>JAPDOI010000707.1:0-304583 GCA_029168955.1 Aplectana chamaeleonis | reverse complement strand
CTGATGAATTTGAAAAGACAAGTACCTTGATATGATAATCAGATTTGGACCCTGGCAATAGAATGAATATTCGACACATTTTCAAAGAAATCCATTATTTGAGTATTCAAACATTCGATTCAATCAGGAAGCTCTCAAATTTCTGGCTTTCTAGATACTCCATTCCTTGGGAAATTATTGGATTATTCCGTTTTTTTTTGTGACTAATTGATTCATTCGAGAGACGAAATTATTTGCTCTTTCAAGCATTCGACTTTTTTAGACTTCGAAATAAATCAGATTTTCGAATATTCAACTGGGGTTTCTGAATTAATGGGTTTTTCAACATTCATTTCACGACCAAGAATCAAAACATCTGATTTTCTGAGTAATCGGCCAATTTTATGCTCTCAAAATTCGAATATTCGGACACTGAGAAAATATTCAACAAGGTTTGTGTGTGAATCATTTGGGGAAAATTATTTGGTAATTTGTATACCAGTCGAGTATTCGAAAAACGCCTTCGAATATTCATTCAAAACGATAACAAGACCACTTTCAAAAGTTTCCCATCCATTCAAAGGTAACTGAGTGGTCTTATTCGAATTCTTCCTTTATCTTGAAATTTAAAATTGTCTTATATTCTAAAAATCTATTCATTCCAAAATCAAAGTTGAATGCCCATGTTCGACTATAACCACATTTCTTTCCCTTATAGCAAAGACAAAAGAAAAGTGAGGAATAAATCGAGTGACCTTATTATCTAGCCGGCGATAATGAGCACTTCAATTAGCATGTGGCAAGCGTGGAAAACATTGATCAAAGAGGCGTTATCGCTATGCTATCACTGGAAATTCTCTCCGATTTCGCCATGAAATCACTGGAGGTTAGCACTGAACTGGTCCCAAACAGCGTGGATCCGCAGATTTAGGATCGCATGAGATATTTTCCAGCAAACCTGAACTCAGTAGGAAAGATTTATCGAGAAAAAGACGAAAAGATTTTAAAGGCAGTACTGTAGAGGAAAAGAATCAGCTATTTCGAACCAGATAGCCTTCCGAAGAATAAGAGCTTGTCATTGGCTCAACGAAGGTTTCGCATGTTTCGAACCGATGGAACTAACTGGGGCGCATATGGACCAATGAAAAGGCGGCGTGTTCTTCACTACAGCACTAGGGCCAGCGCATATCGCCACTAAACGGTCAGGTTTTTAATCCGAAATGGCGCACCGCTGAATTCTCACAATCAGACAAAGCTGGAAGCTGTTGTCGAATATACGCAATCGCGTCCGGTTATTTGGATGAGAGGAACTCAGCCAAATGGAGATACCTGGCCAAGTGCATTTCTTTTCCTAATAGGTACAACAAGGAGTCGGAACTTACTCGGTCATTTGCAAACTGGGCTAACAGACCAACCGCCCATTTGAGATGTGTCATCGTGGAAATAGTCGTGCGTGTCGGATAAAATCCAAGGGAGCGGACGATGGCGGCTTACAGGTACACCCCCACTACAGAGAGTCGATGAAAGCGACACTGGCACCGATTTGGAACGGCGTGTTTTGTCTGCAGAAGGCCCTGAGATAGTTGATGCACTGATAAGAAGTGATACGAAACTACAAAGAGTTCAGTAGATTGCAAACGGAGCAACAAGCAAACCTACGAAGAACTCACATCCGATTTGGAAGAGGTGACGCCGAGCAGAACTCCGTCACACAACTCTCGGTACTGCAATGCAGCAGGTCGAATCTTCGCCGGTGACCGCCAATTCTTCTCCTCCACCACCGGTGACGAGCCCAGCGCGACATCACTGTAAAGAGTGGCATAGATGAATCGCAGGCAAGGAAAAACGGAAACAGTTTCAAAACATGAAGTTCCTAGTGTTGCTGTCGAGCCGCGTGATCATCATCGTACACGTGTAACTGCTTTCGCCGCGCTGTTTGGCAGGGAAGTATAAACGACCCTAAGGTGTAGCGCATGATTGTATGCGGCAAAGTTAGAGAGTGCCAACACAGAACCTACAGAATTTCTGCTGCAGGACGGTTTTATAATGCAGCGCGTCATTAAAGCTGCAACTGCTCAGGACACATTACAAAATGAGTGAATACACAATATTGAGAGTTCCACATACAGATAACATACAAATACCCTCATTTTTATTACTAAAATCTGATAGATCAGTGTGTCTCACCAAGTCTCAAACGCCGAGTTTACGTCCTGGTATCCCAGGGCAATATAGTGCGTCACCGCTATCAGAGACAGGCGCAGAAACATCCGTGCAACAATAGCAGAGGTGTAGCAGAGGCAGCAGTAGCAGCTCAAAAGTACTCGGAAATGAAGCGACTGAGCAAAGGGCTGAAGCCAGACACCTCTGAGTGCGCGTCGGTTCCTATATCGCGAAACGGCGGTGTCATGACGAGTGACAGCGTGAACTGCGACGTAACACACAAAGTGGAGCGCCGGTGATCACCAAAAAATCACCCTGCGTGTATTGATGTAAAGAGCCGACCAGAATGCCGCGGGAGCAGCACGCGTCGTCGCAACAGTGCCTAGATGCTTGCAAGAGAAATTGGGGTCATAGCGCCGCCACTCCGGCATTGCAACCTAACGGACGACTGGACGATCCTGCTTTAACAGCATTACGCCCCTTTTCGTGACATAATGCACGCGTAAGGGATCCACTTTCACATAAACCTCCTTTTTACAAAAACACCCGCCCGCTTACACTGCTTTGGTGTCGATCACCACTTTAGTTCAGAGCGTATCACTCTGCTTCACAATGGAGTGCAATAAACTCATGGTCCGCCAGTGGCACGGGGCCGCACCGGGAACGTGAGGACAACCGTAGTAGAGGGCCAGTAGAGGACCAGTGTGGTCAACCATGAGTCTGTGTACTCCGTTTTAAACAGAGCATAGTCGATTTTTCAGCAAATGGCACACTATTATTGACTTTTGCTTGATTTTCTCTTGTTTTCGCTTTTCTTGGAGCTGTTCACCGTCAAACTTGATTTTGGGCGCTTTCTGTCTTCACGCGAATTTTTTCCACTATCCACGGTATCGAGCGTGGAATCACTCGTTACCGACACCTTTAGTAAGCACATAATGTAGTTCGAGAAAGTCCCCACAGAACTCCGCTGAAATCTTCGACTCACTTTAGCCACGCCAAAGCCGAGTGGATGGTTCCAGAATTGATGTTCATTCATCGTTGCTGCCGCATCACTAAAGTGAGTGAGGTCTGAAAGGTAGAGTAATTCACTCGATTGAGTAGCAGTAAACTGGGCTACAAAAACCGCGTGTTTACTGCGTACTGCATTCACAAACGGGAACACGTTTCTTCCAGTGCAAACACCAATCCTCACCGAGATGAAGAGGGACCAGAGAAAGGAACCTGCAAGCTGAGGGAAACCAATGAGTAAGAAGCCGAAACAGAAGAAGGAAGATGATTTGTGGAAAAAATGTCCCATGAAAGCCAACGTGCAAAATCAGATGTTTTGTGAAAGGGGGCAGGTTGAGAACACACATGTGTAATTCAAGAATTATCAAGTCGACGCATCCCAAAATTGAGCATAAAGATGTTAAAGCGAAGGAGGACACCTTGAAAAGTGTGATGCTTTCAGTATTCTTGATGAACGAGTTCAATTTTTGATTTCTACGAAGAAAATTTTCCTGATAAGCAGTTAGCTACCGCATATATAATTTGCTAATGGAAGAATGAAACATTCAACCTACGAGTATGCATCCAAACGAGCAGAAGACAAACAAGCGAAACAGCCTTGGCCGTTAGGGCCCTTCGGAGTTATAGAGTCATGAGTATGGTGGTCTGTTTTAGAGTCCCACAAAGCCAGCGCGGCGCAATTAGAAGTTTTCGGGGAGCATCGATCGACAACGCGCCGCTCGTCGATTTCCATACAAAAACTCGGTATCGCGCCGAGCCGCGATCGAACTCCAAAAGTCCTATTGGTCGTGATCAGCGTCGTACGTCGATTCTCATTCAAAGGTGGCTATCACAGCAATCAGCGATAGTTAGTGAAAGAAGCCTGCATAAATACCAAGGGTGTGCGTTAATTATGAATCTTTTTCTTTAAGCGTTAATCGTTGTGCGGACAGGGATTATACTTCAAGCGACGAGCGGCAGCGACGCAATGTTTACTATCAGTATCGAATTTGAAAAATCGATATGCCTGCTATGCATTACGCCGTCGTCGGTCGCGGGAAGTATGATCCTGGCCTTAGATTTCAAAAAAAACAGCGTTAACCCGTTAATGCGTTGGCAATGCTAATTTTTCTTAATCTTCAAAAATTTGAAAAGCATGTGACCTGACACCAGCAAAATTAATAAATCATCAGAGGCGTCCTGTCGATCAATCATCGCCATAATTCTACTCACAAATTAACAAAACTAAATTAACGTAATTTCCAGACTTTTTCGTTAAGCGTCAATCTTAATTTTTTGAAAAACCGCGTTAACTCCGTTAATGCGTTAACACGTTAACGTTATACCGCACACTCCCATGCGCCAATGAGTTTCGGGATGCAATTTTAATAACATGATTTCGGAGAGAGGCTATGTTTCAATATTACCTACTCACAATCAGAATCGGCTAAATGCTCAAGGCAGTCCCACAAAGCAAAACTGAATAGAGCCAGAATGCCTCGACCAAAGAGAATAGGGCTGATTCAACGGATGGATTAGCCTCAGCATTATTCATAGAGCAGACGTGGAAAAATTGGAGGTTCTGTTGGGTTAAGTTATACTTGGGCTGGGAGACCACCCTGTTGTGGAGTTTCTGGTTTGTGAGTGTCGTTCCACGATTTTCTCTACATACTTCTGAATCTTCCACTATTTTTTGAATTTTAATGTTTAATTTCACTTGCTTTATTAGGAGTGAAGACTGAATAGCAGGTAGGTTTCTCTTGATTTTTTGACATATATTGTACTGATTATTTATTTCTGTTACTCTCGCTGCTGGGTGTCAGATTATTAGAGTGGTTCCTCGAAAGTACATTACATTTTCTGAAAAGCAAATTATAGGCGTGACTAACATCTATAGTATCGTTTCATGCACGGTCGAAATAGCTGCTTTTCACACCAACAACACTGAACAGGGGCATAATTAGAATCATTGCCTGTTTTTTTTTAAGAGCTAGCAGAGTCTATAAGCACACCTTGGGAGGTGAAATGCGATAAAATGCAGCGTTTCATGTATGAACAGACTCTTTCATTCCAGTCTCATTTTTTTGAACCCGGATATATAGCAACATTACCTAATCGTCCTCAGGGCCACAGAACCTATTCTGAATATCAGCAATATTCTTTGTTGTAATCTGTCTCTATCTACTTCGGCCGAGCAAGTGCTCTGGCCACATTCACGGCCTTTTTGGGGGACGCCTGAGAGATTCAGCCGATTTTGAGTATGGAACATTGAAGCGCAGTCCTTCTCACAAAGTTGATGTTAAAAATTTCATCTCAAATCTCAGTGGTGGCGTGTAGGTGCAACTCCACCTTTAAAAGCGAGCTGAACACGCTCAAGAATGAAATCGATTTTGCGTCATAAATCGGTGACGGCTCAGTTGGTCAGCGGAAAACTGACGAAAACCGGACGAAAACGGATGCATTTCTGTATTATAATCGAAATGGACCAGTTACACCGCAGCACTTACGCTCTGCAAAATAGCGAAGCTTAGCGACGAAATGGTTGACAAAGCGAACCTGATAGACTTGTAGGCGTCTGTTAGAAAAACGAAGTTAGAAGCATAAAACTATTAAAACGACCGCATACGAGCACCATTTGGACGAGATTACTCAAGAGGCGGGAACTGCAACTGGAGTGGGCGGAGACTGTATGCTTTGAGAGCCCAACAGGTTCTCACACAATAATTTTGTGACTCAGCCTTTGACGCTTCCGTTCGACGATGTGAGCATTCTATTGAGAGCCACACGACCTCATTAAGCTCCCTATCTCAAGAACTTTTGTCAGCGTGTATGCCAGTCTATAGAGGGTAGTGTCCACGATGAAAACCGTCTTCGAGTTTTCACCGTAAATTGAAAAGTTGCAGGGCCATGGGCGGCAGCAGCAATGTCGAAAGCAAACGGCCAAAAGAGCCCTGCAACAGAACCACATGGCTCTGGGACTCCCTGTGTAAAGCGCAATCTCTCCCACCTCCCTCAACGGTCATCGATCGAAATAAAACAACTGAAAAATCGTCTCCGAGAAGAAAACAATATTCAAATGCCGGGTTGAATCTGTCCAATCCATGTTTAACGCGGGGAATCGCATGATCAAATGGTAAATCTTATGTTTTGTTGAGGTCAATTGTCTCGTTGTTCATTGCTTTGATCGATTGCCGCGAGAAGAGTGAGCGTGGATTGCGCTAGAATCTCCGGTGGAAACCTGGAAACTTTTTATCGTCGACACTGTCCTTAAAGGCACAGTCCAACATCAGGGACAATTTTGATATTATGGTCCGCTCGCCGCCTATAAATACCCTGCCAAGCGCGAATCCCCCAGTTCGCTCAAATAAGCGCGAGAAAGCGGCGGCTAGGAAAAAGCCGACCACGCCCCTTGAAAGAAAAAATGGGTAAGGTTTCGAACCCTCAATAGGAAGTGGACGCGCAAATGATTATATTCAAAATTTATGTTCTTCGATTTGTTTTCGGTCTGGCTTTATACTGTGGCTCCGTTTGTAAACGATGGCTGCGAATAACGAGAAAATACAGGCTCGAGACAACTCGTCCGCGAATGTCTAGCCGTTCAAAAAAGAAATTTTTGAGGAGTTCTTAACTCCGTTCGTAGTGAGTTCCAAGCGATTCTGGAGACACCACTGTAATCAGCGTGAAATTTTCTCCACGATAGACAGAAAAACGAAAGTAATCGATCTTGAGGGTTGACTGTGCCTTTGATTGCTGCCAGTCCAATCTCAGGAGTAATTTCTGATGATGTGGTCCGACCGCCGTGTATAGCAACCCGCGCGAAGACCTAAACTTCAACCCGCTTAAATTGGGCAGCGAGCGCAGGTGAGGAAAAGCCGACCACGCGCCCGGAGAAGAAAAAATGGGTAACGCTCATCGACAAGTTCTCGACCTCATAAGAATCAAAGTTACGATGAATTTTCGCCAAAATCTGCGTTTTTTCCATGTGTTATTGGTCTACCTTTATATTTCTGGTTATACTCAGATGGGCTGCGAATGACGTAATAATACAGAACCGGGACAACTCGTCCACAGTATTCTTGGTATGCAACCAACAATCTTCGAGGGCCATAATTCCGTGTGTGGTGGATTCTGAGCGATCTCCGGAGACATAATTGTGATCAGCAATAAAATTCTTTGCAAGTTTAGCAGAAAACCTGATAAACGATTCTAATGCACTCCCCGCCTAAAAACCGACTTAGCACGATTGAAAGATTTAAAGTAATGAGCACTGCCGGGTTCTCTGGCGTGGCTGGACCCGGTGGCGGTAACTAATCAGCAAAATTCCAGGGCGAAAGTGGTCGAAGCCAAAATATCGAAGAGATGATTCTTAGGCCGGGAGCTGAAAGTTAAACTGACAAATATCAATGGCCCGCTCTCTACAACTTCCGTCACAAAAGTTAGCAAAAGTTCAGAACGACCTGAGAAAATGATTTATCCACCGGGACTTGCGAGTAAGACGGCAAAGGTCCAATAACGAATTAGCTCACAATAGGGTCGTGGTGTATTGTCCTGTATAAAAATATTCAATATCGGTAGAGACTTCTGACCAAAATTATGTTGAACACGATCATTCATACTCCAACGAGATGCCCGCTTGACGGTTGCTGCTGCCGTTGAGGAGTAATGAATAGTGGCTTACCACTTCAGTTCAGATTTTCCATCTTGCTTTCAGTCATTTTTTATTCAACTAGTTTTTTTCAAAGGCAACCGTATCGGTACTATCCCCTCCTGCGCATACAAAGTGTGTTCGAAAGAGACTGTCTGCCCATGAGGTCGGCGTGCGTATTATCTTCCGCTGCAACGGAGGCATTTTCCGAACGTGAGCCTTCAAACGACAGAGATACAATTGACTGGGTGATATTAATCACTACTCGTCTGATATTACTACCAATCGATTCAAAGGTCTCCAAAATGCTTTGCGACGGCTGCTCAGTAAAACGCCCGCCAACCACATTCTGATTCGAAAAGACTTTATGCATCAATCCAGAAATCGAAAGCAATATGGTCATGAAAAATGTGCAATACCTTGATTTAGAGAACGCAATAGCTTCGAAAGAATTCGAAAACGTCAACTTTGCTAGATCTACATAATTTAAACGAGGAATGCAGAACGAGTGTCAGCGGTTATATGCTCCTTGACTAAAGATAGCTCCGAGTCCTCCAAGGCAGGAAGTTTTGTATCTATTCCTTAGTTTATGATTTTCAAGACTATTAGAAGCTCCCCATGATTTTGCTGTTAATAATTGTTTAGACGACGCAATCCCTTGATTGCAATTCTAGAAAGTGCCATAGAAATTCGATGTCACGAATGCAGTTAGTTTGTTGCCAGCAGATAAAACCGCAGAGAACAAATCTTCAGCAGAAAAGCCCGTGTCGAACCAGGACTGTTTCAGCGAATGATAAGATACATGAAAAAAAACAGAAACCGAACGAGAACACAACAGAGTTTGTCCCAGCAGAGCAGGAAATCTTTTTGAGATGCATCTCGTGATTGGATTAAACCAAAAAGAAATGCAGGAGAGTCGAAGGGATGATATGGAACAAGAACATGATTTCAATGAAAAGTATTATTGGGATAGTACTGACTTGAGCAAGGGACAAAACCGGAATAAAAATATGGTCAAGAGGCGAAATAAGAGGAAAGCTGGGGACAAGGGGAAAAGAAATTTTCAACATAATCATTGGACCCGTGACAAAAGCTTTTGTCCACACCACACTTCTGAAAAAGGAACGTGCTTTCAATCAGGGCGATCAAGAAAACCGCTGCATTTTGAATAAAGGACAAATAAAACTGCAAAGTAATAGAAAAACACCATAATGGATCAAGCACAAACCCGAACTTGAAACTGAATACAAATCCTAAATGCTTATGGAAGATTCCTTCTCGTATGCACTCGACTAGTAAAAATGATAGGAAGAAGGGCGAAGCCAAATTTTTTCACGAACGACTGCAGAAGCTTACCAGGAAAAAGGTCAGGGTCAAAAGAGAAAAATGTGTGCATTAATTGAATGAGACAAATCATCTGTCGGGAAGGGACATCGTCTCACCGAAGTTTTCCCTTCATAAAGCGCTGAAAGCAAAGCTTGAATAACGGATTTTGACTCGGCATAAATACATGTAGTCGTATGCACTTGGATAACCGGATGAGATTTAGAGTAACAGGGGATGAGGGAAGTCAACCTGGAAAGGTATGGGGTCCGCGAAAAACAGAACGCCACGCGAGAGTATCCTCTTCCGTAAAATCTTTATAGATTATCTGCAAGCACTTTATATTCTGATTCTTCTCAGAACATACTTTCCAAAGCTGGACGAAACTTACATTTCGGCTCGTCTTTGTCAGTGCGGGATTCTGCGGTGCATCTCGTCCCCGATGATGTTTCCAAAGTTAATCAGAAAATTTGAAATTACTCGCCAAATTACGGGTCTGGGTGATTGCTTCTGTTTGAGGAATCCAATGCAATTAACGTAAACTCTAAAAGGGAAGGTTACTCGAACCTGGGGTAGTAGTATAGGACAGTTGTGTGAATATGTCGCTGGGACTCGCTGCAAAACCACGTGCGATGCAGCCGACTCAGTGAATTACAAGGACGATTCGGCGGACTGAGGATCCATCACGGGAGGAGGTAAGGCGTCTTTCATAGACCTCTACCGCAGCGCGGCACGCGAAGCGTGACGCGCGTGGGAAGGGCGCGGCGTACCATGAGCAGTTCTTCTTGCCGCGTTGACGCGCGGCAAGAAACTTTCAAAGTCCACCAAAGTGCATCAGTGCCGTAGGAAAACCGCGCCGCGCTCAAAGCGCCGCGGGCGGTTTTACCGTTTCTAACTCAATACTTGCTTCCTCTATTTGAGTCCACTCTTGAACATAAATAATTCTGGGACTATCCTGCGCTACCGCATACGCAAATGCAAAGCCAGGAATTTCTGTGCATGTCAGCAGTCAATGCCCGACTTTACCCGCGCACCGCAATGGCGGTGCCGCCGCAGATTTCATAGTGGCTTCCTCCTCGTCCCGCGCGGGGGAAAAAGTTTCATAGTTCACCGCTCGTCCTGGCGTGTCACGCGCGTGCCGCGCTTGCGGTGAGTGACTTTCATGAAAGATGTCTCGAAGCGCCGTGCTGGCGATGAGCCTCGGACCATCCTGCCAGCATAGCGCTTCGATTGGCTGATTTCTTCCAGGAGCACTGGATCGAGTTTCGAAGTACAGAGAATAATTAAAAAGGAAATGTTCATGATCAATTTTGTTCTCCAGGTTTTCCACTTGAATCAATGCGTTGACTCCCCTGTGTTAAAGCAATCACGAAGAAACGAAGAAAAAGCCCAAACGTCTTGTTTCAGTGTATAAATTTCCTGGCCTGACTAGGATGAATGAATTCTCGGTGGTTGTGTGTTCGGTAATGTTAATGGGACAATAATAGGAAATGGAAGCTCATGCATATTTATTATACAAAACAGTGCATCACTGAATAAGGTTCCTATGAAAGTAAGTGGAGGAGCGGTGAAAGTCAGCCTTTCAGTGTATACATCTGGGAGTATTTTCGCCAATCTCTTCTGTCATTCGGTCTTTACTTATGAGATCAAGCGGCAACCGCTTTAGCAAGTATTCCCAAAATTTGACGATTGTCGTTAGGCCGCCTTTCCAAAGGGCAAGGAAATAGTAAAGCACTGCCATTCAAATAGATATAAGTCTAGTTCACCCAAAACGTATGCACCTTCCAGACAGAAGCTAGTATCGGGCGCGATTGGAAATCAATGCGCATCAACCTCCATTGAGATTCGACCGTTCTCGCATTTCAACCGGTGGCGAGCGCGTTGATGACACTGAGTCATCTCGTGGATACCATATTGATGGATTCAACCGACCGCTTCCTGCCATCATTCATTACATTAACGTGCCATACGTTTGGTAAACTAGACTGCCATACTGAATATATACATTTCTCGAATGCGAATTCAAAAATTTTGAAAATCTTACTTTTGAAAATACAAAGATGTTCGCACCTCGAAAAGTAGAGTCGTCTGAATCTATCCGATGACTGTCAGGTGACTCGCGCGCTCCAATACAACGGGTGACTATGTACAAATGATCTCAGTGAGGTATCAAATTTGATGACTTTCCTCATCAGAGGGTATTCCGGAGAGAAACACGAAATTGTGGTGAAAGCGCTGAAGCGCTCACCAAGATTTAACTTTGATTCGCCTTCAGCGCAACCCCCTGATCTCAGTGAATCAGAGGCCGTCCAGATTGGAGACGTAGGAGAGTCCGTTCTTTTTGCATTTAATATACTTTAGAAAAAATGAATAACTGTTCAAAAAATGGTCTGGAATGGGTTACTCTGAGATTCGAAGAAAAAATTGTCAAAACTTAATGTCATTTTGGTCGAAAAAGGGTTTCATCTCCTACTTTTTCCAGTTGGCGTACATGATCTTGTTGGAACACTTATCGTTGAGTCTAGAAAGCTGATTTTTGGCCAGAAAGTTTGTTATGATTTGCCGTTAGCTCTCTGACAAAATTTGAAGTTGGTAGCTCAATTTTGCGGGACACCTCAAAATTGAGGGTCAAGTGGCAGACAAAAACACGTAAACATGTTATTTTCATAAACCATCCGACGTTTACTTCATTCGGTAAAATGATCGATCGCATGAATGAAATAAAACCACCGTCACTGATAGGCATTTGTTTAGGATTGAACGCTTCAAATCAATACGGCGGGATCTTGGATGTGATTTAGGACGCCGCACACGGTGTGAATCAGAAGAAATCCACAGAACGCCTTAAGCCTGGGTTTCTTGACTGCATCGCTGCGTTGTTTTTCATCGCAGCGATTGACACCCGCTGCTGCAGCGATGGCAGCGGCAGCGTAGATTCTGTTCATAGTGCGTAGCCTAACGGATGATCGAAAACCAATCAACCAGTGAAATTAATGGCTGGTAGTTATCAATAACACCGCCTGACCAGTAAACACTGATTCTGTGGTTATGTGAAAGGGTCAACGTTCATTAGACGAAACGTCATCATTCGTTGAGTATCGCCCATCGCTGCCATTTTGGCCGCGATGGAGCGATGTTGAGCGACCATTGAATCGCTCTTCGCCAGCGATGCAGTAAAACATACACTTTCGTCGCCGCGACCCAAAGGATGTAGGACGTTTGCCACGAAGCGATCACAATTGGAGCGGCTTTCCATTGCGCGCGAAGAAAAGGAACAGTTGTCCCCTCACATACCGCAGCAAAGCACCATGCAGTCAAACTAGGCTTAAGATAGTGTGCGGAACCCCAGTAGGGGTGCGCAAGACGCCGTAGAGAAAGTGTGCGGGACCCCAGTAGGAGTGCGCAGAACGCCGTAGAAAGTGTGTGGGACCCAAATAACAGTAAGCTTCCGGACGCCACCGTAGAAAATGTGTGGGACCCAAAATAACAGTGCGCGTAGGACGCCGCAGAAAATGTATGGGACCCAAATAACAAAGCATCGGGACGCCGTAGAAAGTGTGTGGGACCCAAATGAGAAGCAAGGGTAGGACGCCGTAGAAAACGTGTGGGACCCAAATAACAGCAGAGCGTCGGACGCCGTAGTATGAGACAAATAAAAGTGTGGGAATCTAAATGAGAGTGCGTCGGACGCCGTCAAGAAAGTGCGTGACCCAAAATGAGAAGTGCGTAGGACTGCCGTCAGAAAATGTGTGACCCAAATAGGCGAGAGTGAGGACGCCGTAGAAAATGTGTGGGACCCAAATAACAATTACGAGGTCGGGCTGCCGTAGAAAGTGTGTCAAAGGTATGACCCAATGAGTGCGTCTGACGCCGTAAAAGTGTGTGGGACCCAAATGAGAGCGGCGTAATCAGGACGCCGTAGAGCAATATCGTGGACCCAAGCCATAAGAGCATAGCGTCGGACGCCGTAAGAAAACGTGTGGGAACCCAAAGTGAGAGGTGCGTCTGACGCCGTAGAAAGTGTGTGGGACCCAAATGAGAGTGCGTCTGACGCCGTGTGTAAGACCCAATGAGATGTGTGACGCCGCAAAAGGACCCAAATGAGAGTGCGTTCCGGACGCCGTAGAAAATGTGTGGGGCCCAAATAACGATGATGTCGGGCGCCGTAGAAAGTGTGTGTGGACCCAAATGAGAGTGCACTCTGACGCCGTAAAAGTGTGTGGGACCCAATGAGTGCAGATCGGATCGCCGTCAGAAAATCGTATGTGGGGCCCAACAATAACGGCAGGCGTCGGACGCCGTAGAAAGTGTGTGGGACCCAAATGAGAGTGCGTCTGACGCCGTAAAAAGTGTGTGGGACCCAAATGCGAGTGCGTCGGACGCCGTAGAAAACGTTCACGTATTAAGTGAAGTAAAATCAAGTGTTTGTTTCATATCACGCGTGATTTTGCTTTGATATGTTCTACGGATAAGCTCATACAATGCGATCTCTCGTTTCGCACCAACTCTTGTAAATAGATTGTTTCAAACTCGACTGCCAAATCATACTTTCAACTATTTCATTACATTTCCTAAAAATCAAATTATTCTACGCCAAATCGATTTCTCAGGAATATTCCAAAACTTTTTTCCATTTTTCTTTCACCTTCCCCTTTTAACTGAGTATATTTCTAAAATTTCAGAAAAACGGCCATGCCAAATACTCTTTTTACTTTCGTGCTTCAGGAACCTAAACTTTCAGGAATTATTCGATTTTTCTGAATTGTGGTGAGCGCAAAAGCGCTTCCACCAGATTTGGCTTTTGATTCGCCTTCGCGCAACCCCCCTGATCTCAGTATCAGGGTCCAGGAGTAAACGTATAGGAAGACCGTTCTTTTACATTTGATATACTTGTAGGAAAGTTGAATAACTGTTCAAAAAATGGTCGCGGAATGGTTACCTGAGATTCGAGAAAGAGTGTGCAAAACGACGTCATTTTGGTCGAAAAAATGTTCATCATCCCTTTTTTTTTCAGTTGGCGTTCACGATCTTGTTGGAGACACTTATCGTTGAGCTAAAGAGCTTCATTTTTCTGACAGAGAGCTGGTTATGTTTGCACCCTAGCTCCTGTCAAATTTTGGAAGTTGGTAGTCTCAACTTTTGCGGAACCTCAAAATTGAGGGTCAAGAAAAGACAAAAACACGTCAAAACATGTTTACTATAAACCATCCGACGTTTACTCATTCGTGAAAAATGAATCTAGTGAAATGAACTCTCCGTTACTGATAGGCTTTTCCTAAAGATTTGATTTGGGGACTAACGCTTAAATCAATACGGCGGGATCTCGGAAGTACTTCTCTTTGGAACGCCTCACGGTGTGAAACTCCAGAAGTGCGCCACAGAACGCCGTAGATAGTGTGTGCAGGGGACCCAAGCGGGAGCGAAGCGCCGGACGCCGATCATTTTTTCAGCAAAGGTCTACCTTAACCATTTCTTGAGACAAAAACATGATAACGAACGATAACACACGCCTCATAACATGCGGGGTATAAAGGGCAGTGAGGAGCGGTATGCATTCATTCACACACGCTCTCGTCAAAGCCGGACGCCGTAGAAAGTGTGTGCAGGGACCCAAATGAGAGTGCGCCGAACGCCGATGCAGAAAGTGTGCGGGACCTGGCGGGGAGCAGCGCATGCCGGACGCCGTAGAACAGTGTGCGTGGACCCAAATGGGCGTGCGCAGAACTCCGTAGGAAACTGTGTGGGACCCAAATGAGAGATGTGCAGGACGCCGTAGAAAGTGTGCGGACTCGAGGTGGGGTTGCCTGCAGGACGCCGTAGAAAGTGTGGGATCCAAATAACCAGTTGCGTCGTACGCCTCAGAAAGTGTGTAGGACCCAAATCAGAGTGCAAGTGCCGAACGCCGTAGAAAGTGTGCGGAATCCGAATGGGCGGTAAAAGCAGAACGCCGGCGTAAAGGCTATGTGTGGAACCCAAATGAGAGTGCGCAGGACGCCATAGAAAGTGTGTGTGCGGAGACCCAAGTGGAGTGAAGATGCCGGACGCCGTGTAGAAAGGTGTGCGGTAGGACCCAAATGGGCGTGCACAGCAACGCCGTAGAAACTGGTGTGGAACCCAAATGAGGAGTGCAGGACGCCATAGAAAGTGTGCCGTGGACCCAAGGTGGCGAGTGCGCCGGGACGCCGTCAGAAAGTGTGTGGGACCTGGGCGGGTGAGGTGCGCCGGACGCCGTAGAAAAAAAAAAAAAGCGCGTGTGGTGACTCCAAATGGGCGTGCGCAGAACTTGCCAGCAGGCTGTGTGGAACCCAAATAGGAGAGTGCGCCAGGACGCCAGAGAAAGTAAGCGTGCAGGATCCAAGTGAGAATGCGCCGGACGCCGTAGAAAGTGTGCGGACTCCAAATGGAGCGTGCGCCAGAACGCCGTAAAAAGCTTTTCGTGTGGAACCCAAATGAGAGTGCGCAGGACGCCATAGAAAGTGTGCCACGGTACCCAAGTGGGAGTGGCGCCGGACGCCGTAGAAACTCGTGCGGCTGACCGCGAAGTGCGCAAGACGCCGTACAACGTGCCAGCGTGGACTCTAGAATACTGGAGTACGCCCATGCACCGATCATTTGCTACCGTATGGCCTTCTTGAACAAAACGCGATAACGAACGATAACACACGCTCATAACATGTGGGGTGCATTAGAAGGGCAGAGGAGCGGGTATGTGGCCATTCATTCACACACCGCTATCTCTTCGGAGAAGCCGCTGGGAAGTGGCTGGAGAGGTCGAAATTGTGACCAACATGCAGTTGCTGGCAGGCATGTTACGATGTGTTTTATAGTCCAAGCTGACACTCGGAAAATTTTTAAAGTGGAGGTTAAGGTAGCAATCTGCGAAAAATAATTGGCATGAAGCGTGCCAGTGACCCAAATGGGTGTGCGCAGAACGCCGTCAGAAAGGTGCAGTGACATCAGTGGGAGGGTGCAGGACATTAGTGCGGGAGTGGCGCGCAGACCCTCAGTGAAAGTGCCGCTGACTTCAGGTGGGAAGTGCAGGACCTCATAAAGTGTGCAGGACATCAATGGGAGTGTGCAGAACGTCCAGAAAGTGTGCAGGACATTGATGGGAGCGTCATAGAAAGTGTGCAGGCCATCAGTTGGAGTGCGCACGACGTCATAGAAGGGGGGAGAGGCGGGGCAATGCATCAGTGGGTTTACTTTGAATTACACACCACCAGGCATAAATCATGTTAGAAAGGAAACCTTTAGGAAAATTAAATGAAATTCCTGAAAGTTTAGGTTCCTGGAAAAAGTAAAGATTTGGCATGGCCATTTTTTCGAAAAATTAGAAATATACTCAGTTAAAAGGGGAAGGTAAAGAAAATGAAAAAGGTTTCGAAATATTCTGAGAACGATTTGGCGTAGAATAATTCTGATTTTTGGGAAATGTAGTGAAATAGTTGGAAGTATGATTTGGCAGTCGACCTTGAACCAACTATTGACAAGAGTTGTGCAAAACGAGAGATCAGACATTGTATGGAGCTTATCCGTAGAACATATCAAGAAGCTAAATCACGCGTGATAAGGCAAGTAGTAAAAGCACCTTCGGGAGCTGGAATGCCGCAGTCTTCACGTATTAAGTGAAGTAAGATCAAGTGTTTGTTCCATACCACGCGTGATTTTGCTTCGATGTGTTCTACGAATAAGCTCATACAATTGTGATGAGCGCGAAGCGCTCACCAGGATTTGGCTTTGATCTCTTCCCGCGCGGATGCCCTACAATGAGATCACCTATTCATACCGTCAACAGAGGTATGAGCTGTACACTATTCGACGCGCTGCAAGAAATTACATATGTGTGCAACTTTTCATCCCAACTGGTCCCCGCTTTCTAAAGTTATGACCTCTCAAAGTACGCAAAAACGTTCTCCACCACCGCCTCCGCCTCCGCCACCGCCTCCGCCTCCACCTCCGTCCGTCGAAAACCATTTTTTTGGAAGGCGTGGACCAAATCGCTCGAAAATTTGTGATTAGAGGTAATCGGCCACGGGAATGACGAAAATAATTGTCAGAACTCACCATAATGACTTCTGGGCCCCTAACGGGCGTTTGAAACTCGGAAACCGGCCTCTCAAGAATAGTTTATAAAAATGGTGGGTTTTTCGTTATCAGTCATTGTTTTCTTAGACTCCATATAACCGCCTTGCTCTCCAGGGTGGTGTACTTTGAACGTCCGGCTCGGAAGAGGACGCTGTGCGGGTTGATGTACTTGTCCGCGGCGCGTATTCGTTCAAAGCGCACCATCGATAAGAAGGCGTCGCAGGAGGTGCTGAAGTGTCGGCTGACTATGTGAGACCTCAGTAGGGGTGTGCAGGACGTCGTAGAATGTGGGCAGGGCCTCAGTAGGAGTATGCAGGACATCATCGAACGTGTGCAGGACCTAGTAGGAGTGTGCAGGACATCATGGAACGTGTGCAGGACCCCAGTAGGGGTGTGCAGGACGTCGTAGAATGTGCAGGACCTCAGTAGGAGGCAGGACATCATGGAACGTGCAAGACCTCAGTAGGAGTGTGCAGGACATCATTGTACCTGCGCAGGACCTCAGTAGGAGTGTGCAGGACATCATTGTACCTGCGCAGGACCTCAGTAGGAGTGTGCAGGACATATTGGGACCTGTTCAGGACCTCAGTAGGAGTGTGCAGGACATCATGGAACGTGTGCAAGACCTTAGTAGGAGTGTGCAGACATCATGGAACGTGTGCAAGACCTTAGTAGGAGTGTGCAGGACATCATGGAACGTGGCAGGACCTCAGTAGGAGTGTGCAGGACATTATGGAACCTGTGCAGGATCCCAGTAGGGGTGTGCAGGACGTCGTAGAATGTGTGCAGGACCTCAGTAGGAGTGTGCAGGACATCATGGAACGTGTGCAAGACCTTAGTAGGAGTGTGCAGAACATCATAAGACCTGTGCAGGACCTCAGTAGGAGTGTGCAGGACATTATGGGACCTGTGCAGGACCGTAGTAGGAGGGCAGGACATCATGGGACGTGTGCAGGACCCCAGTAGGGGCGTGCAGGACGTCGTGGAATGTGTGCAGGACCTCAGTAGGAGTGTGCAGGACATCATGGGAACGTGTGCAAGACCTTAGTAGGAGTGTGCAGGACATCATGGGACCTGTGCAGACCTCGGTAGGAGTGTGCAGGACATCATGGGAACGTGTGCAAGACCTTAGTAGGAGGTGCAGGACATCATGGGACCTGTGCAGGACCTCAGTAGGAGTGTGCAGGACATCATGGGACCTGTGCAGGACCTCAGTAGGAGTGTGCAGGACATCATGGATCGTGTGCAAAACCTTAGTAGGAGTGTGCAGACACCATGGGACCTGTGCAGGACCTCAGTAGGAGTGTGCAGGACATCATTGCACGTGTGCAGGACTGTAGAAGTGGGCAGGACATCATGGGACGTGTGCAGGACCCCAGTAGGGGTGCGCAGGATGTGGTAGAATGTGTGTGCAGGACCTCAGTAGGAGTGTGCAGGACATCATTGTACGTGTGCAGGACCGTAGTAGAAGTGGGCAGGACATCATGGGACGTGTGCAGGACCCCAGTAGGGGTGTGCAGTGATGTGGTAGAATGTGTGCAGGACCTCAGTAGGAGTGTGCAGGACATTATGGGACCTGTGCAGCATCCCATTAGTGTGCAGGACGTCGTATAATGTGTGCAGGACCTCAGTAGGAGTGTTCAGGACATTATGGGACCTGTGCAGGACCCCAGAAGGGGAGTGCAGGACGTCGTAGAATGTGTGCAGGATCTCAGTAGGAGAGTGCAGGACATCATGGAACGTGTGCTGGACCTTAGTAGGAGTGTGCAGAACATCAAAGGACGTGCGCAGGACCTCCGTTTAATGTCCAGGACACCGTATGCAAGTCATGCCCCCGAATCAACAAGAGCGATAGGCAAGTGCGCCAGACGAAGGCTATCGTAATCTCACTCGCGTTGGCTCTAAAATTTTGTAACTTCTGACCTGAATTCGCTACATCTTCACCACCGGTGGTGTTGTTTTTCTGCTTTGTAGTCCAGGCAGATCCTCAACTGCTGAACTCTGGAGAAGGACTGTGACACACCGCTCTTCACTTCCTTTATCTTTATCATTGATCAATTGGGTATCATCAAATTTGTTTAAGAGAGCCGAATAACATCATTCCTAAGATTACGGTGGTCCTCTTCTGGCGCACTTAACTATCGTTCGCGCTGGAAATCATTTTCCATTTTTCAAGCTCAATTTTATGATTGAGCCCGGTAGACCACACTGGTAAACTTTGGCGCGTCAAAAACGGTGGACGATGAGGTTGGAAGGCGTCAAAGATTAATATCCGCCACCAATTCTCACCAGTCATCTTGCACTTTTTCCTAGAATGTTGGTGCGACCGTAAGACAACAGGAAAAATAGCTACGGCACGAACTCCACATGCAGAAAAACTCCGAAAATGATTTTGGCGCGAAATTCAAATTCGTATTTACAGTGTGTTCCGATTGACTTTTCTTTAATGAAGAAGGGAGTTGAAAGGTGAATGAAGGTTTTTCATGGGCCCCTTCAACATTTTCGTTCACTAGAGGGGCCAAGCTACCCAAAAACATGAAAAAATAATATACGGTTTTCTGCGCGTACGATGTATTTAACTATCGTTCTTGTTCCGAAACAGACATATGGGCCGGCGCAGACGAGCCACGTCAGCAAGAACCGGTGAAGTTTGGCTAGAGCTGACTGACCCTGGGTCTATCTTAGACGGGGTGAGGCCACCCAAGATTCACTCATAGAAATGATGAAAAATTCTGATAAAAGATGTCTGATACTGCTATCAATCAATGTTTTTATAGAAACGTCATGAAAATACTACGACTGGTTGCCTTACCAATCGGTGGTTCATTTCACTTCTGTCTTGAATGGCGGGTGCCCCCTCTCCCCTGTCTAGGATTGTGCCCCAACCTCCTGTACAATTGGGTCATTTTAAAACTCACTTCTTCATTTTCTCGACTTTTAAATTCAAAAGTATATGCCTTGTATCTTGTCTGTAGGAAGTCATGTTGCAACTATTATCTTGCAATCCTAGCAGCTGTTTCTTCATTTCTACCACTATGTCTTGGAAGAAAAACAATCTTGCCTTTTTAGAGCTTGACGATATTGTAGAAGGGAAACCCTTGTAAAAAGTTGTGAAATTTCTGAAAGTTGGCTCCGCAGAAAAGGTCAAGGATTTGGCATTGCTCCTAAATGTTGTGAAATTGTTTTATTGGATTTGGCTCTCAACTTGGATTTTTCAAATGTAGTGAAATTGTCGAATTGATTTGGCTGTGATGATACTATATGCAGATAGCATAATCATTAAATGTAGTGAAATTGTTGCAAACGGATTTGGCAGGAGCTCTATCAATTATCACAGTCAAATCACGCGTCAGAAGGTCCTCTGGCGAGCGAATGAAGACAAAAAGAAAAAATAATAATCCTCAGTCAACAATGCTGAACGAAACGTGGGCCTTATGGGCTAGGAATTAAGGTTTCCGAATGCTATTCTGCCTTTTCAGTGTAGCTCCCACTAACAATAAGGTACCAGACCTTCCCTCACCGATGAGATAAAAATCATGAAAACGAAATCTAACGCAATTTACTCGCTACTGACTCTATGTCTTCGTGTCCTCAACGCTTTCACGGTTCGCATTGTATAGAAACGTTTTTGCTGCTAGGTTTATTCCTGTTCTCATTCGATTCAATATGCGCTCCAAGGAGAACCCCTTCTGACGCGTGATTTGACTGTGATAATTGATAGAGCTCCTGCCAAATCCGTTTGCAACAATTTCACTACATTTAATGATTATGTTATCTGCATATAGTATCATCACAGCCAAATCAATTCGACAATTTCACTACATTTGAAAAATCAAGTTGAGAGCCAAATCCAATAAAACAATTTCACAACATTTAGGAGCAATGCCAAATCCTTGACCTTTTCTGCGGAGCCCAACTTTCAGAAATGCGATCTCTCGTTTTGCACAACTCTTGTCAATAGTTGGTTCAAACTCGACTGCCAAATCATACTTTCAACTATTTCACTACATTTCCCAAAAATCAAATTATTCTACGCCAAATCGTTCTCAGGAATATTTCAAAACTTTTTTCCATTTTTTTACCTTCCCTTTTTAATGGAGTATATTTCTAAGTTTTCGAAAAAATGGCCATGCCAATTCTTTACTTTTTCCAGGAACCTGAACTTTCAGGAATTCTTCCTTTTGAAAATAGCATCATTATGAAAAATAGTTTGAACAACATTTCAGGAGAAAAGTTAGTGAAAGCAACACAGAAAATTGGGAGCATTTAAGAATTAGTCCCAATTTCTAAAATATTCAAGCCTATAGGGAGATCAGCTATTGACTTCATTAGTTGGCTCGAGGCTTGGAGAGTAGACGAGGCACAGGGGCTATCTCCACACCGAGGGAGGAGTTGTCCCGTTTTCGCAGCTCGAAACGGCACGTTATGCAATGCAAGCGAAGCGGACTCGAGTGGAATTAGAGCCGCAAAAGGCGACACAACTGCTCCTTCGGTGTGTAGAGAGCCCCTGTTCCACTGCACGATTCTCCTGGAGCAAGGTCAACCAGACCGTTGTTCCGCTCAACAAAGAAGCTACGTCTCCCTCAGTCACCCAAAAACAAAAGAAATTGAAAATTACGCCCCCCCCCTGGGTGAAATTTTTTGGGACAATTTTGAGAGCTGAAATTTTTGAAAAAAAAACTTATTATTTTACAAATTTTTCTGCTGTCTGTAATTGACACTACGCTCCTAACTAGGCAGCCTCGTTGAGGTTCAGTTCACCTCCCACTAGTAGTATCCACCGACTTTCCCATTCTCGGTCCAACATTTTTACGTCTCCCTCCCCTAATTCTCAATTTTTTGAAAATTTTTCACATTCCCTCCGTTGTCCCGCGGGAAAGCAACCGCCTGACCCGGTCTTGGAGAACGCTAGCACAAGAACCACGCTTTTCCTCGCTGCAGTTCTTATCTAGTTCTTTATCATTTGGCGGTGGAATTTGAAAAGGGATTGACTTCTACTTATTCGATAGAAAACGCAGATAGCAAATACTGTAAAGAGTTTTTCCTGTATCGATTGCATGTATACACCGTCTTCGTGAGGAAGAGGACAGCCGACATATAGCAATATTTCGTGGAGCTCACATAATTTGAAAGGAGGGTAGAGCTTGTACAGAATATCCAAAGGACCCAAATCGTGCATGCTGTTATTGCAAGATGTGAGAACACTTAGCAAAAAAACATATGCTACAGCAGCTTCGTCTTGGAGGACAACGGATGGCTGAGTTGGGGTGGTTGTAGGACGGAACCGGTAGCGGTAACCGATCAGTTCAACGACTTGTGCAGGAAATCATTTGAGGGAAAGGAGGGAGTGCAAGGCTGAAACGACACAGAGAAGGAAGCGAGACACGTACGGAATTCATCACTGAATGGCGAATTCCGATGCAGATTAGACGATGTCTGGTGATCACCAAAAAGGCCGGTTTTCTACGCAATTGGGAAGCTGAAGCGCATTGCTATGGGGACAAAGTAACCAAAGTAAGCCGCTATCGGACGGAGATGGAGGAATGTGTTCGCCGAGACTGGAACCTAAAGCCCTTTCTTCATAGTCTGCCGGCCGACGTCGGACGACTCGTTATCAAATTTGATAAGTTAAGATAGATAAGATGGGTAGGATAGGGTAGATAGATATTGCACATCTGATAACGAGTCGTCCGACGTCGGTCGGGCAAGTATGAAAGAGGCTTAAGCATGCAGAGCGAATGGATTCATTACCGGGTTTATTGCCGAAAACACGACATGTACGTCCGAGGGGTATGAAGAGTGCAAATTATGACCCCCAGAGGCTAACGGTCAGTTGAAGGCGAGACGTTGATTAATACACAAAGTTTACGATGTAATCGACATATGTTCACGCAACCGATGAAGTACAGACGAGGATTTCCGGGGCAATCGCACGAGAACTCTTGGGAGAACATTGGTCAGCGAATAGATGAAAAGATAAAGCATCAAAAGGTATTCATAGAGTAGACTCATAGACGTTCAGAGATGCTCTTTTCACAGACAGGGTCAAGCGGCTACTGTACTGCGGTACAACAGAAGTACGCAAATTTTTTCAGAAAAATTGGAGATCTGAAGGTGGACGTTGAAATTTTGGGTCAACAAGACGAAAATTCAAGGAATGCTGCAAGATTAGTCGAAAATTTTTGATCCCAAAGCCCCAAGAACTTTTCTTCTACGGGGACGTAAAATTTTTGAACAAATTTCGGTCACAATTGTTGGTCGCTAGGGGGGACGTACTGTCGTTCTTGGACCGTTTTCCACCCCGTCTTCTCAAAGGCCAAACCGTCGTTCTAGTACATGACTTTCACAAAAAGGTATAAGGCAGTTATAACTTTGGCGAAAATTTTATATTTCAAGAATGGTCCTATATGTAACGGTCCATGCAAATACGTAGTTAATGGATGTAAAAATTCGATCATTGTATAGCTTAATAGAAAACATTCTTGTTGTGCAGTGAATCCGGGAAACCTTAAATAGCCCCAAATTGTGGAAGAGACGGAGTAGTAGTGCTTCGTGACAATCACGGACTGCGTCATTATCTACAAAAAAAGCTAAAGAAATAATGAACTTCTGCTGAAAAGGAATCCTATCACAAAAAAACTATCAAACGATTGACATAAATACACGTTTTTCCCTTTCATATGCCGTCTTTTATGCTGGTGAACTGTAACGTCTGCAATTTCGCGTCACACACGTAATGTTGTGACGAAGGATTGCGGACTAGTCGCTTCGACTAGACGAATCGCTTCCATCATGGAAGCGACGCGATTAGTCGAAGCGACCTAACAAAATCAAGCAGGTCGCTTCGACCAGCTATGAAATACCCCAGTCGCTCGGCGATCTCGACTGAAACTGCTAGCTGCTCCAACCCGTCGCGACTCACAAGGGAAGTATACAAAGCGTAGGTCGGATCTGCTAAAACGACTCGTATGGTTAGTATCTCCTCTGGCTCAATAGTAAAAATGCGCAGTATCCCGCCCCGAGCCGCAGGTTCAAAAAAGTTATGAGCGTTTTTTTAAGCTTGCGAAAAGGCAAGTTTGTTTCAAAAAAAAAATTCTCGGATTTAGCTCAAAAGTTGTACGTAGGGGTAATCTAGGTTAGCGAACACGAATCTGGAGTTCATTTGTCCGAATTCTGAGGCTTGCTGTAGGTTACGGTGGGTAACATGTCATTTACTCAGACGTTCGCTGTTGTCTACAGGACGTCGATCCGCCCAGAACGAGTCACCGCTGGCGAACAGGCAGCTCTACGCGGGGTCGTCCGAGTGTGCTGTTGAGCAGGGGGCGACGGGCTGTTAAACAGCCCATCGACCGGCAATCCCGCCGAGTGCCTTAAATCGACGCAGACCGAGCTGTTGTCCACAGGACGTCAATTCGGGATGTCTACGGCTGCGCAAGTCGATGGGCTGTTCTACAGAACATTCGCGGGAGTGGCGGTGGCTGCGTCCATCAATCGATGTATCACGAAGATCGTGCCGTCCAAGTTCTCCTTTTCGGTTATATGAGATTTGCAAATCGTTTTATTTTTTGATGATGCTCCAGACTTCTATGGTAATTCTTCTTTTTTTTTAATTATAAGAGATCTGTGATTCGTTTTTTAATAACGTCTTACCTTGGAAGGGGTGTTGGTGGCATGCCGAGAGATGCACCTCGCGGCGTTCCCCGTGATGGACCCGGAGGTTTCCGTGGTTTACGGAGCTTTCAGCAACTGCCTTCGTAGGCAGATTTTAATTTTTTCCATCCTTTTATGTGTGTCATTTGCGTCATTCTTAGTTGTTTGTCAGGAATCTCTGATCACTCGGGGGTGTTCATTTACCCTGATTCCCATCCATGTTGTCAATACTCGAGGAAAGGTAAATGTAGCGAGATGAAAAAATTGTGGATTTAAAAAATAAGGGTAGTTAGCCGAAATCACCTTTTCTGGTTAACAAGGGAAGCCATTTTAGCGTAGTCCGGGATCAGCGAAATGGAGAACCTTGCGAGCTCAAAAATGTGCGTGCCGAACGCGTGTCGAATATGTATCCAACTCGAGTGACCACTCCCATTGAAAAAGTGTATTGTAGGGACACGTGCTCCATAAAGCAGATCTAAGAAAACCGTACACCTTTAGCCGTTTTCAATATTTCTCATTAAATTACCTACTGTTAGTTTCGCCTAAACTGTGCATGCAATTATAAGACGATTTGAACATATATAGAATCAACGGGAACACAGGAGAACAGAATGGAAAGAGAGAGAGAAACAAAGAAAACATCAAAAAAGCAAGGTAGTACGAGCACCGCAGCAAAAGAATTTGAATTCACGCGTGAAGTTAAATGCGTTCTCGGCCGCTACACACCATGCGTTTTCCCTCACGTCTGAAATTGTTGGCGCGCGGTCAGTCCTAAATCGTGGCGATTCCTGCGCGCTTTACAGAGTTGCGAGCGGTCCGAACGGTTTGTGATGGCGGCCGCAAAGCGCGCAAAGGTGGTCGGAACGCTCGCAACTTTCTATGATCGTTCCGACCGCGAGCGTTGCGCGCGTTCGGTCCTAAAACGTTTTTTTGCGCGCGATCGGAACGGTTCCTGCGCGCGGTCGGTACTAAGGGGAAAAACTTGGGCGCGGTCAGTCTCAACATTTGTCCGAGAAGTGTGCACATAGCTCGGAGAATGCGCTTTCACACAAACTTTGCCTTGGGGGCTGTTTCGGGCCCTGAGCACGATTATGAGGTCTGTTTCCGGATTTTCATAAAACTAATGCGCTTTTTCGAGGGTACAATAGGTACAAAATCAGAGAAAAAAAACTGCTGTAACGTTTTCCAGGGTGACTCTAGGCAGCCGCAAAGGGAGTTTTCCGCATAAGGGCATCATTATTAAAATAATGTAACGTCGGTATAGATACTAGTAAGACCTTGCGTTTGTTCTCGAAGGTTGGCGCAAACTCGGTGTCATATGCGTAGGTGCACCGAGTTTGCGCCAACCTCCAAAGAGGAAGGAAAAGTCTTATTAGGATCCACGCCAATGTTAGTTTTCCTCTAGAAATTTTGATTGAGAGGGTCCAATTTCTCTGTTCCCTTAGATTAGAACTGAAATAAGGAAAATCGGGCCTCATCATCACGTTTCGAAAGAAGGCATACCGCCGTTTGAAGGCACCATACACGCTCACAAACATGTTTGAGGTAACACCACAAATAGGACCTCACCGCCCCTACTATGTCGTCAAATACGTTTGAAGCGCGAAAAAACCATCCAGGATGACAATATCCTCTGGTTCCGAGCCAGATTTACCCTGTTCTCTCGCGCGCTTGTGCGGAGCGAAGGTAGAGACAGCGAGATATTGTGGGGAGAAGGAGACGCAGCGTACGCACGCAGCGTACGCACGCGACGAACGGAAATAAATCACACTCGGAAACAGGATATACTTGTCAATTTTTGAGCAATCTTGTTTTCCACGCCCGTGTTTCCCCACCTATTCGAGTACGAGAATGAGAAAAGAAACTTGAGAAAACAATGTGATAAGTTGGAGTGATAGCATTACCAAATGGGAATGCACAAGAGAAACAACTTTATTCACCTGAAAATATTATGTATGTTCACCTATGTATGTAATCCTCCATTTCAAAAAGTCAGCCGAAGTAGAGCGGCATTCTCAAAAATGGACGAGAGTTAATCGGCATGCAGACATGTTACATTCAAGCAAATCAAGCTATTTCTCTCGTGCGCTCCTATGAGATAGTGCTATCACTCTATCTTATCACATGTTTTCTCAAGTTTCATTTATAATTCTCGTACTCTAACGGGTGGGAAATACAGACGTGGAAGGCAAGATTGCTCAAACATTGTCACATATTGTCATCCTGGATGGCTTTTGGCGCTTCAAACGTCGTAGACGACATGGTAGGAGCCGTGCGGTCCTATTTATGCTGTTATCTACACCATGTTTGTGAGTGTGTATGCTGCCCTTAAGGGGTGACGTCAAAAAGCGGTTGATGCTTCACTGAGATGGTGATATCAGGTCTACAGGATGTTGATAGGATGTGAACGCGGAATCGGGGATGGAGACCCTCCTCCGATGGGATGTCTACAGCAAAAGCGTTCCCGCGGATAGGTTGTCTACGGCACCAAGGAGGGGGGCGACGGGCAGTTCTCGAGGGGCGATCCATGCCCCTTTTGGATGTCTACAGGAGCATTGCGTGAGGTGACATCTCATTCGTGTCCTGTGGACAACAGCGAACGTCTGAGTAGGGTCAAAACCCACCTTAGTATTTTGAAAATCGACAAACGGACGTTAAATTCGTATTCTTCACCCCGAATAACCCCGTATACGAATTTTGAGTAAAATCTGAAATTTTGACAAAATACCGTATACCCACCGTAATCTACCGTAATCTGCAAAAACTGATAAACGGACTCCAGATCTGTGTTTAGCACTCCAAATAACCTTCAGCAAATGATTTTGAGACATATCTATCGTAGAAAATCGGAAATCTCGAAAGTGGCGTTTTTCTTTCGAAAATTTCCCCGGTTGGGAAGCTTTGAACGAAATCAGCCGAAAACATTGGAAAATCGACTAATAAACCACAGATTCGTAATCAGCGCCTCAAAAAACCTCTCTGGGAGAATTTCAGTCAAACCTGGATTATTTTTCTAAAACTCTTCCAGAGCCCTCAATTGGTAGAAATAAACGCCCAACCGAAAATCCGTACAATTCCAAAATGCTGTCAGTCTGGACAAAGTATGGAAACTGTGCTTTCACACAAACTTTGCTTAGGGGGGGGGGGTAGTTTTGCGCGCTGACCGCATTTGTGAGGTCCCTTTCCGGATTTTCCGAAGATTAACGCGCTTTTGGAAGGTGCGTTAGTCTTCGGAAAAAGCACAAAAGAAACGAGCTTTTTGAGCTTGTAACTTCTTGGAACCTGCAGCTCGGGGCAGGATACTGCGCAGTTTTACTATAGAGCCACAATAGATAATACCGACACTAGTCGTTTTAGCGGATCAGACCTACGCTTTGTATACTTCCCTTGTCAGTGCGACATTTGTTGACGCGATGGGTTTTGTGACTGTTGGCAGTGCCGCGACTAGTTGAAGCGACCTGTTATGAATGGGGCTTTAGCTGCCCGAGTAATAGTAGAAGGGAAAGTTATGAGCGTAGAGGTTGCGAGCTCTGTAGGTAAAATAAAATTTATCTGCCGCAAACTGTCGTTATCGCTCAAATTATCGAAAACGTGTCCCATAGTCGTGTTCAGCGCCTCAAATAACCCTCCCGGGAGAAGCTTGAACAAAAAAAAATTTTGAACTTTTTTTTAATAAAAAAAAATCCACGTTTTCAAATTATTACTCAGGCAGTTAAAATAGGGTTTTTGCAAGTACCCGAAAGGTGGTCGATAAGAAAAACATGGCTACACGCGTAGTTCTGGCAACCAGGTCTGGTCACTCCTTAGTTAGTCTTCCTCGTACACCGTGCCTAATACCATTGTAAGGTTACGAAAAAATCTACCAGCTAACCAGCAAAAAAATTTACACTTCCATGCAGAGAAAACAGAAAACCAATTAAAACCCAACGACACGGAATATTAATCAAGTAAGGTGATGAGAGTAGGAGAAAGAGGAGTTAAAGAACTAAGAAAAGGAAAAGGACAAGTTGAAAATTTAGACTGGTCGGTAGCCAAATAGCCAAATACGTCAAAGACACTCAGAAAAAGTATGCCATACAGAATAGCTGTGAATGTCAGAAAATGGTAAGCAAAGGAAAATCGAGAGAACACGAAAATTGGAATTTCCCCATGTCCATTGGATAGAAAAATTCACAGCACACACGAACGATACATTTTTCACCAATTATTCATTTGATTGAGCGAATCAAAGCGAACGGAAAAACTATTTTCAAATGTTCGGATTAGTTTCAAAAATGATCTTTGCCTACAACAACATACATGTATGGCGCAGAAGCTAGTGAAAGAAAAGGATGAAGAAATAGAACAGTAAAAGAAAATTTGCGAACTTTTCCAACTACTATCTCTTCTCTTGTGAGAAACTTGAAAACCAGCAAGAAAATGAAAAAGAAAGAGCTGTAACAAATAGATGTATGACATTCTGGAGAAGTCTTCCAGGGTTTAGCACAAAAGAATATGGCATTCTGTGACAAAATCGCACGAAACGAACTGATGATGAGCTGTTGTTGTAATAATCAGTGGAGCGGCTCTTCTGAGGATCGGCAAGTAATAATTCGCTCGACAACAAGGTTAACGACAACATAGAAATAAGGCGTCAAGGTCGGAATCATCCACTAAAGAGGGCGTGACGAAGACGTTGGAACTCACTGTATTCGAACGAAGCTTGGCCTCCCGCTGGCTGGAGTCCGCCTAACGAACGACGCCTAATTAGAAATCTGATCGATACGGAGGTGGGCAGTGGGAGGTTGGGAGAGGGAGGACCAGGTTATCTGTAATTACCCGAGCACAACCCGATTTGGATGGACCGGTGTGTGACAAGGATTATAGCACTCGCACCTCGTCAACGCCCTTTCATAAAGACATCTGGGCGGCAACGAAATCGGAACCCAATCGTCACTGGGTGAATCTGGATAGGTGAAGTAGTATAATGGTGAAATCTCAGAACAAATGGAACACCGTCAGAAGAATTCGTTTCGAAACGCAGCCATACAATCTAGTGAATAATTTTCGCCCTTACCGCTCGTAGGATTTGGTAAGTAGACATACGGAAACACGTTCTCGCCACTTTAGCGTCCTCTTTCATCAACTTCCTTCAGAACCAACCCCTTTCCTCAGATCTGGAAGATTATCTAGGATCCAGGTGAAGAGGGCCATCCAATCATATAACGCTTGTTAGGGTTCAGACTTAAACACAAAAATTCGAATTTCGATTTCCTGATCGGTCTACAGTACACACAGAGCTGTGCAGCCGCATACTGTATGTGTATAATGTATAGCACAACACAAATTTCACCTCAAACTTTTTGTCTGAGATCAACTACTAGCAATCGTTGTTCGTCTGATAGCCCTTCTCAACGGTCGCGTCCTCTTGTCCTACGGATGGTATTGTATAGGCTTCCGCCAAATTTAGTAGAATGGAACGGGCGGGGCTGCGGCAGTAGATCGTCCACCAGGATCGAAACACCACTGACAGGCGCTGTCGCGGCCGATGTATGTGATGCACTCGCTTGACTAAATATGGCGAAAGGCTTATACACTCATGGATTGAAATTGTATTTAAAACATTACTCCTCAGCGGAAAAGCTCCTCATCCAAGAATCGGTTTGCCTCTTCATTTTGTTATCCTCCATACGAAATCGTGCACGCGTGGGTGCTCGATGCTGCTTCCTCTGTCCCCTTCCGCTCTTTCATTGTCTTCTGACCTCCGCTCCGCACACGTACGCGGAAAAAGCCTCGGCGATTTCGTTGTTATACAGCCTATATGTGTTCAATATCTTTACGATATCACGAGGTACTGACAATGAGTTTATTAACAAATCAATAAATTCATCCAGAGTCGTACAGAGTCTGAGTTAGATCGAGTTAATGAAAACAGGTTAGGAAGGAATATTCACAACCCTTAAACCGAACAGAAGTTCAGAAAGGAACAAACACTCAAGAGACCCCCTCCAAGTCAATGAAAACGTTCCTGTCGGCGACCATGCGAGATACGAAAAAAAGCGAAATAAGGCTGTGAATCATAGGGGTTGAGGATGATTTGTGGGAGCAGCCTCTACATCATAATTGCAGTCGATAAATTCTGTTTGACTGCAAGCGAACTGCACTGATGTGGGGTGGTTCTCCAGTTTCATGAAGCATAGAAGCGAACACTATCCAATGACTGTTCATGCTCACTGAGTGATCAAAGGCAGTGATTATGAAAGATTTACATACGTGTTCAATTATCTAGACGAAACAAATCGTTAGTCCCCAAGTAAAGTGGAGATGGCGTTTAAAAAGGTGAACAAGGCGCCAGGAGATCACGGGTTCTTTCTCCATTCCTTCTTTTTAGGAGAATATGTTTGTCAGGACGATTAACTGCTGACTGCATATGTAGTTAAAAATCACATACTATGTATGTAAGCACAGCCACCTACATAGTTTCACGTCGACCTCATTTTTCACGCAAGCCGCGAGGAATCATCCATCGTTTCCAACAAGTGTACCAGGATGGTAAATCATTTCACCGAGTGCACGAGGTTTCATGCGCTTCAGTCATTTTTTTGTGGTCTGGTACAGGTTCAGAGAAGAAGGCCTCGGTGTTATGGGCTCCTTCCCATTCATATCTTAGTTTCCGTTTCAAAGCAGAATCTAAATCCGCAGCTATGGGTATTTGCACATGTTAAAACTCTACGGGATCATCTTGCTGGGATCCCGTCCACACTGCAAGCATGGTGATACAGGTAGTAGCCAGGATGTCGAATAACTCTGCTCCCCCTTTTGCGTATTTTTGACACACCCTTATTCCCTCATCCACCTGGAACTCTCTTTGTTTCCGGAAATCAAAACTCTGAGCGGCCTAGATTCTTTAGAGGGAATGAAGGGCTACGAAAGAGTAGCGACATGACTCGCTTCGCTCACTATAGGCGCCCACACAATCAGGCAGTTCGAGTTAGGAGATGGTTTTGAGGCTGCAAAACAGATGAAAGGCGTGACTCGCGGGCGTCGCGTTAGAGTATGAATACCTTCTATGCGCGTCATGCGCATCACGCGCTTGCGGAGACAATGAATATCTCAGTGGCGACTCCATGGCAGATAGGAAAATAGTGGGTCTTAACTTTTCTAAGCAAGCGTTCTACTAAATGCCATACGATCGTTGTTATCCCCACAACTTTCTCGAGGGTAAGGGTGGAACTAGGTAAGGGTGAAACTTGGCGGGACTTGGCGGAACGGGCGTGGCGCGCTGGCATTGAGGAGTATGAATAGCGCTTTACGGTGCGGAATAGGGTTGTGAAAAATGTGGACAACGGTATTGCATTTTTCTGTGTTTGTGAAAGGAGCACATCTAACAATAAAACTTAGTGTCGTTCAACGGAGACCGTTTTCCGCCCTTGTAAGTTTTCTCCAGAACTCAAATTGATCTGCGCACTGATTCAGGGCAAATTTCAAATCGAAATTACCGCCTTCAGGGAGTAGCGATTGAGGTACGGATGAAATTTTGTGGATAAATACGGCGGGAATGCCGGCTAAAGAAAACTGTTTGAAATGTTCCTCGCCCTTCATAAAGTAGCACAATGATTGAAAATTCATTTTCAAAAATTGCGTACTTAGACCTTCTGTGATTCTCTTGATGATATTTGACGAAATCACTCAGAACTCCTATTAAAGGCAGCAGACACGCTCGAAAATTGTATAGATTTTATAACTTGAATCGATCGAAAGTTTTGTTAGTATGGGAAACTAACGAAAAACCCGACGGAGACTGCATGCAAATACTGGAATTACGGTCGTTTTTGTTATGGGGTAAAGGTGAAAGAGTTTTGAAATAGCTAATATTAACGAAAAAACGGTTAAGGCATCTTTCATAGTCCTCACCGCAAGCGCGACACGCGCGGGAAGGGCGGTGGACTATGAAAGTTCTTACCGCGCGCCACGCGCGGGACGCGCGGTAAGAACTTTCATAGTTCACCAGCACCGCCATAGCGGCGCCGCCCAAACCGCCGCGGCGGTTTTACCGTTTCAATCAATACTTGCTTCTATATTTGGAAAAAGTTTCATAGTCCACCGCTCGTCCCGCGCGTGCCGCGCTTGTGGTGAGGACTATGAAAGATGCCTAAGATAGCGAAGCCGATAGACTCTCACAACATGTACTGGAACGCTTACCTCGTTGGAAGCATCAAAAGCCAGCTAAAGTGACAGTATTCGTATATTTTAGGGGGGGGGCGGAGTTGTCGAAGCCCATGGGAGGAGTTGTCGAAAATTTTCGACTTGCATTGCTCAAATTCAGTAGCTTTGGCATGTTTTTGACGCTTCTAATAGCGTGAGCGTTCTACTAAGGGCCATGCGACCCCACTTTTTCAAGCGTAGACTCTGCCTTTGAGACTAATGCTCCAATGAATCGAAGGGAATAAGTTTGAAAATGGCTTTGTAGAGAAGAAATGACAAAGCATATTGGGAGCTGCATTTCCCTTTCTTGTGGCAGAGGAGGCTGCAAAGGATGACTCAAATTGCGATCGGATAGGGTGCAAGAGCATTGGAAAACGCCTCGCGAGAGCAGGTGCACGAAATGATCTATGACGCCGCGTAAGCATATCAAAAGCCGAAGTGATCGAGCCGGTAGAAAAGCATTCGCCCCCGGGTACACTGTGTCTTTCCACATGGCTCTACACGTGCTAACCGGAAACGGACGGAAAAGTACGAAGTATGGAAAAACGATGCTTATAAAATTGTAGATGTAGAGGAAGCTCAGAAAAGATTACGTTTAAAACGAAGGGGAGAATGGATGATTCAAAGCACTGTGAATAGCAGGAGGTCCGAAGAGTTTCAGGGCATTCAATGCCCGATAGGTGTTCAGTGAAGAGCCCTGATTGGCCTGGACAAGCATTCCCATGCCATTCGTGCCATGCTAGTCATCCATCGCTATGACTCACTCGGGTAAATGGAAGGCGTTTTCGCCCTCCTCTATCGTTTGACCCTACCGCCGACTACCTCGTTACGGGTCATTGGACGGCGGTTCTAAAATTACCTTCAGACCCATTCGGGTTGCTACTTATGTCTTTTTCCACTTGAACCGTCCCTAACCATCTCGACGAAATAAATTGGAAGTCAGAAATTGAAATTGGATTTCCCATGAAATGTTACGTGTACATGAATATATGCGTACCAAGAAACACTGAACGGTTCCAAGCCTCTATCACTACTTGGGTTTTTGCCTTACTGCCCCCACAACCTTTAATGGCTCCTGACTTTGTCTAGCGACGCCTTTTCGATTATTCTCTAACTTGAACCATGGCCTTGTGGTCGGCAGTTAAATCGTTGCGCTGAGACTTGATTTGTTTTTGTATACATTTTCATGGCTCTAACTCGCTACTTTGTGGATTATGAGCACGTCGGCTACGGCGTATAATAAATAAATAAATAAATAAATAAATATGCGAACGGAAAAAAGGAGAAACAGCCTAGAAGTCGTCGCTTGCATTTTTGTACTCGAAAAAGAAGCAATAAGGATGAGGGATCCGGCTTACCAATGAAATATCAAACAATTTCTCGGAAAGATATAAACCTGAGCACCGTGAGCATATAGAATACTATTTCAGGAAGCGGTTATCTGCATACATCACTTGCCACTGAAGGACAAGTTTTCCAGCTCGAACAACACGACTCAAAAGCTGCGTGCAATGTTTTGCTTTCTGTCGTGTGTCAATGTTTGTTGTTTATTTTCCAAGTGGAACTACTAGTGTAGAGATAACGCCTCGCCTGACTCTCTTTCGAGTGGAAATTTGAGATTTCACAAGCGTAAGAAGTGGAACCATGCACACTGAATGCTATCACCGACTCAGACGCTTGGGTTACTCACTAATGAAGTCTCAGAAAATTCGAAGGTTTATACCAAAGGTAAACATCCTACAGGAATCAGTAGAAAGCATTACCCTCTATTTTTCGCAGCTAAGCTTACTGTGTTCGTTCACGTGCTTGAGTTATGCGAGGGGAGAGATAGCGAGAGAGTGTGTGGAAAGAAGAAGCAACATGCTCGCGCACACGCACGCGATGGACCCCAGTAATTTTTACTCCATAATAGATAGTACCAGCGTGAGCACCGGGTTCCAGAAATACATTTTTTCCACAAAGCTTGGGAGGTCACGAGCACGAGAAGAATAAATTAGCTTTGGCCTCCGTATGAATCGATGCTCTTCAAAAAGGCATGCGAAATTAGCTGCATTGCACTCAAGAAGAAGAAAAATTCAGACTTTCGAAAAAAGCACAGGATGTCGCGGAACGCGGAGACATAGAGCTTACTAAAACTTTGGAAATTTTTCCGCATTTCCGTTACCGGAGAAGAAAACTGTGCCGGAACACGAAATTCGTCTTCGAATTTTCTGATAATTTCAATTTCGCTCACCCCTGCTTGCGATTAGATTCTATCTCTTGCGCTCTTACTCTGAGAGTTCTGGCAGAGATATAGCCGCAAATAGCCGAGAAATAGCCCACCAGGCTCCACAGCGGCTCCTGGTGGACTTTTTCTCGGCTATTTCTCGGTTTTACACAAAACGGGCAACAAATGGTCGAGAAATAACAGAGAAAAAAATAGAAGAAACCGAAAGCAACCAAGACACGGCCGTCGCCGGCTTTTCGAGCCGTCAGCGGTTGGGCGAGGCCTTCAGAGGCTGAGCGAGGTCCAAGTCTGTATGTACTTCAAACTTGGATGATTGAACCGACTGAGGTGTTGACATATGAATCATGCCTCTGGAAAACGTCGTATACTTACCAAGAAAGCATTATTTCTCGGCTATTTTACGGCAAGCATTATTTGGAGGCTATTTCGCGGCTATTACGCGACAAAAAGGCATTTCGCGGCTACTTCTCGGCCAAAACTCTGAGGGTAAGTCGAAAACGTATCGAGAATCAACTAGCTGTGCTCAATCAAAGGCAGTGTGTGCACAAAAAAAAGTTTTTTTTTCATTAATTTGAGCAAGTATAGATAGTGGCACATCGAACACGAGATAGTGGAACACGCAAAAAAAGGCCACATAGAGCACTCAAATTTTAGAAAAAAAACTCTTTCGAAAACCTCGGGGCGTCCCGCTCTTACGCGTGTTTTGATGGGTTTATGTAGCGCAACATACAAAAGCCGAAAATGGTATTGCGCCTTAAACTCCTTAGTGATCTAATTCTTTGTGCCTTTCTACTAACGAAAATTCTCCAAAAGTAGGGAGCTCCTAATTAATACGCATGTTCAGCTGTTAGCTTCTATAAAATTGTAGAACTTTCAGCGATGGACCATTTGCTTCTGTCGTGGCGCTTCTGTTCCCAGGGCTAGATGGTGGATTGAGGGAATGCCTTCTCACTTCAGACCACGAAACTATTTTCACTGTGCTATAATCTTATGGACACGCAAGACTGAGCCCTCCAGTTTTGCCAACTATGCAACCTCCACTTGGTTCAAACACATGATAGAGTAGGGACTACCAAATGTGCTGTTTTCCATAGGAGTAGGCCAGAAACACATCAACACCACTCTGGTAAAGGCCACGAAAACTAGAAACTTCTCGTTTCCCATCTCTGAAGTATTGAGCACAAAATCAAACGTTTCAGAAAGCATTCCTAAATATAATTCCGTTCCTTATCTTCATTCAGATATGAGAATAAACGTCAAATTCGCTAGCGAACTGGAAAGGAACTGATGGGGCGTGATTTTGATGTGTTTGCGGAGTTCACCTGCTCGGAAACTAGGGAAGTCAAAGCTGACAATTAAACCTGCGGTCCAACTGTAGGTGTCTTGAAAAGGAGACGAAGGCAAGGCTGATCAGGAGAGGACAATGGGTGAAAGATGTCGGCTATGGCTTGTGAGTGCGTGTCGTTTCGATGGCGGTTTCTTGGTTGATGATGAAAATCGCGTGCGAAAGCCATCACGATACTCAGCCTCGAAGGTCATCCGACCCCGCTCACAGGTGAATGGAAATCTACACCAGTCGCAAAATTAATTATCACTCTTGTGACGGCGAAACAAATGGCAATAACAGTAATATGGTTGCATGAAGGCCGCTCGAATCCCAGGACGAAAACACTGATTACGACGGGAGAAATCACTGCGCGGGTCGTTCAAAGTGGGAATAAAAGTAATAGAGCAGCACACACAAAAGATGCGCCGAAATTTGGCTGCTCGTGAAGGTCTATCCTCCACAGAATGATGAGAACGGTAAAATTGTCTGCATAAGAAATGAAGTTGACGGAGACATTACAAGAGTGTAGCTAAGCAGATTGACAGAATGGACGGGAACTCCTGAATTTCCCACCACTTCACGAGCTTCGGAACGCTAAACTCCTCATCGTGAACATTAATACAGCGCGTTTCATATTTATAACAACACCCCCCCCCCCAATACACCGATATTAAGTCGCAGACAAACTTTGTCATAATTGTCATAGCATTTGCCATAATTATGAAACTCTCTGTATTATGATAGACTCAGGGTGCGCTATCTTGTCAATGGCCTAGAATTTTCGCGACGCGCCTTGCAATACTGCTCGTGAGATTTGGTCACAAGGCGCGCACGGACGCTTTTTCGCGTCTTTGCTTCTTTCTTGATACCTCATTTTAAATTAATTTTTTTTTCGAAAAAATCAGTGGCAGAAAAGAGACAAGGAGATAAAGAAAAACAGTTAGCAGCGCGAGGTAATTTTTCATCTTTATATGACGGGTATAAACTCTTTTTTTTTCGAAACGTGCTCTACACTGCACATGGTGCGTTAGGCCAATGATATGCTTTTGCGTCACTCGATCGCGTTGCTCAGCGACAGCGACCGCCTGTCGCGGGGCTCCCGTTCTTTGAATTTGTCGCTGTCGCAGTGCGCTGCACAGCGACAGCAACAGTGGCGACGACAGGCATCGGCTCACTTGCAGTGTGTCAGCCCTCTGCGACACGTCGCTGCGACAGACACGATACAATTGTTCCTAAGAAAGCGAGTGCCGTTGCACCATTGCTGGTACCGCCACGATTTGTGCTAAATGTCATGACTGTCGCTCATGACAGCGACAAAGTATACCAATGACCTAAAAGGCGGGAACTCCGCTGTGCAGAGCGACGCGACCGCGTGTCTCAAAAGTATAATACACCTCTTACTGATATGAGGGTGGGGGCGGGTCCGCTGCTCTTTCCTTTTCCCCCCCTCTCTGTCTCTTGTTTTTCAAGTCCTTTATACACCGTTTGGAGACAGCTTCGGAAAGAGCGGCTCTCTCGTTTGAGCAAAAAGGTAGGAAGGGTGCTGAAATTTTCGGAGTGCTCTTAAAAAATTGCTTCGGATTTGGCTCAAACATTTTTCTGAGGCTGTTCGTTGTCTTGAATACCAATGCGGTATTCTTGATGTTTTGAGGCCTACTGCAGGTGAAGTTAGATAAAGCCGTTTAGCTGGCGCAGCTTAAAGGCAGTGTTCACGATAATCTTCGATTTCGAGATTAATCGTTAAAACGATTGTTTGGCCTCCGAGTAGAACTGAAATGACGAAGAAACCGAGAAAAATGCCCCAGAAGGGCACCAAATCCCTTACTCTCACCTCACTTTTTTACTCTCACTGGAACTGTTTGTTGTGAAAATGAAATCTCTTGTGGATCCGTCTTTTACAATTCTCTACTTTCTGTTGCTCCGTTCTTTCTTTCGGACCTTAAAGGCATCGTTCGCGCTGGAAATCAATTTTCATTTTTCAGGCTCATTTTCATGATTGAGCCCGGTAAACCACACTGGTAAACTTTGGGGCGACAAAAACGTTGGGCAATGAGGTTGGAAGGCGTCAAAGATGAAGATCCGCCACCAATTCTCACCAGTCATCTAGCACTTTTTCTTAGAATGTTGGTGTGACCGTAAGACAACATGAAAAATAGTTACGGCACGAACTCCACATGAAGAAAAACTCCGAAAATGACTGTGACGAGGCCCCCAGATGCGGAAAAACCTCAAAAAGGATTTTGGCGCGAAATTCAAATTCGTATTTACAATGTGTTCCGATTCATTTTTCTTTACAAATGAAGGTTTTTCATGGGTTCCTTCGACATTTTCCTTCACTAGAGAGGCCGAGCTACCCAAAAACATGAAAAAATAATATGCGGTTTTTAGCGCGTACGATGCCTTTAACTAATACTGTATTGCCTAAAATATTGTTTCCTTTTTGGTCAACCCCATTTTTTACCAGCGGCAACCTCCGGTAACATGTTTCATCCAATCGGACAACTAGTTCAGGGCAGAGAAAAATTTCACTGAAATAAGACGTTTTAGTGCGTTTCTCGCTGTTTCTTCGCCGTTTTGTTAACGATTGGTTGCCAACGCATTGTTTTGAGTGGAAAAGTCGGGAACGAAAATCATCGTGAACACTGCCTTTAACCTAGTATTCTGAAAATTGATGAACGGACCTCGATTTCGTGCTTAGCACTGCAAATCACCACCTTCAGAGAAGCTTCCAGCTAGATATGAGACTTCGAGCTGACAACCATACCCACTGTAATACACTATAGTCTATCAAAGATCGAGACTTTGAACAAATCTACCTCAGTTTTTCTCCGAACTTCAACAAATGGATCTCAATTCCGTGTTCAGAATCCTTAAAGGCAGTGTCCACGATAAAAATCGTTTTTCTGTTTTTTAGCCTCTTGAAAAGAGATCTTGAAAACGGCCCCATGCTGATTCCAGCTATGTCTCTAAAATCTTACACGACCTTCTGGGAACGGAAAAAAAGGTTCCTCAAAAATTGAGCTAGGGAAGCATGGTGGACGAGTTGTCCGAGGCTTGTAACTTCCGTATTTTGCAACCGATGTATGCGAGCTGACCTGAGTAAAGAGAGAAGTCGAGAATGAAGGGAAGAACGGGGCTAATGATTGGAAATCATCGCTCATCTCACCATCTTGAGCATTCATTTGTTGACGTCGGTGGGCGTGTGAGGCGCTTTTGAGGTTTGCCTTGCGCCTCAAAGTGGCAACCCCTGGGCCTCTTTTGAAGCTTTTTCTGGCTCGTTTTCATGCGTTCTTTCGACGTCAACGTTACAGTGTGCCCCTCCACTACCAATTCCTAGGGGAATCCCAAGCACTTTTTTCATCGTGAACACTGCCCTTTTTTTCCGAGGATGAGTTTGGTCCGCTTCTACATTATCATTGGAGCGCGAGCGCGACTGAGTTTTAGCATTGGGGCGCACTTGCACGCTGTCTACTTCAGTCCCATGCCCGCGCAACTGATCCACCGTTGAAATGTGGCTTTCAAGAAGAAGAGCTGATTTTGGATGTTTCGAAGCGTTTTTCGTGATTCTTTCTTCACTGATGAAACAGTCAAACTCTAAACCTTCGTTTTCTGGTGGACACTGCCTTTAACACCCATAAGAGAAAAAAATTCGAGCCAAGTCCGGAATATTTTCTGTGAATACCCTAAATCCTCAGCAAGTGTCATGACCCAACTGAGAAAACCCCTCCGTTACCCGATTATTAACTCTCCCCAGCAGCTGCAAATTTAGATTTGGATACACTCTTAAGAGTAGCCCTAATTAGAGCATATTTCGTAACAAACTTCCGGATCGTCCTTTACTACATACTTTCCATGTCAAGTGGAAACACAAGATAAGTTTTCAAGGAAACAAGCGGTAAGGAATAAGAGGAATAGCAACATGATTATGTCGTCCATCAGCACATCCAGTATATAATTGCCGGCTACCCAAAATGACATTTGCCGAAGGACGGACGCATTACCCAGGTGACCGGCAAAGCGTCGACAATTGGAGGCTGAATGGAGGGAGACAAACGGAGAATCAGGCCGTTCGCTTGAAAAATTTGTCAAGAAAGAAAAGCAGAACCTTGTTGGGATTGTATGAATGACGCCGATTTCATTGCTTGGTCGGGAATCGTTCAGATTTTATGTCCGTGAACAGCTCGCAACACATTGTACTGTTGCATGCAAAACTCAAAACATCTATAGGAGCTCCGTATGGTAAAATAAAATGGTATTGGAAGATAAAAAGTAGAAAAAACTCAAAGAGACCGTCAATAGCACTGCAGAAGAGAAGAGATCAAACTATAAAGAATAAGAATAAGTAAGACATGTATACGAATATGTATTACTAAACACACCTCAAGTTTATGTGTGCAATTAATCGGGAGGTGTGAGACCAGCTGAGGAGAGACTTAGAGGAAAGGTGCTATCTCTAGCGGCTCCATAATACCGTATTTGTCTAGCCGACATAATGCTGGTCAGGTTTGCACTCCTACAATAGAAGAATGGGTCGAACACAAACACAACCTCATGCTCACAGCTGCATCTACCTCGCGCTCAGAAAAAAAGACTTCTTCAGCAAAAACGAGTCTACGTTGATTTATTTGAGCTGCGTATGTAACCAATACTTCAAATATTCGAACCTTTTGGCTCTTTTAATCAAACTGAGGTACAATGAGTTGAAGTTTCGCCCTTATTCTAACAGTCCATCCAGGCTATGTGTGGTTTTCGTCCCATGAAAATATGTTTTTATGTTTCTTGAAAAATGTGTCCACAGGAAATGAATTACAAAATCACTGAGCAACATGGAAGGCAGCGTCTGCGATAAAAAAGTGTATACTGGTTCTCAATGATTTTGCGCAGGTGAGCCCACAAAGTTAAGAATATGAGCCCTAAGACTACACAAAACCTTAAATTTCGGAGAGAAAATTGCTCAAAAAAAAACCTCAAAACACTCAAAAACGCCTGTTTCGTGTGCTTATTGTAGTTCAAAATCTATAATGTCGCAAATTGTTTAGACATCTGATATCTTAGGTTAGTGACTTTGTTGTGGCGAAAATTCTCCAAAAATAGAAAGGCTTCGATGCGCATGTTTCGATGTTACAATAATTCAAAATAAAGAGTAGTCAGATCTTCGGCACCACTTCTTCAGGATGGACAACTCTTCCATGATGTGGGCGGGATGGTCCTATGGGTCGGCTAATCCACGCGATGTTACCTTATTTCCTACTCGATTAGTCGATCGTTCTTCATCACTCCTCTTATATGAACCTAGAATTAAGTTCCTGATAAAACAAGAGAACTTTCTAATTGCTAGCATTGCCTCTAAGAAAGCAGAGAAGATGAAACGAAAGCAACTGTCGTTTATGTAATGAAGCAGAGGTTTGTAGTAGAGGAATCCCCATGGTGAAACATTCTGATCAGGAGAGACGACAAAAACTCAAAGAAAACATAACATCGGCATGGATCTAGTGATACCTACTTTGCATTCCCTATTGAAGATAGGTGCAAGCCCGGTGCACCTATGTTATAGCACATGGCACCGAGTTTGCGCCAATCTTCGATAGGGCACGCAGAGTATCGCTAGGAATCATAACGACTGTAGTAAGTGTCACAATATGTAGCGGTCATACCGTAAATACTTTCTCATAGTGTCCGAGCATTTTCGTACGTGAAAAGGTCTGGATGTTAGACGGCTATTACAATGTCTTCGTTCAAATCGGACAGATATAAATTTCGGGTCTCGTTAAACATGTAATGTGTACTCCCCCATCTGGGAGTGAGCACTGCAGCGCACACGGGCGCTTGGCACCACCATCCCAGGTGACAAACTCAAATCGAAGAGTAGTGGAAGACAAAGTGATCGATGAAGAACACACTTTCAACTGAGCACAAAGGCGTGCAAGTCGTTTTTAGGTAAACTAGATCTCAGCAATATGTTTTGGGCAATTTCGAAATAATACTTTTTCGAGGCAATATTTACGAAGACTTCCAGTGTCAGAAATATTGATTGTCCCGAGATGAGCTCAGATAACGAAGAGTGATGAAAAGACGTGAACAAAATATCCATACAATAATTGTAGACGTGCACGGAATAGTCCTGACGATGGGACTTTTGTTCCGGTGCTCTGCTCTCAGAGGAACTGCCTGACGTAGACATGAGAAGCAATTGAGCGTATTTCCTCGAAATAGTTCGATATACAAAAGGGCCTCTCCTCAAAGTTAAATGAATAAATCGCTCCGCAGCAGGGGCAAAACTGTTCTTATAATGTCCCCTTACATCATTTCTTTTTCTCCCTTTTTCTTTGCTATCACACCTGACTTATGAACTCATGCACTGGAGGAGGGCGAGAGCAGCTCCACAGGGGGCAAGCGGAGGGGCACCGGAATCTGGCGTTGAAACCCTGGGAGCAGGGGAAACTGTCGAGAAAGCTATTTTCTGGTATACTTGAACTTCATCTGAGAGGTGTACCTAGAAAAGTTAGTAATTAGCAAAACTTATATATGGTATATAGCAATAGCAGGAAATTGCAGCTAGAATCTTGGTACGTAACGAGTAGTTCGAGGAAAGATTCACAAAAAGTTTCGCCATCAGCACTGATGTATCTATGTACATTGATAGCACGTTAGGCACAAAACTTCTATAAAACATTTCTTCGCATATTTCTTACGCATCTTTCAGCGTTTCAGAGTCGCCATCTCAGTAATGTCCTGGAAACACCGTTCGTTATCGCACAGCACCACCACGTTGCAAAGAAGCGAACAGTGAATTCCAGGGATTCCTTATTGGCGCATCATTTCGAATAGTCCTTTCATTTTTTTGCCTTAGGTCAATGGTATCTTCTGTCGCAGTCATGACATTCAGCACAAATCGTGGAGGGACCAGCATAGGAGCAACGGCACTGGCCGTCGTACTCAGATATTCGTGGGGGAAGTTCCCGAGGACAATAGACCTGATTTGGTCGTTATCACTCGGTCGAGGGGAGAGGAGCGAGGACGTCTCGCCCCTCTCCCCTCGAATTATACACAACGATGAGGCGTTCGAAACAGTCTACTCGGGGGGAGAACAAGGGAAGTTCGCTTTACGGTTGTTCCCATGGTCTCCCCCCGAACATGATGAACGCGAAAATAAAGCCGCAGCGTATACGGAGATGCAGACGGGCTAGTCGCGAGGTGGTCTCGCACTTCGCAAGTTGAGGGGGTAGATCTGCCACTCAAGGACTACGCAAAGCTTCTTTGTCTGGTTTTGAGAGGAGCTAATAAGCTTCTCTATAACCTTTAGTCAAAGGTGAATTTTTTTGGGCCGATGGCAGTTTTTCAGGAACATGAGACTGTCGAAAAACAGCGAGTTCTAGCAAGCTGATGTTTGATCAATCATTAAACAGTGGGAAGATCTGCAGTCGGAAGGTCGCGGGAAGACCTGCAGCCGAGAGAACAAGAGAACTTTTGCTGTGGCAACTTCCCCATTACTCTGCTGTCGAGACGTCCACTTCGCCTCCTCCGATTCGGGGAAAGTTTCCCAGTTCTTTCGAGAAAAGTTCTGCTGTTGTTCTCGGGAACTTCCCCACGAATATCTGAGGAGGAACACTTGTCGGCTTTGAAGGGCGACAGATTTGAAGGGCGGGAGCTCCGCGACAGGCGGTCGCTGCAGCTGTGCAGAGCGACGGGTGTCGCAAAAGTATACCATTGACCTTACGGCAACGCATATCTGTACAATGCTTACTAAAAGCGGGCGCAGAATTGTTGGTCAGTCCAGCTTACAGTCCAAAACGACGAAAAAAGAAGGTCCTGTGTACTTTCACTTAAAAAGCATACTGTAGCCAAGGCAGGCTCGATTCTGAGTCTGTCACTAATCGATAAGGAAACAGCCAATAATTCTTGCTTTTGGCAGTTTTTTTCACGATTCCTTTTTTTCTTCGATTTTATGTTATTTCTGCTCGCAACTACTCAGACAAAAAGGAGCTCAACGTCCACCACGGTCAGCCCTTTTTCCCACAATGCACGCGATATGAACGCACTCGCGCAACTCGAAGAGGGATGGATGCGACATCAGGATCATCAACATGTTTAGACGAAGGTATTAATAATGCTTCTTGTATAAAATGTTTCTCATCTCACAGTGGGCCTCACAATCAGTTTGCTCTTCAGAGATGGACCTGGATGGTGCCCCCGAGCCTTTTTCCGGAAGATCCACCGCATCCCAGAGGATAAATTTTGTCGCCGAGATGATTTTCCCACGGCTCGCGGGGCACCGAACTGTAGGGCCATTTCCCCACGGTCCACAGTGAGGTGCAACCCCCCACGAACAGTGGCGGTGGGATCAACCCCCCCTCCCCTCCCCCCTGGGCTAGAATTCATGAACGCAAACCATGGGCTACGGTTGGGTTTGCCTCCAAAGAATGCGGGCTCTTTCCGCCGGCAAACTTAGAACCAAGCCAGCCATGGCAACGGTGTGCTCCGTGAAAATACGCATCCGCCCCACCGCGTATTTCCGTTGCCGTGGACTACACTTGGGCCGAATCGAATGATCGAATCATCATCCGATTGAAAAAAGTCGACTTCGATTAAATCGACTTACAAGGGAAGTATACAAAGCGTAGGTCGGATCTGCCAAAACGACTAGTATGGTTAGTACCTCTTCTGGCTCAATAGTAAAAATGCGCAGTATCCCGCCCCGAGCCGCAGGTTCAAAAAAGTTATGAGCATTTTTTAAACGCGAAAAGGCAAGGGTACCCATCAGGCATTTTTTTCAGAGTTTCAAAAAACTTTCTCGGATTTAGCTCAAAAGTTGTATGTAGGGCTAATTTAGGGTAGTGAACACGAATCAGGAGTCCATTTGTCCAAATTTTGAGGTTTACTGTAGGTTACGGTAGGTAACATGTCATTTAGGGGTCAAAACCCACCGTAGTATTCTGAAAACGACAAAAGACGTTAAATTTGTATTCTCCACCTGAATAATCCCTGTATACAAATTTTGAGTAAAATCTGAGATTTTGACCAAACTACCGTATACCCAACGTAATCTACCGTAATCAACGAAAATCGATATTTACACGAATCCGAAACTCCAGATTCGTGTTCAGCGCTCCAAATAACTCTCAGAAAATGATTTTGAGATATATCTATCGCAGAAATCCGGAAATCTCGAAAGTGGCGTTTTTCCCTCGAAATTTTCCCCGGCTGGGAAGCTTCAAACGAAATTAGCCGAAAACTTTGGAAAATCGACTAACAAACCACAAATTCGGGATCAGCGGCCCAAAAAACTCCGCTGGGAGATTTTTAAGCCAAATCTGGAACATTTTTCTGAAACGCTGCCAGAGCCCTCAATTGGTAGAAATAAACGCCCAACCAAAAATCGGTAAAGTCCAAAACGCTGTCAGTCTGGACGAAGTATGGAAAATGTGCCTTCACCCAACCTTTGCTCAGGGGGGTAGTTTTGGGCGCTGAACACATTTATGAGGTCCGTTTCCGGATTTTCTGAAGACTAACGCGCTTTTTGGAAGGTACAAAAAGCACAAAAAATGAGCTCTTTAAACTTGTAACTTCTTGGAACCTGCAGCTCGGGGCGGGATACTGCGCAGATTTACTATTGAGCCACAAGAGATACTAACGATACTGGTCGTTTTGGCAGATCCGACCTACGCTTTGTAAGCCACTGGGGAGTGGCTGGGGAGGTCGAAATTGTGCAAACATGTTTGTTGGCTATTAGGATGTGCTCATAACCAAGCTGACACTTGGAAAATTTTTAAAGGAGGGTTACGGTAGCCCTGCGGAAAAAATGATCGGCATGAGCGTGCTTGTTACTGCATCTGCACACAATTATCGATTTTGCGCGTAATCTATGCAAAATTTGTATAGCCGCGGACAAACTTCATTGTTGTCCTTTTTCCACTATCTAATGAGCTTTCTTAGTCTCACTTTTACTTGTGCGTATCGCACAATAAATTTATATTGACTAAAAGGAAATGTCCACGATGAGACCAGTCTTCGAGCTTTCACCGGAAATCGAGAGGATGGAAACCAATTTCACCAACTATGTTGGAAAACGTCTTAGGACCAGCGCAAAAGAGCCCTACACGTCCCATACTTGAGTGTTCCGCTCACGTCACGCCCACTCCATTGAACCGATACCGATCAGTAAACACCTGAAAACCCGACTTCAGGGGAACAACTTACATTCAAGAGGTAATGAACTACTCTGCTCATCAAAACTTACACCATTTGATAACTGGCTGACTTTTCAAGTCGGGTTTTCATGTGTACACTTTAATTGGTAGACGTTGAAAGAGTGGGCGTGGCGTGAGCGCCACACTCAAGGTTAGGGCCGTGAAGGACTCTTTCTTGCTCGTTCTTGGCCACTTTTCCTGCATTATTGAAGCAGTGAGCCCCGGACCTTTCGACTTACGTAGAAAATCCGGTTTTTATCGTGGACACTGCCTTCAAGAGCTCGAAAAATTTTAAATACTCGCTCAGATGAGTCCGGGCGAAGCAAGCAGCTGAGCGGTCGATCATGGCAAAATGTAATAGTTATAAGGAGGTTTTGACATGATGAGCCCGATAAGCCTTACCTCGACCGGCTCAAAATGAGGGAGATAGGCTATAGATGTGGGAATGTAAATAAAATGGGAAAACTGCAAAGGAATTATGCTGATCATCGAAGAGCAAAATCGTCACATTGAGCAGTTTCGATTTTGAAGTTTCAAGAGAGAAAAAAGAGAAAAATATAGTAAATGGCCAGTATATAGATACAACGTCATAAAATTTATAAACATATAGGCAACACGTACTGTAAAGGACCTCGAGAGAGTTGTCTGTCAACCGATTTGGCTGAATGGCGAGGGCGAATTAGCCATGGGTCACGTTTTCGAAGAGTATACGAGACGTATACCCCAGCTCCAGAGTGGGATATGACATACTCCAACTTATACCCTGAATCGGCAGAGTATAACCGTTAAATACTGTTTTGTGGGGGTATGCGTAATATTATACCCCGACGCGTTCGTATCCCTGGAATATAATATTTTACGAATCTGGCCTCTGAGACTTACTGTAGGTTACGGTGGGTATAAGATCAGTTATCATCTGCGAAACATCAAAATTCTTATCACTCATGACGCGAGCGGCGCGCGCGATGCAGCATCCTCCGTCTGCCCTCCGCTCTCTCGCTGGATCTAACCTCTGCTCCGCACTAACGCTCGCTGACGCCATGAGAATTTTGCGTTTCTACAATGTTCAACAGTACACAGGGCGTTACAACCCGAGCGCCTTAAGATTTTGACAGTTACAATACCGCTCGTAGGATTTGGTCAGAAATCGCGATAGGGTTTTCGGGTCTTTGCATAACTCGCTTCAAACTCAACTCTGAGCGAAACTGAGGTGATATTAACGATCCTGGCATTGACGGTTACCCAATGGCTTAGCCTTTGTGGCCATTACGTTGAGAACTATAGAAAATTGCAATCAGCCAGGTTTGTAATTACGGTACCGTGGCGGATGGGGCGCTACCGTCTCTGTCTTCATTTCCCTGTGTCCACCATATACATATATGTAGAGAGCTGGTTGATTGCGAAACTTCAATGGTTCTCAACGAAACCCCTACACCCAGTGGTATAGTCATCAACGCCTAGATCATGAATATCTTCTCAGTTTCGCTCAAAGTTGACTTTGAAGCAAGTTATACAAAAAAGACGCGAAAACCTGACCTAGCTCGCTTTTTGACCAAATCCTACGAGCGGTAGCGTGCGAGACTATCACCGGGAGAACTGCTGATCTCCCAAAAATTTGCGACCGTTCCTGAAAGTCCCTCTACTTGTTCTTTATAAATCCCTACTAGTTTTTTCGTAATCAGTCCCGCCTTCATCGATACGAGGAATAAGTACGTTTTGAATATATAAAGATCTTTTCCGCTGTGATTATTATTCCCACAAAGTGGTACGTTATTCCTATGGATACGCAATGATGAACAATTCAGTGAATAGGATAAATTACGCGTGCAGCAATGGGTCGGAAGGGTCATCTACGGTCAGGAATTGAATAACCAATGATCCAGTTGTAACCCTCACAATAGGGGAAACTCCTCCAAATCTCGCCGCGGCGCGACAAGACTGACCCTTATCGGGAGAACTGCTGGTCTCCCCGATCGCACTGATATTTTGCGCTACTCGTTGTGCGTTAAGGTCGGTGCCCGTATGCTATATAAAACATATGGCACCTAGTTTGCGCCGACCTTCGATAGGGAACGCCAAGTATTAACACGATCCGTGCGGACTGTATGGTTTCCGTTTTCGTTCTAGTCTGACGCATGGACAAGGCGGCTGGCCGTGCTGGGTTGGCGGCCTCACTGAAGGATGGGGTTTCGATTCGCGCGGGGTGATCTACCGTCGCGGCCCCGTCCATTCCTCAGACTAAAATGATTGCGCGAACTCTACACTCGTAGCCCCATACCTCGGGGAACTTGGGAGACTCGCTTTGGTTTCCAAGTTTCAGCTCCATCCGTTGTCCCACTGGACAGTAGCCGCTAGACCCTAAAGCTAGCTTCCAAAATCATCGATTCTTCCATTTTCACCCGAAGATTTCCCTATGTCGCAAATAATTCCTATTGCATTTCAATTTCATAATACGTGCAAAAATAAGTGTCTGGAAAAAATAGCTGTTTTGGAAACGAAAAACTCAATAGGGCTGTCAGGTCTTCGTATACCGTTCGAATCGCTGAATGGAAGGGTAAACTATTTTAAAGTCGGTTGAAAAAGTCGACTTTTTATTCGAAAAGTCGATCATTCGAAAAAGGGCGATTTTTGGATAAGTCAAGAAGTCGACCATTTAAAAAAGGGCAATTTTCGGATAAGTCGAGAAGTCGATCATTCGAGAAAGTGTGATTTTCGATTTAAACGAAAAGTCGATCATTCGAAAAAAAAATTTCAAATAGCCTTCCATGATTGCTTCGCCGGCTGACGTCGGGCAATGCTATCCTATGCCCAACAGGCTTGTGATATAGAAACCGATAATAGCCATCCCCCACCATCAACGGAGAAAATTCGCACCAACGTTGAACGCGGCGGTGTGACGCCAATCATGTGGCGTCACACTGCGGCGCTCAACGATGTCGCAGTCCTATCCTATGGCCGGGATCATACTCCCAGCGACGAGCGACGCGACGCAATGTTTACCATCAATATCGACCAAAAATCAATATGCCTGATATGCATTGTCGCAGTCGCTGGTCGCGAGAAGTATGATCCCGGCCATAACGTGTCGGACGGGGTCGTCCGGAAAACTGTGAAAGGGGCTATAAACAGAGAGTCCGACTGCGATAATGCTACGAGAATACGCGCCGCAGGTACATATAGACGCATCAAGAAGCAGACCGTGGGAGCTTATACCATACGGACGAACAATATTGAGTCAAAAAATCTTGATGCAGAGAAATGTTTGGTTACCTTCCTGATGACAACGGTTTGTAAATACTTGAGATGAGCGATTGAAATCGACTCCTCGAGGTCGAAAGCAGTTTTTTGCTTTCCGCCGATCAACGCAGCCAACAAAAACGCACTGAAGGTTGTCTCGAGAAATAACTGCGCTTTCCAAATTATCAAAACCAGTTTAATCTGATTTTCATTTGGGGCGAATTTTCTACAAAAAAAAATCATCGAGTGTCGCTATTAATTTGCAACTATAATATCAGCGAAGGCAGCTAAGAAGTTTTTGGGCTCCGTGCCAAAAATCGATTTCATTAGTTTAGTACTCTCCTTTGCTTTTGACATCTGTTTTCCCTCTTTACAAATTCCGGCGCAAATTCTCAGCCGGTTGTTGAACAACTGCGCGGATCGTTTGAAATCGTCGTCGTTGGCAGAAGGAATTGAAAATTTTGGCAATTTTTCGCCCTTCAAGAGTTTGTGAGCAAAATTTCAAAACATATTCTTCTATTATTGAAATATTAATAATTTGAAACCACTTTATAACCCTCTACTTTATCAAACCGAAATTTAATCGAATAATTTTCTTCCGAAAAAAAAACTGCATTCATTACAGATCGCTAAAATTTGCGAGAATCGATGCGCGACCTCCAATTGAAACGGAGCGCGAGGACTTATTCCCCAGCCCAGTACACATCCACGCATGATGAGCCCATTTTAGTAATTCCATGCCATGACACGGTTCTGAATATACTTCAAAAACCGGTTTGCTGACCGAACAAGGTGCTCGAGCTTGCTAAGTCACAAGCTGTTAAAATGACGCTAGCTTCAACACACAAAGACGCTAACCTGTGTATTAAAGGTGATTCGTGCAGATTTTTTTCGCGGCTAAGAAATTTACATAGTTCGTAGAGTGCGGCATTGAAAAAATGGCGAAATGGAAAATGACCACAGCGTCAAAAAACGTCTGTTTAGCTCACTGTGACATTCCCTATGAAGCCATTCGAGTCGAAATATCATCCGAGGAGAAGAAAATTGAAATTGTCCTTGATCCCACGACGTGAGTCCACCTGACGAGCTTAGCATGATCGGATCGATTGTCAGTAGAAGATGGATCTGCATCCTCAATCACCTATTATCCCACAGAAGTCCCCATAGACTACCAAATCAACTGTTTATTCAAGAAGTGCAGGTGGACAAAGTTTATGACGATTTGGATTGATTGGAAGTTGACGTCACAGAAGGGATAGCCGCGAAAAACCAACACATTCTGATGAGGCGAGCATAAGCATCAAAAACACCCATTAAAGTCGAAGGCGGGATTGACCGTCGAACTCGGTGTCTTTTCACCGACTGCTGTTCAACAATCGATCACGTCCAAATCCACACCAGCTACTCACAAGCTCGTAGTTGTGTTCCGCCGGACCGCTGTAGTCTACGTTTGTCTAGCGGCGAACGCAATTAGTTTCGACTGTTTCGCGATAAACAGCGGTCGATTCGGGGGCAGCGAATCAAGTCTTCAATGCGGAGTGGTCGACGGAACGCAGCTACATTTACATATGATGGTGTGATCACGCATCAATCCGAAATGCGCGATGGGTTCCTGTTCTTCCTTTTCGTTTCCAATGTTGATAGATCGTATGTGTTCTTTACAATCTATCCTGACCGACATCATACCAGGTCTTCCCTGACCCTGAATATAGATTCGGGAATGCGATTCCACGTGAGAGCTCAAATTCTCGACGCCAGGGCTCTACTCAAAACGTGAAAATTCAAAGCCTTGATTTTCGTATGTATGTCATCATAAGGCCTTTAAAATCAATGCCTGTATTTCTGAAGAAAATAGTAAAAAATTTGACAGTTTGAATAACCCGTAGACGTTTTAAAGGCAGTGGTCACGACAAAAAAAACGTTATCGAAAAAAACTACAAAAATTAGCTTAGATCGAAAACAGCTGAAAACTATGAAGGTAGCGCCGTGAAAAACGGGCTAGAATTGAAGTTTCTAGGGCCCAAAGATTCCAGTTGGTGCACACGTGCACAGCTCCGTCCAAAAAGATCGCAGTCTCATGCTGAGCAGTCAAAAATCATCGACATTCAGAGGATAGCAATAAATGCAAATTCATCTAATATAAGCAGTTGAACAATGAAAGCAAGCCCTTGAATCAATAGATGAGCTCATAAATATTCGAGCAGGTCGGTCCGAAGGTTAATGTTCATTGATTGTTATTCAATTTCAAGCCAGCTGATGTTCTCGATATTAGAGATCATCAAGGCCGATGATGTGGAGTGGGCCCGTCCACCATCAAATGACAAGAAAGTTCAGGCTTCAAATTTGGCCCGGAACAGCGGTTTTTTCGCGATTTTTTCAAATATTGCCTACTACTCTAGAACCAGAAAAGGGTTTAGAGAGGAAAAGAAGACAAGCATATTTGAGCGCGACCACAGCCTTTAAGACGATATCATCGTAGCATTCTCGAAATCGTCAAAAGTCGCGCTTGGCCAGCGAAATTGCCCCCATTTTGGAGCTTAGGGTCCAAGCAGGCGGAATTTTTAAATATTGACAAATGGACCTCAGAATCTCAATCAGCACCCAAAACAACCTCTAGAAAAAAGTTTCAAGCTCAATTCGAGACAAATTTTCTGAACACCCTAAAAATTGCCATTCGCGTATCCCTTTTCTCTTCGCAAAGCTAAAACCCTTGTCAAAGGTAAGGTAAGCCCTAGTTAGCCCGCAATGGATCATTCTTCTAAACCAGTAATACGAATACTTGTAAGCGAAATGGAATCAAAACCGAAATGAAGGGATATATCAAATATCTGTGGGGTACACCCAAAAAATGCTCTCAAGCACGCAACACCTGAACAAACGACTAACTGAAAATCTAGCAAACGATCGCATATCCCATCACAGCGCTCTCTAACTAGAAGTCTTCATTTTCCGAACGAACAAAATCAATAATATACACAACCTTCCATAAAAAATCATTTAGTTCAAATACGCTCACAGTTCGTGCATGGAAAGCTTTCCCGTCAAATTGGATAATATCCCTATATAGCATGTCCCACTGGAAAAAAATGACGTTTGCAAAAGCGAGTAAGTGATGTCTTGGTACGATTGCAGGTTATCTTGCAAACAATCTAATCTTAGTTGGAAACCTTCGAGTTTGCCCTTTATCATTTCTTATCGCTTCATTTTTTTTTCGAACAGCTGAAATTCCGACAGTCCCTTACTCACTCATGCACCAATACCCAAAAGTTTATCATATGTTAAAAGTTACAAGGGAATGGAAATTTTTTGAGAAGATTGGAAGAAAACTATTAAATTGGATTCTGAAAGTGCCAAGCAGAATAAAGAAAGCGGTGCTGATAATTTACTCACTGTCAGGAAACAAATCGAATTCTGATTATCCTCAGATAATTGTCGCAGAGAAGGGAAAATGTCGGTCAGGGTTTGCCTTGGCCCCTGTTGCTCTTCTGAAGAAAAGGTGTTCCAACTAGGGCGGGATTTTCTGCAACGCAAAAATGAGACGTTCCTTTCGTCGACCGAAAGCGATCCGTTTTCCAGCTTCTCCAGTCGACAAAGCAAAACAGCAAACAACGTAGGCAATCGAGAAGCGGGAAACCGAGGCTGACGAACCCGCTAGAAGCGCGACCCCTTCTCGGTTTGCTCAACGAAAACGTACGGATGACGAGCGCACCTCATCGGAACACCCTGACATCACCTCTCATACATAACACTTACCAGAAATCGAGGTGCCGCACACACGAAAATGGGTGCAGGATCATAATCAGTTCTGGACTCACCGTCCAGATAAAGGAGGTAGCGCGTTGGTGTGTCAGTTGCATGTGCGGTTAGCGTGAAATGGTTCGTCGGGTCGGTGTACACTGCAGCTCTGCGTGTCTATGTATGCGATGCGCTGTCTCTGTGTTTTCGGCAGGAATCGCTGGCCGATTGATCGCCAATCCTATGCAGTATGCTTGTAGTGTCCTTCAATCGAGCATCAATCGATTCGCCTCTTTAACATTTCCAAGACACCCTGACATCACCTCTCATGCATAACACTCGCAAACTGTACTTTGGAAATCGCGGACCTTTTTTCCGAAACAGATCATTTTTAATGGAAAGTTTTGTAGAGGCAAGTTTGATGCTACATACAGGCCATAAAACGGCCAATGTCTCACCGTCGACTGCGTACCACGCGCTGCGCGACCGCACGTGCGTCGGAAGCAGACGAGGTTTGGCCGCCGCGCGACGAGTTTCGGCCGCCGCGCGGCGGCCGAAACGTCGCGCGGCGGCCACAACTGCGTCGCGCGGCGGCAAAACCCGTCTGCTTCCGACGCGCGTGCGGTCGCGCAGCGCGTGGTACGCAGTCGACGGTGAGACATTTGCCGTTTTTTGGCCTGTACTGTTCAAGTTATTTGCAGGCATTTCCTAGATTTCGGAGCAAAATTTAGTTTGTGACGCACGCTTGCAGCATGCGACGCATGTTGTCGTAAGAGTCTAATCGCCTCGCCCACATCAGTCGATCACGTCAATTTTTCTTTGATTTCCGCTAATCCTAGAACAAACATTCAGAAACAAAGCCTCACCACTGAACTTAATAATTGAATACAGGTAGGAAGATACCTATAAATGAGAAAAAAAAACTCAAGAAACTCAAGGAATTCGTCTGATCAGCTGATGAGGAGGGTGAGGAAGCTCACACGCAACGTAGCACTAACCGTCCCGCTCGCATAACCCAGAATCTAAATTTGACTTTGATATTGTTTTCGATACAAAGTTAAAGTCTTTTTCGATGATTGCTTCCTCCACGTGTCTTTCGAAAAGCCTCCAAAAATTGTCTCATACTCCCAAAAACTCTCCATTTTCCATCCCAGTGCTAAATTCGCAATAAATAATGCCCTCGGATTCATGACAGGAGCTTGAGTCTACCTATGTATCCAAAACTGTTGTCACTACTATCCCGACACGAAACCTAGTTCTTCGTTATGAACGATCCACGACTCCCACAAGTGTTATGTATACACTCCGTTCCATAAATATACGATTACCCCCGAAATTAAGGCTTCTGCAAGTCGCAGCAATTCCCGAACTATAAAAATGCTACCACTGTTTTCTGCGACCCTGAAAACCGTAACTTGGTTCATACTTGGCCTTCTTGCCCATATTTTATACACCTACGGAACCTGAACATGATTTTCAACCGTTCCATAAATATACAAAATCGTGATTTTTTCCCGAAGATTTCTTAGGGAAGACTTTAATTCCACGCTTGACATTGATAGACCGGTCATAAGTGGTCAACATGCAATCACGACATACGGTTCCACCCTGCTTCGAGGGGAACAGCAGCGAGCCAGGCTCGCTACGTCGGCAGTATACATTCCATCCGATGGCGGAAATCGCGTCGGATCGGATTTTGAAATATTGCCGATTTCGCAAAACCGACTCAACGGATAAAACGGACACTGGCCCCAACAAGAAATTCCGATAACGGATCCTATCCGAAACGAGAATTTCCGACCGGATCGGTTATCGGATATCCGATCGGATAAAATCGGATTCACCGGATACTTCGGATGAAAAAAACGGATAAGGACAATTTTCAGTAGTACCGAGGATCCAACTCCGTGTATTCAAGAAAATGCCATTCTAAAACCAAATGTAATCTTCATATATTGTTCGTAGAAACAAGCAAATCACCGATTTTGGGAAATTCTAAAGTAATAGTTGACATGAGCAGTTGGACCGGTACTAGTTAATCTTCAGATTGAAAAAAAATTACGACAAATTGTTGTGGTGAACATAAAACAAGACTCGTTTGGAGATCTTCGACTGATATGGTTGCTTTAATTGTACAGCGCATTTGAAGAGACGCGTTCAGTCGACTATTTCGGTGTCGTCTTCAGACACATCTCCTCTCCGAAAGTAGATTCGTCACTATCCAAGTCAGCTTCATCATAATCGGATTCGACCTCACTGCACCCATACTTCTCAATGACTACATGTTGGTACAGAGAATTTTTTGAGGTCTGACGTTTGGAAAGTAATGTAGCGCCGCGAATCCTGGGCAATTAAATAATTGGGGTCGCATTCCTAGCGAGGGGTCGGCCGCGGCACGCCGCTGCTCGCGCAGGATTTCCAACAGTGAAACCAAAAACCACTCGTGGTAATCAAACAGAGGCGTAAGCAAAATGCTCTGGCCGTACACAGCACGAGACATAGAAACTACGAGCACAAACTTCAGGAATTATTTTGGCTGCTTTTTTTATTGTGCGCGTCCGGAAAAAAAGCAGAGATAGAACTCATGATAGGGCGACAAAGGCGTTGCGCGAGAACTGGGTTCCGCCACGCCGCGGTGACGTCACTGCTCGGTGTTTCACCCACCGTTAACTTCACAACATCCGGAGTTTCCCTCCCCTTTCAACATATGAATGGTAACTGACCTGGATTTGTTATTCTATACAGAGTTGTTTTTCTGAGTGGGCTTATTTGATAGATAAAGGATCACCTATGATCGCGGCGGGTACGAGTGCTCATAGAATCGTGACGAAGGATGACACGTTCCGGTTCTCCGCCACTGAATGGAAGACTGGGATTTTCACAAATACAAGTACAGGTGTAAAACATCCTTCCTGGTTCCCTCTCTACGTTTACACGAGAACACAGGTACAGTTCACCTCCGCACTGCCGTTCAGTCCGCAAAGTGCACCCTGATTGCGAAATCTTGCTGCGGCGCGGTCGCGACATCCTCAGACAAGGATGTGGGATCACCCGGGCGCTTTTGGCCTTTGGTGCCCGGGTGATCCCACCGCCCGGGTGATCCCACATCCCTGTCTGAGGATACTCGCAACCGCGCCGCAGCACGATTTCGCAATCAAGCGCACTTTGCGGACTGAACGGCAGTGCGGAAGTGAAGAATAGGCTGCTACAGCCAATTCACGTATCAACATTCTGCGTGTCCTTGCTGGCACCGCCTGGAGCAGCATAAAGGAAGTTCTGCGTACAACATAACATCGGCATGGATCGTGAAGAGACTTCGCGTTCACTGTTGAAGGCTGGCGCGAACTCGGCGCACCTATGTTATAGCATATGGCACCGAGTTTGCGCCAGCCTTCAACAGTGAACGCGAAGTCTCTTCACGATCCACGTCGACGTTATAGAGCCATGGTTTTGCCTATTTTAAAATATGGTGCCCCCATTTGGACCTCAGATACTCGAGGGGGGCAAGCCCTACTTCCACCAGGACGCCAGCCTCCCTTCCATGACAAGGCTGGCGTGCCAGTGGAACAAGGCTGGCGCCCCTATCATCTCTTCGCGGCGGGACCGTCCCACCGCGGTTCTCACCCGCAGTGGTTACGCGGGTCAGCCCAAAGCCAATATTTAGGCGCCCTAGAATTTGCTTCGTTCTCATCGCTTCCTCGCCGTTCAGGACGACTTCCACCCTGATTACACTAGTAAACCCCTTGAGAAATACTGATATTTATTACAATTATCGGAATACTCTTCACTTAAATGGAAGTTTACACAAATATTCACAGTCGTACAAAGTGAGGCGGCTTCCACAATCTTCTTAGTTTCCATTTCACTGAAAAGTAACCTTTAATAACACACATTGAGTCTATGTTTATGAAAATCGTTAAATCCGATGAATCAATAATCTGTGGAAACCAGCTCACGTAAAAAAAAACAAAATCGCAACTCCCACGGTTCAGATGTCAACACAAAGGAATAATAGGAATGTAGTAGATCTACGAAAAAGGAAAAACAACATGTAGAGCATAACGATGCGAGTGTATGCCAAAGTTCCGCGGGTCGTCCCAAAGTTACCTCCGTAGTCCTGCAATAAGACTATCTTCATCAGAAAGACTGCATAAGAAACCTCACTGCAAAGGAAACTACCTTCTGAGCTGTCTAGTCACAGCCACTATTAACGACGGCGCACTTGTAATCGCGCACATCGTTCCTGAAAATCAAAGTTTTAAGTGGTGGCTAAGGGCTGTGAAGGAAAGGTACAAAAATACCTATTGATGAGCTGATGGCTCCACGAATCCGTCTTCCACGTAGCTACGTCGGATCGTTTCTGGAGGAGTGGCCTTCTTTCATCTCGGCAAGACAGACGGAGATCCAACAAACAAAAGCATATCGGAAGGTGGAATAGTGCCCTGAATACAATGCAAATGAATGGTTCAACACATCTACTGAGAAGAAAAAACGGAATTTTGATTCGGAGTTGTGAAAGCAGAAGAAGAAGAATGAAGTGGTGAAACAAATGACGAAAACGAGGGTTGAGATTGTGTGCTCCACCGTTGAAAACCTGCTCGAATCCCAACAGTCGCGTCGCGGTGCAGAGGGCTGGCTCAACGGTGGTCTGAGCGCCGTCCCTCTCAAGTCTCCGCCCACAAATACAGTTCAAGGCTGACCCCCTTGTGCGAAAATGAACGAGGCTTGCCCCCCTCGAGTGCCTGAGTGAAAGCTCTTGATGCAGACTGCAGCGAGCACAGAATACTGCACTCAGGCTCGTTACAGTATGCCACAAATCGACGCCTATCCACCATCTCCACCAAGAAACCGGCCTGCTCCCCGTCAAGCAGCTCTTCTTGTTGCAGTCTCAGCAGTTCCTCATTGGCATCGTCAAGAACCCGACCCATCCCAACCGTTCCCTCCTATCATCCGGCCCCCAACGTCGCAACAGACCGTCGATCACTGGATGGGGATAGCCGCGGCTCAGTGATCTAACGTGGCATCACTTGGTCGATATTCATGACTATCATTACCTCCTCGCTTCCGTGCGTGCCACGTGTGTTCGTCGCGGCTAACATGCCACGTGTGTTCGCCCCCCCCCCTCCAGTGATCGACCATACGCACACCGTTCTATGCTGCCCTGTCTGCTGTTGACCATCAACGTTGGGCTACCTACGAGCTCTTGCGTAGAGGACTGCAGATGGCTGAGCATACACGTTTCGTGACAGTATACTTGTCTGCTGCTCAGCTCAATACCATATATGGCGGTGTGCCTCCTCGAGTCGATGATAGTGAAACTGGCCTGCCCAGGTGTACTCGAACCATCTTAACAGGTCTACGAAGTGATCATTCTACTTACGTCAAGGCTTAAGAACACAGGATTGACCAGTCAGTCCCCGATAAATGTCCTGATTGCCAACTTGTTGGATATGGCTCATTGCATCTATTTTCATGTCTGGTCAGACCCACAACCCTGTCTGCTCAAGATTTATGGTGCAAGCCGTGTGAGGTTGCCAACTTTCTGCGCCTCTGATGCCATGCTCTCTCAGGACCGTGAAGAAGAATAGTAGATGAAAAGTGAAGAAGAATAGTATATGAAATAACCTTCTGGATTTCGAAATTTCAATTTTGGCGCCGAAAACGCGTCAATGTACACGTGGGCGCGTAAAACACAGACGCACATCACCGACAATTGCGTCGTGTCGACGGAAATTGATTTCATTTCACGGACAAAGCACAAACAGTGGTCATTGGGTCAGGGCTTACCTTTAGGGCGCGATTGTTAAATTGAGAGGAATGAACGCAATTTTATCCGGTTTTATCCGAAATTATCCGATTTTCATCCAAAGTTATCCGATTTTGATCCGATTGATTATCCGTTTTAACTGTTTGTCTATCCGATTATCTGGTTTTCTGATCGGATCCTTCGAATTTCACTTTTCCGGATGTCGGATACTTCGGATATCGTGTTTTTTCGTCTGATCGGATTTCGGATCAATCCGAAGCCGCCATTTTGACGTCGGATCGGATTTGGGATAATTATCCGAGCGGATTATCCGACCCGGATATCCGAAACCGACTCCGTCGGATGGAATGTATCGGCAGTCGGCAGACAAGGTGTGCGGCAAGTTGCTGGTCAATCGGAGCGCTGCGCTGCCTGCATTTTTCCATTTCTGCAGATTTCTGACCCTCATAGAACGCATGCAGTTCTGGGTCTTTCTTGTGACAGGATCAACTCCACGTTTCAGGAAGAGTTTCGAGCTGCATGCTGTTTGACTCCAGCGTCATCCAAGATTGTTCATGCAGCGCTTCGGAACGAAGTGTTCCTTGATCGATGGACTCCAGACAGGGCCTCTTGCTCAGAGGAGCACCATGAAACCGCTAGGTCACAATTCACTCGTCTGAACGCGAGCAAGAATGGGAACAAGTTTCACTCCTTGGGTCGAATTCAATTAAAGCCCCTAAAATTTGAGAAAGGATTTCAATTAATGTTTGCTGATTAAAAACTTTCATTTTGGGTGGAGTTGGCTGAAAGCGATACTACTTGGTGATCTGAGGAAGGAACCAGCATTTTCTGGTTGGAGAAGTTCCGAAGAAGGAAGCGCAGTGCTCAAAGCGACATAACGCAGCGGCAGCACGGTTGGTGCTGCTTCTCAGAGTTGTAGATTGGACTTCGCGAAGTATCAACAAGTCTTGTGAGGTCACCTTGCACGCTATAGGAGACGTAAGGGTTTCTGGTATGTCCAAGCCAGTTTCAGCATCCATTTCTGCCACCCTTTCTTCATGTCGTGGCTAGAGACGGAAAATTTTGCTCCTCTTTGTCCTGCGGTCATTCTGAACCTGAATCTTATAGAAAACCTGTAGGGTACCACAGCCGAACAAAATCATGCAAATTGGAGGAAGTACAGCGACTTGAGCAAGTTGAAGTTCGCATTTTTCGATACATGGAGCAGTCACGATCAAGTCCTGCTCAAAAAGTTTTCCCACTGCGTAGCTAACAGAATATCCAATGTTGTTTTTCTCAATGATAGATTAGCCTGATACTGAAAAGTTATTGAAGATAGTTTTCCAATATTCGCCACTAAACCTGCAGTTTTTTGTAAGTGTTCGTATATTTATGGAACGGTAAAAATTCATGTCCAAGTCTTCCAGATGTGTAAAGTATCGCCAAAAGAGCTCATCATAAACGAAACTACGGTTTTCGGGGTCGAGAAAACAGTGGTGACACTTTCTTAGCTCAAGAGTTACTGGAAGTTCCAGAAACTGCAAATTCGGGGGTGTTCGCATATTCATGTAACGGAGTGTATTCACTCCACGCCTTCAGCAATCTAACAAGGGAGGCTTGTTACCTTACGGAGGCAATTTGGAAAATCATGTTGTCATTGCTGTAGGTCTGTGAGAGTATATAAATGATCCGTGCTTGAAATAGACTAAATGGCGAAGGGGATTCCAAAAACGGCATTTTTATTGCTTCAAAAAAAAAGGTAAGGGCTTCAGGGAATTTTTGTGGCGTTCAGAAAAATTTTGTTGGATTTGGCTCAAAACTTTCACCTGGGGGTTATTTAGGGCGCTGAACCCGAATCTGGGGTCTACTCCGCGCCAGACTTAGGTTTACTGTAGGTTACGCTAGGCAGAGAGCGTTTTAACAGGCGATACCTACCTTAAAATTTCGAAAATCGAAAAATGGACCACAAATTCGTGTTCAGCGATCCAAGTAACACCCACAAAGAAATTTTGAGTCAAATCTGAGACTTTGACCGAGCTACCGTGTACCCACCGTAACCTACTGTAATTTATCGACAATCGATAAACGGGTTGTAGATTCGTGTTGGGCAGCCCGGATAGCCCCTATGTAAGTCTTGAGGCGATTTGGTCGTAGGATACTCGAAATCGTCAAACGTCGCGTTTGGGCAGCAAAACTTCCCCCACTTCGAAGCTTCGGACCAAATCCAACGTACTTTTTAAAATATTGACAAATGGGTCTCAGGTTCATAATCAGCACCCAAAACAACCTCCAGAAACAAGTTTTAAGCTCAATGCGAGACAATTTTTAGAGCGCCCTAAAAATTGTTATTCGTGTACTCCTTTTCTATTGGTAAAGTTCTGGAAATGCCCACTTTAGAATTCTGTGAATCTCTGAGGCATTAAGCCGATCCTGAGTACAATATTGGAGCACTGTGCTCCCCCTAAAACATATTAAAGGCAGCGTTCACGATGATCATCCTCGTTGACTTTCCACAGTGAAATGATAGGCGAGAAGGATTCTAGGCTCTCAGTGTCGAAAGAACGGTAGAAAACGAGTCAAGAGCGGCAAAATAACGCTGCAAACAAGCGTTTTGGTGCCCCAGATTCGCCCCTCGTAATGAACAAATGAAGATTCAGATTACAGGAATGATCAAGTGAAGGAAGTGCTGATAAAAGAGCTGATCGCTTCATTGCACTGATAGGTATCATCCTTCTAGCGGTCAATTCCTCCACGATCAAAAATCAACGTAAACAAGAGAGGGCCTATTTTGGCTCGAAAACGCATATTTCGTGTCCTTTTCAAGCATGCCTTGTTATATAGGGCAACAGAACGTGGAGTTATCGGAAAAGAAATTTATCGTGAACACTGCATTTAAAGTGGCATCTCGAAACTCCATCTCATGTGTGCAACCCCCCCCCCTTGTAAGCGAGTTGCTATGTCGCCTATATTGCCGATGACATAGGGAGTCTGCAGAGTCTGCTTGCAGCGACTATCAACGCGGGGGATGCAATACCGCTTGCAGTCGGCACGGATCGCACTGATACTTTGCGCTCCTTCTTGTGTGTTGGCGTAAACTCGGAGCGCATAAGTTATAACACACTTGCACCGTGTTTGCGCCAACTCACAATAAGGAACGCAAAGGACCAGTGCGATTCAGCGACGACGGCGACCGAAGCTGTGTGAATGGCGACGACTGGGGACCGCAGTGTTCTGACGTATGCGTCAGAGCTAGCGAGCGACGATAATGTTCGAAAACAATTTTGTCGCCGCGTCAAGGCTGATGCCCGGAATTCACTCACCGGTCGCTGCAGCTCTACCTGTCGTCATCGGAACCTACTAAAACGAGCGAGCGAGGCGCTAATTATAGCGAGTTACTGCATTCCAGTTAATTGCAACATTTTACCCACCAATGAAATCTTCGAGTGATATACCAAGCATTAATCAGTGAACAGGGACATTCGATGCTAGATTTCAAATAAATAGGTACATAACCCTAATAAACTCTTTCCAAAATTCAATAAGGAATGAATTGGAGCACGATCACAATCTAACAGCTAGATCGGCAACATATGTCATGGAAGAGAAAAGATGCGATTCGATTACCCATATGCATCACTCCAAAAACGGGATAGATTGCTCGAAGCAGTCCATAAGAGTTTATTCAGACCAAAAATTCCTCCAGAAACAGTGCCATATGGCATATCCTTAGGAGAAGTTTACGTCACCACTTGCGTCATCCCCTTCAAATCGGAATGCAAAGCAAAGCAAATATTTAAACGCCTTTTCCAACGAATACAGCTGACTCTATGACTCAGACACTAGAGAACTCGTCTATGGTTAGGCATGAGTATGACTGGACTATCACGTACGTACGAGTGGAACGATTCAAGAGAAGATATGTAACCTATTCATTTCTGTAATTTCCACCTCTGGTTTGATGCAGGAATGGTTCCGTATACAGTATAGTAGTATAAATTCAAGAAAAATGTCGAACGAACGAAATTTGAAAAATTCTCGTTCGAAATATTTTCGAACGAACGAAAAATGAAAAAATTCGAACGAACGACTTTCGAAAGTAATCTAAATTTTTTCAAAATTTCGGATTTTTTTGATAGAGTTCGAGAAAATTTAGAACAAGCTCTAGAAAGACCCACTCGATAGAAACTGTGGAGTAACTTTTCCTGAACAAAGATTTTTTAATATTCTACAAATTTGAGGGAAACCATTTTTGCGATAATTTCTCGAAAACAGGCGTACAAAATAAAAAAAAACCGAAAAAAAGCCGCGAAATTTCGAACGAATTGCGAATAAAAAGTTTAAAAAAACGGAAAAAGCCGCGAAATTTTGAGTAGAATTTGTACGACTAATAATAGCAAATTCTATGCTTTCTCCATAAATTGGGTGTAGATGGAACAATCTCTCAATCTAAGCAGGTTGAATTCTAAGAATCCATCATTGAACAAGCTCGGAACTTCTTGAAAGGTTGGACATGTGTTACGAAAACCCCATGCCGTTAGGTGGCATCTAGAGTTCTGGGAGCTGAGAGTTGCTCGCAGCGTGAGAGGTTGGGGGCGTGGCCCAAAAACTCTCGCAATTAGCTTCTAGAGTCTGCGAGCTGCGGGCAGTGCCGGAACCTGAATCAGGGCTCAGCATGAGTCATTGCGTCAAATTGAATCAGGGCACGAGTGGGCGTGGAGCGCGGTATTGTATCGCTAGTGATTCTTCAAACCGATTCAAACTTATCAAGCATGGTTGTACTGGACAACAGTGCTTGACCCTGCTGTATTGGCAGAAAAAATCAAAAAACACTCAAGACAACGGCATTTACACATAGAAACAAACATGATAATTTGGAAATGATGTGTACGTTTTACTTTCTTTTGAAATGCATGACTTCGTGCATAAATGTTGTGTGTTGAACTATAGAAAAACTGCCATAGAAAAGCAAAACTGGATATAGCCATGAATAGAAACTAGAGAGAAACCATCACAGGAAAGCAAACAGGAAACAATCATGAGTAAAAACTAAGAAAAACCAGCACAGAATGTTTTATTGGCAAAAGACATGAGAATTCAGGAAGTACTCGCAGTGCGTGCTACGACAAAAATAGGAGTATTCTTCTCGCAGCTCGCAATGCGTGCGGGAAACTGGTCGCAGTTTCCTCGCAGAGCGAGAGGGCGACGAAAGCACTCTGCGAGAATTCTGTCGTCGGGCGCTCGCACTGCGAGTTGCGTCCGCAGTGCGGCAAGAACTATGAACCCCCCCCTACCATTTCGTCGCAAGACAGCTCGCACGCGACGGCGCTGCGAGCACGTAGCTGTATGCTTATACGTGTCGCAACTCGCAGCTCGCAGGACTCAAGATGCCACCTTAAATGAAGGGTTTTTAAGAATCATCCTGCATAAAACTTCAAACTGCCTCACCTGCACCTAACTGATCATGAAGGCAAAGAAGTTGCTCTTCTAGTACTTGTGCAAGTACTACTCAAAGTTCAGCCGCGGGCGTCTCCGAGACCACATCGCAAAAACAAGCTTCTTCAGAAACCAAGTTTCTTCTTCAAATATGAGCAACCCGGTCCATAAAGCACATCATTCGGAAGCAATCCGAGTTCTGTATATGACAGCGTTTCCAGAATCGAAGGAAGTCCAAAATGTTGAAGACGTTCAAAAGAGTAACAAGCAACGCACTTTTTTTGCCAAGTTCGCCAAATGTTCCCCGTTTTTACGAAACTTAGCACTGGTATTGCAGACGCTGTTTCTTGGGAGCATCACAATTTTCCCGAGCCAGTCACTGAGCCACATTTAATACGAGCACGTTCAAAGTCAAATTTATAAAATCAATCAATTCTTTCGAGAGAAAAATGTCACAAAGTAAGAAAAGATGTAAGGGGAAAAGGAGCTGGGGGAGGACGGAGTACGGGGTGGCGCCGCCGCCAGCCGGCTGGCAGCAGTGACCGCTCTCGGCCGAGTCGCCCCGACAGCGAGATCGATGGCTCGTTCGCTCGTTGATTGGCGATAGGCGGAGGTCACACACGCGAGATCAGAGCCTTGGCGTGGAAAGCAATCGTTTACAAACAAAAAGGGTTAAGATTTCATTCATTTTTATGGAAGCAACAGCCCCTGAATTCTTTGAGGAGTTGAAGACCTTTGCTAGAGAGTCTTTGCACGAACATGGGAAGCTTTGCTACAAATATATCTATGGAATGAGCCTATTGAACTAGTAGATCACTCATTAGGTTGAGTTAGTGAGAGACGCCAAAATTTCATATTCTTTTCCTTCCTGTGCGAAATGGTTGGAGAACCTTTTGATGATCTCGGTCTGTCTCCGTATCCCGATTTTCTGGACGAACTGCGTGGATTAAAGCTGGAAGATCTTGTTGATATTCTGAGGTGCTCGAACGCCGACTTAGTCAAGAAGCTGCAAGACTGGAAACTTATTCACAAGACGATGCAATGCCCGAAATGCTTCGCAACAATGGGTAAAGTCACTTGTGGAAAAAACTTCGCAGGATTTCGTTTCCGCTGCAATAGGAACTCTTGTAATACCACTATGACCCCCCCTAAAAGGGACGTTCTTCTCAAATGCAAAGTTGGATCCTCGCGAATTATTGAAACTTCTCTACTTCTTCTCCAGAGACTCCTACAAGCGCTCTGAAGTACAGCATCAGCTGAGGAGACCAAACGGCACTACAATCTCACAGAAGACCGTTACAGATTTTATTAGGTAAATAATTTTTAAAAAACACTCCTCAAAATTATTGGTTCTTCTGAAACTTACGATTTTCAGCTTCTTCCGAGAAGTCTGCCTCCTAGCCGTTGAGAACTCCGAGCCAATAGGAGGCCCCGGGATAGAAGTGGAGATAGATGAGACTGTCATTACAAAGCGAAAATACGAAAAGGGTAATTTCACAACTTCCCTCAGTGAAAACTAGAAAATCGTATCACGGCGTGTTTTAGGCCGACTTATTGCTAAGCAGCAATGGCTGTTCGGAGGCAAGGAGCGGAAAAACCGTCGTAGATGTTTCGCAGTTCTCGTTCCCGATCGAAGTACCGCGACACTGTTGCCTCTTATTGAAAAACACATAAAAGCGGGTTCAACTATTTTCTCCAGACTGCTGGAAGGCCTATGACGCAATCGCTTCCTCCCCAATGGCTATATCCATCACAAAGTCAATCACAGCCAGAACTTTGTCGATCCCTTGAGTGGCGCGCACACTCAAGGGATTGAATCCCTCTGGCAAAGCTAAAAGCTCCTCATATGAGGTACGGCACTGCGCGCACGGTGCTTCCTTATGCCGTTGGTGAATTTGTCTTCCGCCGTAGGTATCCTGCCGAACATATGTTCATGGTTTTAATTGCCCACATTGTCAAGCAATACCCGGTGTCATAATCGTTGATCTTTGTAAATTGTATTTTCCAAAATTCTTGTTTAAATGAATTATCATGAATAATATAACTGTATATAGTACCGATATTGGATCTCCAGTTGTCTCGACGAAAGCGTAGAATGATTCGCACTCATGTCAGAATTTCGCCCACCCGGGGTTCCAACCCCCTGAAAAATCAGGGAAAACTTCGCACTCATGTCAGAATCTCGCCCACCCGGGGTTCCAACCCCCTGAAAAAAAATCAGGGAAAACTTCGCACTCATGTCAGAATCTTGCCCACCCGGGGTTCCAACCCCCTGAAGAATCAGGGGAAACTTCGCACTCATGTCAGTATCTCGCCCACCCGGGTTCCAACCCCCTGAAAAAATCGGGGAAAACTTCGCATTCATGCCAGAATTTCGCCCACCCGGGGATCCAACCCCCTGAAAAAATCGGGGAAAACTTCGCATTCATGCCAGAATTTCGCCCACCCGGGGATCCAACCCCCTGAAAAATCAGGGAAAACTTTGCACTCATGTCAGAATTTCGCCCACCCGGGGTTCCAACCCCCTGAAAAAATCGGGGAAAACTTCGCATTCATGCCAGAATTTCGCCCACCCGGGGATCCAACCCCCTGAAAAAATCGGGGAAAACTTCGCATTCATGTCAGAATTTCGCCCACCCGGGGTTCCAACCCCCTGAAAAAAATCAGGGAAAACTTCGCACTCATGTCAGAATCTCGCCCACCCGGGGTTCCAACCCCCTGAAAAAAATCAGGGAAAACTTCGCACTCATGTCAGAATCTCGCCCACCCGGGGTTCCAACCCCCTGAAAAATCAGGGAAAACTTCGCACTCATGTCAGTATCTCGCCCACCCGGGGTTCCAACCCCCTGAAAAAATCGGGGAAAACTTCGCATTCATGCCAGAATTTCGCCCACCCAGGGATCCAACCCCCAGAAAAAATCGGGGAAAACTTCGCATTCGTGCCAGAATTTCGCCCACCCGGGGTTCCAACCCCCTGAAAAAAATCAGGGAAAACTTTGCACTCATGTCAGAATTTCGCCCACCCGGGGTTCCAACCCCCTGAAAAATCAGGGAAAACTTTGCACTCATGTCAGAATTTCGCCCACCCGGGGTTCCAACCCCCTGAAAAATCAGGGAAAACTTCGCATTCATGTCAGAATCTCGCCCACCCGGGGTTCCAACCCCCTGAAAAAATCGGGGAAAACTTTGCACTCATGTCAGAATTTCGCCCACCCGGGGTTCCAACCCCCTGAAAAATCAGGGAAAACTTTGCACTCATGTCAGAATTTCGCCCACCCGGGGTTCCAACCCCTGAAAAAAATCGGGGAAAACTTCGCATTCATGTCAGAATTTCGCCCACCCGGGGTTCCAACCCCCTGCAAAAATCGGGGAAAACTTCGCATTCATGTCAGAATTTCGCCCACCCGGGGTTCCAACCCCCTGAAAAATCAGGGAAAACTTTGCACTCATGTCAGAATCTCGCCCACCCGGGGTTCCAACCCCCTGAAAAAATCGGGGAAAACTTCGCATTCATGCCAGAATTTCGCCCACCCGGGGTTCCAACCCCCTGAAAAAATCGGGGAAAACTTCGCATTCATGTCAGAATTTCGCCCACCCGGGGTTCCAACGCCTTCAAAATTCGAAGATTGGGTCCTCTCCGGCAAAAGACTTCAACCCCTAAAAATACTTAGGGGCTGCATGCTTTAATATAGGAAATCTTCACCCTTTTTGTTTGTAAACGATTGCCTTTCACGCACAGGCCCTGATCTCGCGTGCGTGATCTCCGCCGATCGCCAATCAACGAGCGAGCGAGCCATCGATCTCGCTGTCGGGGCGACTCGGCCGAGAACGGGCACTGTTGCCAGCCGGCTGGCGCCGGCGCCACCCCGTACTCCGTCCTCCCCCTGTACCGGGGAAAACGTTGACAAAAATGATTCTTTGCCAAATAGCCCTGAAATGTTATGAATGGAAAGGCTCATGGAACTGGAGTGGTGAGGAATCACAAGTAAGGATGCAACAGTAATCACCAAAAAGGCCAGAAGTGTGATGAATGAGTGAAAGCCAGACATCAGGAAAAATCACAACTAAACCACAGCGATTACGATGAAAGGGGGGAACGTAAGGATATGCGAATACCGAAATTTTACAGATACTAGTGGAAATTATTCAATACGTTGTATACCAAGGAGAAACAACAACAATTAACAACATTTTGGGAAAAGACCCATAACTCCTAATTTTCAGCTCTGGCTAGGACGTTGGAACGGGAGGTGGCGTCGTATTCTCCTTATTTTCCCGCCTGAAAAGAATGAACAAAGTTAACAAACCATATAGGGAAGGAACTGGTAAAGCTTAAAAAACGAAATTCCCATGATTTCTTCGAGTGGGTGTGCGGAGCTCCGACTAGAGACAGCGAAAGAGCGTAGAGAGCGTAGAGAAAGCTGATGGAGCACAAGCGCTAGCGTGCTGTTCTTCGTATGGTTAACAGACCATATAGGGAAGGAAACTGGTAAAGCTTAAAAACGAAATTCCCATGATTTCTTCGAGTGGGTGTGCGGAGCTCCGACTAGAGACAGCGAAAGAGCGTAGAGAGCGTAGAGAAAGCTGATGGAGCACAAGCGCTAGCGTGCTGTTCTTCGTATGGTTAACAAAACCATATAGGGAAGGAACTGGTAAAGCTTAAAAACGAAATTCCCATGATTCCTTCGAGTGGGTGTGCGGAGCTCCGACTAGAGACAGCGAAAGAGCGTAGAGAGCGTAGAGAAAGCTGATGGAGCACAAGCGCTAGCGTGCTGTTCTTCGTATGGTTAACAAACCATATAGGGAAGGAACTGGTAAAGCTTAAAAAACGAAATTCCCATGATTTCTTCGAGTGGGTGTGCGGAGCTCCGACTAGAGACAGCGAAAAAGCGTAGAGAGCGTAGAGAAAGCTGATGGAGCACAAGCGCTAGCGTGCTGTTCTTTGTATGGTTAACAAACCATATAGGAAGGAACTGGTAAAGCTTAAAAACGAAATTCCCATGATTTCTTCGAGTGGGTGTGCGGAGCTCCGACTAGAGACAGCGAAAGAGCGTAGAGAGCGTAGAGAAAGCTGATGGAGCACAAGCGCTAGCGTGTTGTTCTTCGTATGGTTAACAAACCATATAGGGAAGGAACTGGTAAAGCTTAAAAACGAAATTCCCATGATTTCTTCGAGTGGGTGTGCGGGCTCCGACTAGAGACAGCGAAAGAGCGTAGAGAGCGTAGAGAAAGCTGATGGAGCACAAGCGCTAGCGTGCTGTTCTTCGTATGGTTAACAAACCATATAGGGAAGGAACTGGTAAAGCTTAAAAAACGAAATTCCCATGATTTCTTCGAGTGGGTGTGCGGAGCTCCACTAGAGACAGCGAAAGAGCGTAGAGAGCGTAGAGAAAGCTGATGGAGCACAAGCGCTAGCGTGCTGTTCTTTCGTATGGTTAACAAACCATATAGGGAAGGAACTGGTAAAGCTTAAAAACGAAATTCCCATGATTTCTTCGAGTGGGTGTGCGGAGCTCCGACTAGAGACAGCGAAAGAGCGTAGAGAGCGTAGAGAAAGCTGATGGAGCACAAGCGCTAGCGTGTTGTTCTTCGTATGGTTAACAAACCATATAGGGAAGGAACTGGTAAAGCTTAAAAACGAAATTCCATGATTTCTTCGAGTGCGTGTGCGGAGCTCCGACTAGAGACAGCGAAAAAGCGTAGAGAGCGTAGAGAAAGCTGATGGAGCACAAGCGCTAGCGTGCTGTTCTTCGTATGGTTAACAAACCATATAGGGAAGGAACTGGTAAAGCTTAAAAAACGAAATTCCCATGATTTCTTCGAGTGGGTGTGCGGAGCTCCGACTAGAGACAGCGAAAGAGCGTAGAGAGCGTAGAGAAAGCTGATGGAGCACAAGCGCTAGCGTGCTGTTCTTCGTATGGTTAACAAACCATATAGGGAAGGAACTGGTAAAGCTTAAAACGAAATTCCCATGATTTCTTCTGAGTGGGTGTGCGGAGCTCCGACTAGAGACAGCGAAAGAGCGTAGAGAGCGTAGAGAAAGCTGATGGAGCACAAGCGCTAGCGTGTTGTTCTTCGTATGGTTAACAAAACCATATAGGGAAGGAACTGGTAAAGCTTAAAAACGAAATTCCCATGATTTCTTCGAGTGGGTGTGCGGAGCTCCGACTAGAGACAGCGAAAGAGCGTAGAGAGCGTAGAGAAAGCTGATGGAGCACAAGCGCTAGCGTGCTGTTCTTCGTATGGTTAACAAACCATATAGGGAAGGAACTGGTAAAGCTTAAAAAACGAAATTCCCATGATTTCTTCGAGTGGGTGTGCGGAGCTCCGACTAGAGACAGCGAAAGAGCGTAGAGAGCGTAGAGAAAGCTGATGGAGCACAAGCGCTAGCGTGCTGTTCTTCGTATGGTTAACAAACCATATAGGGAAGGAACTGGTAAAGCTTAAAAAACGAAATTCCCATGATTTCTTCGAGTGGGTGTGCGGAGCTCCGACTAGAGACAGCGAAAGAGCGTAGAGAGCGTAGAGAAAGCTGATGGAGCACAAGCGCTAGCGTGTTGTTCTTCGTATGGTTAACAAACCATATAGGGAAGGAACTGGTAAAGCTTAAAAACGAAATTCCCATGATTTCTTCGAGTGGGTGCGGAGTCTGACTAGAGACAGCGAAAGAGCGTAGAGAGCGTAGAGAAAGCTTGATGGAGCACAAGCGCTAGCGTGTTGTTCTTCGTATGGTTAACAAAACCATATAGGGAAGGAACTGGTAAAGCTTAAAAAACGAAATTCTCCCATGATTTCTTCGGAGGGTGTGCGGAGTCTGACTAGAGACAGCGAAAAAGCGTAGAGAGCGTAGAGAAAGCTGATGGAGCACAAGCGCTAGCGTGTTGTTCTTCGTATGGTTAACAAAACCATATAGGGAAGGAACTGGTAAAGCTTAAAAAACGAAATTCCCATGATTTCTTCGAGTGGGTGTGCGGAGCTCCGACTAGAGACAGCGAAAAAGCGTAGAGAGCGTAGAGAAAGCTGATGGAGCACAAGCGCTAGCGTGTTGTTCTTCGTATGGTTAACAAACCATATAGGGAAGGAACTGGTAAAGCTTAAAAACGAAAATCTATGATTTCTTCGAGTGGGTGTGCGGAGCTCCGACTAGAGACAGCGAAAGAGCGTAGAGAGCGTAGAGAAAGCTGATGGAGCACAAGCGCTAGCGTGTTGTTCTTCGTATGGTTAACAAACCATATAGGGAAGGAACTGGTAAAGCTTAAAAACGAAAATCTATGATTTCTTCGAGTGGGTGTGCGGAGCTCCGACTAGAGACAGCGAAAGAGCGTAGAGAGCGTAGAGAAAGCTGATGGAGCACAAGCGCTAGCGTGCTGTTCTTCGTATGGTTAACAAACCATAGGGAAGGAACTGGTAAAGCTTAAAAACGAAATTCCCATGATTTCTTCGAGTGGGTGTGCGGAGCTCCGACTAGAGACAGCGAAAGAGCGTAGAGAGCGTAGAGAAAGCTGGATGGAGCACAAGCGCTAGCGTGCTGTTCTTCGTATGGTTAACAAACCATATAGGGAAGGAACTGGTAAAGCTTAAAACGAAATTCCCATGATTTCTTCGAGTGGGTGTGCGGAGCTCCGACTAGAGACAGCGAAAGAGCGTAGAGAGCGTAGAGAAAGCTGATGGAGCACAAGCGCTAGCGTGTTGTTCTTCGTTATGGTTAACAAACCATATAGGGAAGGAACTGGTAAAGCTTAAAAAACGAAATTCCCATGATTTCTTCTGAGTGGGTGTGCGGAGCTCCGACTAGAGACAGCGAAAGAGCGTAGAGAGCGTAGAGAAAGCTGATGGAGCACAAGCGCTAGCGTGTTGTTCTTCGTATGGTTAACAAACCATATAGGGAAGGAACTGGTAAAGCTTAAAAACGAAATTCTATGATTTCTTCGAGTGGGTGTGCGGAGTCTGACTAGAGACAGCGAAAGAGCGTAGAGAGCGTAGAGAAAGCTGATGGAGCACAAGCGCTAGCGTGTTGTTCTTCGTATGGTTAACAAACCATATAGGGAAGGAACTGGTAAAGCTTTAAAAACGAAATTCCCATGATTTCTTCGAGTGGGTGTGCGGAGCTCCGACTAGAGACAGCGAAAGAGCGTAGAGAGCGTAGAGAAAGCTGATGGAGCACAAGCGCTAGCGTGTTGTTCTTCGTATGGTTAACAAACCATATAGGGAAGGAACTGGTAAAGCTTAAAAACGAAATTCCCATGATTTCTTCGAGTGCGTGTGCGGAGCTCCGACTAGAGACAGCGAAAAAGCGTAGAGAGCGTAGAGAAAGCTGATGGAGCACAAGCGCTAGCGTGCTGTTCTTCGTATGGTTAACAAACCATATAGGGAAGGAACTGGTAAAGCTTAAAAAACGAAATTCCCATGATTTCTTCGAGTGGGTGTGCGGAGCTCCGACTAGAGACAGCGAAAAAGCGTAGAGAGCGTAGAGAAAGCTGATGGAGCACAAGCGCTAGCGTGCTGTTCTTCGTATGGTTAACAAACCATATAGGGAAGGAACTGGTAAAGCTTAAAAAACGAAATTCCCATGATTTCTTCGAGTGGGTGCGCGGAGCTCCGACTAGAGACAGCGAAAGAGCGTAGAGAGCGTAGAGAAAGCTGATGGAGCACAAGCGCTAGCGTGCTGTTCTTCGTATGGTTAACAAACCATATAGGGAAGGAACTGGTAAAGCTTAAAAAACGAAATTCTATGATTTCTTCTGAGTGGGTGTGCGGAGCTCCGACTAGAGACAGCGAAAGAGCGTAGAGAGCGTAGAGAAAGCTGATGGAGCACAAGCGCTAGCGTGTTGTTCTTCGTATGGTTAACAAACCATATAGGGAAGGAACTGGTAAAGCTTAAAAACGAAATTCCCATGCCATATAGGGAAGGAACTGGTAAAGCTTAAAAACGAAATTCCCATGATTTCTTCGAGTGGGTGTGCGGAGCTCTGACTAGAGACAGCGAAAGAGCGTAGAGAGCGTAGAGAAAGCTGATGGAGCACAAGCGCTAGCGTGTTGTTCTTCGTATGGTTAACAAACCATATAGGGAAGGAACTGGTAAGCTTAAAAACGAAATTCTATGATTTCTTCGAGTGGGTGTGCGGAGCTCCGACTAGAGACAGCGAAAGAGCGTAGAGAGCGTAGAGAAAGCTGATGGAGCACAAGCGCTAGCGTGTTGTTCTTCGTATGGTTAACAAACCATATAGGGAAGGAACTGGTAAAGCTTAAAAACGAAATTCTATGATTTCTTCGAGGTGTGCGGAGTCTCCGACTAGAGACAGCGAAAGAGCGTAGAGAGCGTAGAGAAAGCTGATGGAGCACAAGCGCTAGCGTGTTGTTCTTCGTATGGTTAACAAACCATATAGGGAAGGAACTGGTAGCTTAAAAACGAAATTCCCATGATTTCTTCTGAGTGGGTGTGCGGAGCTCCGACTAGAGACAGCGAAAGAGCGTAGAGAGCGTAGAGAAAGCTGATGGAGCACAAGCGCTAGCGTGTTGTTCTTCGTATGGTTAACAAACCATATAGGGAAGGAACTGGTAAAGCTTAAAAACGAAATTCCCATGATTTCTTCGGAGTGGGTGTGCGGAGCTCCGACTAGAGACAGCGAAAGAGCGTAGAGAGCGTAGAGAAAGCTGATGGAGCACAAGCGCTAGCGTGTTGTTCTTCGTATGGTTAACAAACCATATAGGGAAGGAAACTGGTAAAGCTTAAAAAACGAAATTCTATGATTTCTTCGAGTGGGTGTGCGGAGCTCCGACTAGAGACAGCGAAAGAGCGTAGAGAGCGTAGAGAAAGCTGATGGAGCACAAGCGCTAGCGTGTTGTTCTTCGTATGGTTAACAAACCATATAGGGAAGGAACTGGTAAAGCTTAAAAACGAAATTCTATGATTTCTTCGAGTGGGTGCGCGGAGCTCCGACTAGAGACAGCGAAAGAGCGTAGAGAGCGTAGAGAAAGCTGATGGAGCACAAGCGCTAGCGTGCTGTTCTTCGTATGGTTAACAAACCATATAGGGAAGGAACTGGTAAAGCTTAAAAAACGAAATTCCCATGATTTCTTCGAGTGGGTGTGCGGAGCTCCGACTAGAGACAGCGAAAAAGCGTAGAGAGCGTAGAGAAAGCTGATGGAGCACAAGCGCTAGCGTGCTGTTCTTCGTATGGTTAACAAACCATATAGGGAAGGAACTGGTAAAGCTTAAAAAACGAAATTCCCATGATTTCTTTCGAGTGCGTGTGCGGAGCTCCGACTAGAGACAGCGAAAGAGCGTAGAGAGCGTAGAGAAAGCTGATGGAGCACAAGCGCTAGCGTGCTGTTCTTCGTATGGTTAACAAACCATATAGGGAAGGAACTGGAAAAGCTTCAAAAACGAAATTCCATGATTTCTTCGAGTGGGTGTGCGGAGCCCGACTAGAGACAGCGAAAGAGCGTAGAGAGGGTAGAGAAAGCTGATGGAGCACAAGCGCTAGCGTGCTGTTCTTCGTATGGTTAACAAACCATATAGGGAAGGAACTGGTAAAGCTTAAAAAACGAAATTCCCATGATTTCTTCGAGTGGGTGCGCGGAGCTCCGACTAGAGACAGCGAAAGAGCGTAGAGAAAGCTGATGGAGCACAAGCGCTAGCGTGCTGTTCTTCGTATGGTTAACAAACCATATAGGGAAGGAACTGGTAAAGCTTAAAAAACGAAATTCCCATGATTTCTTCGAGTGCGTGTGCGGAGCTCCGACTAGAGACAGCGAAAGAGCGTAGAGAGCGTAGAGAAAGCTGATGGAGCACAAGCGCTAGCGTGCTGTTCTTCGTATGGTGCAGCGTACTGCCGTTATCGGAATGAAATCCTAGTCCTCACTCGCGGACAACCGCTGTTACATCACGCAACACGATGATTGCCCTCCCCCGCTACGATAGCACCCGTTTTTCGATGTTATCGCAGCGAGGGGGGACCAGTTGGCCATCGCACTTGGCCACGCCCATTTTTCCGTGCCGCAGAGACTCTCCTGATTTTGGACGGGGAGGAAAACCGCAGGTTGGTGCCAACATTCCGCGGCGGCACAGAAAAATGGGCGATGTCTGGTGCCATGGTCGTGCCCCCCTGCTGCTATAGCACCCATTTCTCCGCTAAATGGCACGCCAAAACACTCTTTCTGCGCACAGTGGATATCCTTCCCATGACGCGCCAATGTTCGCTGCGCTGTACGAAGAACGGCGCGCGTTTCAGCATCAAAGACTCACGCAAGCGCCATCACTTACGGTTTTCGTTTTCGATTTAGTCTCACGCATGGACCAGGTGGCTGGCCGTGCGGGGTTGGCGGTAGAGTATATCAAACGAATAAAAATTTTCGAATATTCGAAAAAAACGATTAATTCGAAAAATTGACTCATTCGAATATTCGAATGAACAAATTATTCGAAAAATTGACTTCTTCGAATATTTGAATAAACGAATTATTCGGAAAATCGACCTCTCCGAATATTCGAATAAACGAATTATTCGAAAAATTGACTTTTCCGAATAACCGAATTGTTCGAATATTCGTTTATTCGGCCGACTATTCGTTTTCCGAATATTCGTTGACATACTCTACATAGTTGGCGACCTCACTGGATAATGGGGTCGGAAATTTTTGGAAAAAAAATGAAAATTTGGGGGGGAGTCGTAAAATTTTTGGAGAAAAATAGGATTTTTTCCAAATGACTTGGTAAGGTAAAATGAGGTAGGATTAGTCAGTCGGGGTGAGATGTATGCATTTCCAACAATAAAAAAGTGGATTTTTGGAAAAGGAGACAACTATTTTTTTCGCTTGAAACTCCGTTTTAGGAGCTATTTTTGCATTATAATTAATTGTTGGGGACCGTATGGTAACAAAAAAGTTAGAGTTTCCTCGATCGCGACGTAATGGGAGTTTTCTTAAGCCCTTAAGTTCCCTAAGAAAGCCCTGCGCAGACGCGCTCTGATGAGACAACTGCCTTGCGCCCGCGCGCAGCCAACGCAATTTTTTACCTTGGAGGAAAAGTAAAATTTTTGAATCTTTTTTCTTTCATTTTCATAATATTTTCTCGATTTTTTTGTCTTTTCATCATTTTCTTGTATTAGGGTGTTCTCCATAATTCATCCACTTTGTTTTGCTTACAAATTAATTGTTTTTAACGCATTTATTGTGTTTTCAAATGATTTTTTTAAAAATAATAACTACAATTTTCTCTACAACTCCAATAGAGCTACCCCGGAACTCTTCAGTAAGGAAGGTAGCTCTAATTTTATGTTGAATGAGACTAACTACTTATAGTCCACACCAATGGAAAAAAGCGCCTATACATGACCCTTTCGTGTCCACACGTCAGCCGCGACCGATCTAGATCCTGAAAATCATTACAACAATTTTCGCAATCATTACAACAATTTTCGCTTTTCTTTGAAATTTGACACTAAGTAAAACTTTTTAAAATATTTTGGTCCCAGGGGCCCCTTCGGGGTGGGGTCGTAAAATTTTGGGGACTTTTTGAAAAAAAAATTGGGGGGGGGGTCGTAGCCGCGACGAAAATTGCCACAACGGCCTGCTCAACCCTGGGTGGGATGAGTTTTCCTTTTTCTACTATACCAGCGCAAAACGGTAATTTGGGTAAATTAGTAATTCTCCAAATCTCAGACCCCCTGTGGGGGCCACCATGGCGCTGAACCCTGTGCGTAATAACGTACTGCCGTTGGTCTTCTATCCTGAGGGCATCCTGTTCGAGTCGCAGCTTCATTTTTGTTTCAGCTATAGTCGCTTTCTTCACCTCATACCAGTCAGAACAACTCTTCGTTCGAAGACGAGCTGTCGGACGCACGACAGGTAGACGGGCTGGAAAGCCAATGAAATACTTTTCAGATGGGAATGTGAACTGTTAATAAGGCATCGGAATTATCTTTGGTAACCGGTTCGACGGCATTAATTGCAATTTTAACAATATCCCCAAGCTTTACGTTCGACTTTCAATAAATCTCGTCATGAAATGGTATTGTAGTAGAACATGGTAGAGCAATTGTCCGAGATGTTACAGTTTTATTCGGCTAACGTTTTTTTATATCCCCAAACTCCGGTTCAATCTAATTCCAACGCTGGGATTTTATGAATAAACGGATAGTACGGGTCGGGAAGTTCCAATTTGGGCGCTAAGTCCCACTTTTGAGCAAAATATCGAGTTGAGGTGAGAGCAATGCTTTTATGTGGAGAACCCATGGACCACTAACCACAGACCTGGCCTTACAAAGGGGCCTCCCCTACTTTTCCTTTCAGAAAAAGGAAGACGTGAACTGCTCCAAATAGCCAGAATTTCTTACATTGTTGTTCTTGAAGTGAAATACGACCACATGGATTTCCCCGTATCGCTCACTTTGACGTCGTTACTATCTCAGTCAGTAGATGGCTACAATCGATTGCTATGTAATACTCACCCGCGTACTTCTCACCGTCCTTCGTAATCCGTTGAGTGTAAGCGCTGGCACTATTGTGCCAGTCACGAAGAATCTCACGTAATGGGGAAGGGACTGAATGAAGGGACGGGAACTGAAATCGCGGAATAGGTATGACAGGAGCTGTAATTGCTTTGTACCATTTACCACTTACCACAGAGCTGTCCATTATGATTTTATGATAAAGATCAGCAAGTATTCTATCACTCCCTTCAACTAATTCGTCTTCATCCGCTCCAAACTCCTTAACGTAGAGGCGATCATCTCGCTTCTCTGATCCAACTCGCTCCATGACATGTCTTGAAACAAACCACCCATCAATAAGACAGAGCTGATTGACAGCATATTGGAAATGTGGCAGCGATTTTTCTTCCGGTCATGTTCAAAAGAGGCATGGGTTGGGAAAGTATCCTACCAAACAGAAAAAATTGAGGGAAATACATGCAATAGCCTTCACTAACCTGTACAAAGGCATTGAGTTCTCTCGGGGGAAGATACGAACGAAGCCGCCCTTTCGAGACATCTCAGCCCTCGCGCGTCGACATATAAACCGCATGCTTGGATCAACGCCTCCAGGCATAGTTGAGAAAACATTTCGCAAAGGCCGCCTTCTCTATAAATTGTATTTCACACAACTCCCATAACAATATAAAAGTGAGTCTTAGAAGATAAGGATAAAGAAACCTTTGTTGTCAGTCCTCGTTTTGTCGGGCTCATCACTTTCTTGATTTTATCCGTCACGAACTCAAATTCGTCTGAATCTGGAAATGGGGTATATCAATTCGTCAGAAAAACGGCAGTGCTTCCCGGTGATGACCGATGTGGAGAAATTCAAATATCTCATCGTGCTGCCCGAAATTTTCTCAGCACAATATACTAGCGAAAATTCATCGTATCCTAACATATAATAAGCGGCGTGGTGGTGTGTCTGTCCGACTGTTTGGCACGTCCGACCGACGTCTGTCTGACCGGTGTTCAAATTTCCAGCAAATTTTGACAAGTTCAGTCGGAGCGCGTTATTGTTTCAACAATACACAGAGAACGTCACGGAAAGCGAGTGGGGTTCAAGAGGAGCGCGCGCACATTTTTGCGATCGTGGTGGGCGTAACCAAACGAATGCTGCAGATTTCTGACGGAGGGAGGCCGGGGAAGCGGATCATTCGGCGAAGCCGAACGAATGCTACAAATGGCTACTGGAGGGAGGTCGGGAATGCGGATCGTTCGGCGAAGTCAAAGGAATGCTACAGATGATCAATGGAGCAAGGCTCAGGGAGCCAGTTTTTCGTTTTCCGAAGCCAAACGAATGCCGCACATCTATAACTGAGGGAGGCAATCCACCAGCGGCAAGCCGGCGTCAGGAAAACTATTATTAGCAGCAGGGATCCTTTGAATACAAAATAATCTTATCATAGTGTTTACTAGCGAATCGTTCTCCAGTAAGAACAATCGTTTTGCGTTTTGTTAGACGGGTACGGCCTATCTAGAAAAGGACGGCGAAGCCCGGCTCTCCAGCGGCGGTGGGCGGCGTGAGCCGCATGGCGAAGCTGGTATTTACTATACGCAAATTTCGTTCCTCTTGCACAGACAAGTCGAGCCCGACTAGCATGCTTTAGTATATGCTCAGAGAGTCGGGAGGGAGGTCCTATTCGGCCACGATAGGCTTTCGATTCGACTACTAAGCGGTTGGACGACGATACGGCCACGTACTTTCCGTGCGCCACGTGGCCTAATCGTCGTCCAAGTGAGAAGCACGTGCCGCCAATCATGGCCGTTTCACTCGGCCACGATACGCTTTTGATTCGACTACGATGAGTTTGACGACGAACGAGCCACAATGCCCATGATTGAACACGTTGATCGATCGCTTCAGAACAGACCCGGCGCATATCAGCCGCACAGCACGTATATAAGGGGCCCGATTCCAGAGAGAGTCCGCCTTTTGGGGCTGCTCCTGGAATATGACTACGAGTCACTTTCTGGACAATTTTTGAGCCGCTAAAGGCAGCGTTCACGATGAGTCGTTTTTCTGTTTTTCCGCCTATCTTGAAAACGGTCCTATGCTGACTTCAATGATGTCCCTGGAATCGTACAAGACCCCCATGAAACGGAGTTACGCCCCTCAAAATTCAGCTAGGGAAGTATTGTGGACGAGTTGTCCGAGGCTAGTAACTCCCGATTTTTGCAGCCGATGTGTGCGAGCTGACCTGAGTAAAGAGAGACGTTGAGAATGAAGGGAAGAACGGGGCTTTTGATCGGAAACCATCACTCATTTAACCACGAATTCAGGGAAACTGTTATAGGACGTGGGCGGAGTGGCCCAAATGGGTTGACTGGCCCACGAGATTTTCACCAACTTACCGGCCGTTTTTCGTCGCACTTCCGCTCTTAATCTTCTTAGGGGGACCCAAAGCTTACGTTTCAGCCAAAAAAACGAGCAACTTTTTCTTCGTGAACACTGCCTTTAAAGGCACAGTCCAACCTCAAAGGTAATTTTTGATAATATGGTCCGGTCGCCGCCTATAGCAACCCTGCCAAGCGCGAAATCTCAATTAGCTCAAATAACCGAGAAAAAAGATAGGAAAAAGTCGGCCACGCCCCTTTTAAAGAAAAAATGGGTAACGCCCCTGCCGGGTTTCCGACCTCAATAGCGGAGAGACGCGTGAATGATTTTATTCAACACTTATGTTCTTCTATTTGTTTTCGGTCTGGCTTTATATTGTGGCCTTCTTCAGAACGATAGCTGCGAATGACCAGAAAATACAGGCTCGAGACAACTCTTCCACGAACTTCTAGCCTTTCAAAATCTAAATTTTCAAAGGATCGTATCTCCGCTCATAGTGAGTTCTGAGAGATTCTGGAGACAACGTTGTGATCAGCGCGGAATTTTCTCCAAGACAGGTAGAAAAACGAAAAATCGATTCTGAGGTTGGACTGTGTCTTTAAGGAATCTCCCCCCCCCGGTCCTCAGCGAGGGGAGGTCCCTCGCAGTCCACCGTGGCGAGGGTGGTGTCCCTGTCGCGGACTGCTGTGAGGGTGATTCCCTGCTGCGGGCCGTGACTTGGACCGTATCATTGTTGGGGGAGACCCGCTCCCATCAAAGGGGTGGTGGCCCGCCCCCAGCGCCACGTAGTCCTATCGAACAGGCCACGTGCTGCTGCGTGGGGAACGGAGGCGCGGCAAGGGTTTTGTCTCTCTGCACCACGTAGTTTTATCGAACAGGCCACGTGCTCCTCGGAGCAGCACGCGCTGCTGCGAAAGTTCCTTTCAATTCGACTAGGTACCCGATTAGAAAGCCTATCGTGGCCGAATCGGACCCCGCGACTCCCTGAGTGGTGTTAGTTGCAACAGGCTGGGAATAGAAGAAAGCTAGTTGAAGTTGCGATCATTTTGAGAAATTCAATAACGACAACTATCGATCGGAACCTCGGGCTACAAAAAGGGTTGCAACATTCCCCAACATCCATAACAAATATGGTGGACGCGGAATCATTCCTTGGTCAGGTGAATTCCACATCTGCGTCGCACAGCCTGCGTCTCTACACTGCGTATCATAAAGATAGGACATCCCCTGGATTTGTAGGTCTCGCGTTTGTTGAGCAGGATAGATCTTTTTTATCATTACTACTGTGATCAGGATGTAAAATAACCTCCGTATACCTCCTCTGGGTTAGATAGAATGTTTGTGCACTTTTTTAGAAAACATTTTTGTTTGAAATCGCGTATCAAAAAGATAGGACACCCATGGGCTAAATCGGAATTCTGGCACCAATTAATCGACTTGGTATACTATCGACCAAGTTAACCAGCCTTTGTGAGTCGATCTGGCTCCATTTCTCGGTTATGGCCTGTTGGAGAGCAGAAATCGATCGGCGCCGGCCATTGGCTCAGACCCAACGAACTGAGATTATGATACCCCAGAGATTCTTCATGTTGTTTAAGTCAGGGGTTTAGACTAGCCACTCTAAACAAGATAGTTATTGCTTATTGTTATGACAAAGAAGCCGACGTCAGACCTGCTCACGTGAACTTTCTCGCTGTCTTGCTAGAAACTGCAACTTTGGCGCGCGAAAACATGTGAAAATGAAGATAGACGTCACTCATACATTTTCTGGTACTCACTGGCGGGCATCCGACTGCTGGCGAACGCAAGCTGTAAACGTCCTCGACGGGCAAATGCTTTGACAGAAAATGGGAGATCTACCTTCGCAGTTCTGATGGCTAAATTGGACAGGACCCATTCTCGAATTATTTTAAGTGCACTTCCAACCATCAGTCTTATCAAGATTCAAGTTTTTCTCGTCAAAAGTCATCGCCTATACACAGTGAGTAGAAATCGCTGTCCACTTTAGCCATCGTAACTGCGGTCTTAGATCTCCTATTTTCTGTCAGAGCATTCGCCCGTCAAGGACGTTTACAGCTTGCGTTCGCCAGCAGTCGGATGCTCGCCAGTGAGTACCAAAAAATGTATGAGTGACGTCTACCTTCATTTTCACGTTTTCGCGCGCCAAAGTTGCAGCAAGACAGCGAGAAAGTTCAGGTGAGCAGGTCTGACATCGGCTTCTTTGTTCGACGATAACTATCTTGTATAGAGTGGCTAGTCTAAAGCCCTGACTTCAACAACATGAAGAATCTCTGGGGTATCTCAGTTCGTTTGGTCTGAGCCAATGGCCGGCGATATCTCTCGATTTCTGCGCTCCAACAGGCCATAACAGAGAAATGGAGCAAGATCGACTCGCAAAGGCTGGTTAACTTGGTCGATAGTTTACCGAGTCGATTAATTGGTGCGATACGGGAGTAAAGAGAGCCGATCGATCATCAAATTCGTGATGACACAATTTTATCCAGCTGTAATTCCGATTTAGCCCTGGGGTGTCCTAACTTTTTGATACGCGATTTAGAACAAAAATGTATTCTCAAAAAGTGCACAAACATTCGATCTAACCCGAAAGAGGTATATGGGGGTTATTTTACATCCTGATCACAGCAGCAATGATAAAAAAGATATATCCTGCTCAGCAAACGCGAGACCTTCAAATTCAGGGGGTGTCCTATCTTTATGGTACGCAGTGTATGTGTGAACGTCTTTAGCAAAATACACCGAACCGACGAACGATGCTACGTCGACTGTACCTATCTGGCGAAGGAAATGAAGACATCGAACGTGCAAACCACTTAAAAGGGGTTTGCAGAGTTGCGCCCACGTCGCCGCCCTCGCCCACTGCGTGGCGTACCCCACTCTCCAACACTGCCGTGTCGCAGTGGGACTCGCCGCGGTGCAACTCTGCAGACCCCTTTAGCGAGCAGCGGCGGGAAATTGTCTCAACCATTTCCATCGTCGGCGAGGAACGCTACCATCGTTCGATTCAAGCCTCCTTTTTATGATTTCTCCATGAATTCGATCTTTTGAAGACGTTTTTTTCACTGGGACTCAAACTGAGGGAAACATTGTTGAACATATCATCAGCGTGGATCGTGAAGAGACTTCGCGTTCACTGTTGAAGATTGGCGCAAACTCGGTGCACCTATGTTATAGCATATGGCACCGAATTTGCGCCAACCTTCGACAGTGAACGCGAAGTCTCTTCACGATCCATGCCGACGCTACCTGGAAGTGCACATTTTTGACGTTTTATTCCGGTTTTGGTTTTACGGTTTTCAGTTTTATACGGTTTTTTTTTCGTTCTAGCGGGCGAGAGTTGTGATTTATGCAGCTACCGCAAACCGTCTCCTATTTGCAATACCTCGAAATCTATATTTCAAAGCGCAATCACTTTACTGAACGCATATTTCAAATTCACTTCACAGCTTTCTGAGCAAGTTATTTTTTGGAAGTTGTTTCCAAGCGGAAACTACACTCTTAAAGCATGTAAAAGCAAATAAAAGCTACTCAGAGAAAATTTGGCGTCAAATGAAAGAGGGCGTACGCAATGGAAGAATGCGATGCTGACGACAACGTCGCTGCAACTCTGCGAGGTGTTGTTGCCCAACGCCGCGTCGGGTTTCGACCACGCCCCAAAGCTCTCGCCCGGCGGCGTGACGCCGGTCGCTGCAACTCTGCAGAGCCCTTACCTTTTCTGATTTCATTCCCTTCCCTGGGTTCAACGAACCCCAATGGCAGAATTTGGTGTAACTACTCGAAAAAATCGATTTGCGCAAATTCAAAGACCGTTCTCAACAACTTTTAATTATGATTTCTTGCAAAACAGAGATTCTGAAGGACTCTTTCTCAATTACCATCGACTGAAGGGGTACATCCACTCAAGAACATACTATGGTCTTCTCCGTGTACGATGCTTTTAGAAGCAATGATAGGTATCGATGGAACAGAAAACCAACCATAGGAATCGTCCTTGCTTGTTCGAACAGGATCAATTCCAGCAAGTTTCCGATTCACCAAGGGAATGCAAGCTAGATTGAAGAGATCACAGATGAGTCTGGTTTTAACAAGTGAATCTAGAGGGGCGTCACTGTAAAGATGGGTTTGGGCACAATACTGTATCTACAAATAGCCAGATGAACTCACCAAGAGAGGCTTGGAGACAAATTAACTTCTAGCAGCCATGGTTTCAGCTCTGCGTCAACGAGAATGTCGAAGCCAAAGAGCTCGAAATTCGTTCCAATGTGAGGCGTAGAGGTGCGACACGCTGACGTGATGCGCGTTTGCACAGACAGTAGACTCTTTATGATGATATCCTCGATTCGCAGCATCAACACTGAAAACGAGGTTCTCATGCTAATGGTAAAAAACGTCCGATTGAGAATGTCCGCCCACGCAGTTCACTACGCGAATGCTGCTAGCGTTGTGCCACAGCGGTTTTTGTCCATGGGGAGATCCCTGTCCAAAAGGTAAAAAACTTACACAGGATTGACCCACGCCAGCCCCATCAGGCCCACTGCGTTTTTCAAGATATGGGGTTTCTTATGTGAAAGGCGTCTGAATGCGAGTGTCCGTCTACGCAGTCGACGTGCGTGTCGAGCGGCTATGACGTCGGGCGTTGCGTTTGCGTTTTACTCAGCGGAAATCAACTGACCGCAGCTGTAACCATCTATCGGCTTCGTCTCCTCTTCCATTTACCATGATTGAGTTCTTGTTACGAAGTTATTCGTGAGATCTTTGTAGCTCTTGGGGGGAGGGGGGTTGAGCCCGTTTTGTTAGAGGGTTTCTTTGTCTTCTTTTGTTCTGTCTTTCGTTTGAGATTTGCTTGGTTTGTTAATTGCATTCTATAGTAGGCATTAGATGAACTTATTAATAGATAAAATAAGTAAATATCCGATTTTTCGATTGTACAGTAGTCGGATACTGCACTTTTTCGTATATCCGAATTTTCGAATAAGAGGTCGACCTTTCTACTCGACTACGAAAAACATGTTAGTGCAGCATTCGTGGCAGTTTGAAACATCTCCTTTCCAAAGCAATGATGCAAATGTGGCTGATGAACGGACGTTGGGCGTAGCCTTCACTGCCCGAGGATTCGGGGTAGAGCCTCATTTTTTGGGAGGGGGTTTTCTGACGTCAAGAAAAAATTTCCGCTCAGTCGAGAATGTAATTTTGGCGCAGAATGCGAATCTGAGGTTTGCCTGTTGTCTTTCCGGAGATTATGTCAGGTTATGGTAGCTTAATGGTATTTGGCCGACAGAGCTCTTCACTTTTCGGTTAATAACCTTTTTATTCACCACTACCGAAGCAGTCAGGCGTGTGCGAGTTTAAAGGCAGTGTTCACGATAAAAGTCGTTTTTGTGTTTTTCCGCCTATTTTGAAAACGGTTCCATGCTGATTCCAATGATGTCCCTGTAATAGTACAAGACCCCCTGGAAACGGAGTTATGGCCCCTCGAAGTTCAGCAAGGGAAAATTATGGACGAGTTGCCCGAGGCTTCTAACTCCCGTTTGTTGCAGCCGATGTGAACGAGCCGACCTGAGTAAAGAGAGACGTTGAGAATGAAGGGATGAACGGGGCTTTTGAGCGGAAACCACCGCTCATTTAACCACAAATTCAGGGGAACTGTTTTAGGACGTGGGCGGAATGGCCCAATGGGTCGGCTGGCCCACGAGATTTTCACCCACTTACCGGCCGTTTTTCGTCGCACTTCCGTTCTTAATCTTCTTATAGGGACCCAAAGCTTACGTTTTAGCCAAAAAGGGGAACTTTTTCTTCGTGAACACTGCCTTTAAGACATCCTTTCAAGATTAAAGAGGCCCCGCTTACAATGTACGCTTTAGAAAAGCACATTTTTTCAAAATAGGTATATTATCTCTTCTCATATGCCTAGTGATTTAGCTTGACTAGCTTTCCCAACAGATTTCAAGAAAGTTACCTAACAAAATGACCCCTTTGACCAATTTTTGTCGTTCTGAACGCGTCCTTTTCTAATGAGATGTTCGTTTCGATTCTGAATTTTAGAAATTTGGTTTCAATAATGGTTCCTTCATTACTCCCCCCCCCCCATGTGTTAGTATCAGGGTCAGGCCTAGTTTTGTTTAAATGTCGGACGCGACCGGTTTTTATTGGCGGGTGGGGAGGGGGTGCGCTCATTACTTATGATGCCTTTAAATCACAGAATTTCTGAATGTTCAGAAGTAATAGAGAGTTTAAAGGCATCGTGCGCGCTGAAAACCAATTTCCATTTTCATGCTCAATTTCATGAATGAGCCCGGTGGACCACGTCGGTGGAGTTTTGCGCTCCTAAAACAAATGAATCTGAAGTTGGAGTGATTTAAAATGACGATCCGCCACCAGTTTTCACCAACCATCTAGCACAAGGAACAGAAGCGCCACCACAGGTGCAGATGAGTCAGCATTTGAAATTTTTAATTCGGTAAATTCTCACATCCAAACTTGCCCAATGGATACTTATTTTCTCAGAATAAGTTCCAGTGAAGGAAAGGCAAGAGAAATTCACACACTTACTAAGTCTGAAGCGAAACACACATCCGAGGTTTGGGAAAAAAAAACTTCCGACGCATTGCACCAGACACACCGAAATTGACGAAGGGGTGGGAAGAGAATAATTGGAGACGTTTCAAAACGAGTTTTTTCGCGAACGTTGATGGTTTTGTGGGGCCTGTCCACTCTTATTTTGAATGTCAGAGAATTGTCTTCGCAAAAACATGAAAAAATGAGATACTGTTTTTGCGCGTACGATACCTCTAAGATGCAAAAACACACCGACAGGATTAGTTCATCTGGTGCTTACCACAAAATGCAAGACACGAACAGAACGGATCTTACACGAGGACAATAGCTACCAAATTCTCAAAATTAACTACTCAAAACAGTTTGTAACAATAACCACCTCATATCCCGGAGAAGGAAATAGGGGACGACAGCAACATAGTTACAGCTGCAGTCAGCTGTATTCAGACGGGTAAAACTCGCACAGAAACGGCCGATGCGACGGCCGCTCGACAGGCACGCCGACCGCGGCGGCGGGCACTCGCATTCAGACGCACATTATGGGGCACGCCATACCGTGAAGAGAGCAGTGGGTCTATCCGGGCTGCCGTAGGCCAACCCTGTGTAAGATTTTTACCCACTCGGGCGAGGGTGGTGGACAGTATCCTTGCAGAAGACGACCCTACCCGCAGAAGTGGAACCCTTAACGCCCGCCTGCTTTTCCAGGCGCGCTCCTGAAACAAGACGACACGCTCACGCAATAACGAAAAGGATGCGACATCTGTCCAAGACAACTGAGGACGTGCTATTGCAAATTGCAAGTACATGCCCCTGCTGCGATAACGTGGGTTCCGCCTATTATATGATGTACACTTCGCAAAAGAAGGTCTATGATGGATGGAGCCAAAAACGTGCGATAAGTTCAGCGTCTTCGCGAGCATTGCTCGCTGAAAAGTTGCGATTTTTGGGGAGTGGTCACGATAGCGCCCCCACTTCGGCTCTCTCTATCCCGCTAAGCTCGACTGCGAACGGCTAAATCTGCGAAAAAAAGGCCTATAGGCGGAAAACACACTTCTTGAGTCTACATCCTCCTTCTCCAAATGACGTAACAAAGCGCCCAACGTCCACTTGTGACCGAAATCTTCACTCGTCATGCTTTCGTTCCTGAAATTTATAAATCCCAAGTTCATGGTAAAATTTATTCAACGGCAGTGTTCACTATTCAAAGGCAGTGTTGAGATTCTCTGCCTAATCGATTACTCAGTCCCGGATAGACCCGAAATGACGACGAAATTGAGAAAACCGTACTAAAAGTTTACGAAACGTTGTACTCTCACTGCGCTTCCGTACTCTCAGTGGAGCTGTTCGTTGGAACGGCGGAATCTTTTGTGTACCCGTCCTTCGGAATTCTCAACTATTTGTTGCTCCTTTCTCTTCTTTAGACCTTAGCTAACCCTGTTTAACATAATATATCCTTCCTATTTCATTTGGCCTCATCCTTCACATGTCGTAATCACCAAGAATTCGTTCATCCCACCGGACAACTAGTCCAGCTCACAAAATTCTTTGAGTAAAATGAGTCATTTTAGTGTCCTTTCCGCGCTTTTTCGTCATCAGAATAACACTTGGTAGCCAACGGATTTTCTGAATGGGAAACTCGCTCACGAGAAGCATCGTGAACACTGCCTTCAAACAGAAAACGTGGGGTTCCCCATGAAGTTTTAACCGACTACGTTCTGGAAATTGTGTGCAAAGGTCAGTGCATCTGTCAGCAATACTTTGCATATGGATCAGTTGTTGTCCTCAACCGAACGACACTCCGGCTGGCAAATGCAGCTCGAAGATAATCGCAATGGGAGCGCGGTGAGGCGCGCGCTGCAACAGCGGTTGTCTGCAAATGCGAACGGGAGTTCCGTTTCTATGAAGACAGTACGTACACAATGTTCGCGAAATCTCCTAAAAATACTTTGTATAGTGCCCTAACTGTTCCGTTCCACCCTTGGAGTATTAATTGAGCCGCATCACGAAGGTTCACGGACAACAGGACGGTCTACGTTGGACTATTAGCGAACCATGGGGAACGTTCCAACTACTTTTTCGATTTCTCAGGCCTTTCGTCTGCCGGTCGAACCCACAACCATTCTTCATGTGCGTGCCGTATCTAACATCCTTTCCAGGGTCAATACCTCGAAAGTTAGTAGTTCAAGCGCCTCATTGGGGCGCCATTAGCTGTTACTGGTGACCATCTACCACAGGAGCTCAGCCGGGACTACCGACGGATTTCACATCTTATTTTTCGAACTTTCGTATACCCATCATGTCAATCTGCGCACGCCTATCCACGAACGACCGTGTTTAACACCACTCGACGTCAAGCATTTTTTTGCTGGTGTTAGTGCAGGAAACAAATCTGTTTCGTGAAGCCTAGATAGTTTAAAAGGGTATCTTTGACTGTGTGGATAGTTCTACCGACCTGGCAGAGCTGGGTAGTAAGGGCACGTAAATGAGTTCGTTTTGAGTTGTTGGCTAAGACCCATATTCGCAATCCTTAGTAAAACTGTGCTCTGTCCAGCCAAGTGACCAGGTCAAATCAGTATTGCTACACCTTCTGTTATTGAACATCGTACTGTAGGTCTTGCCACGGCTTTCAAACCGAAAGGTAGCCATACTGCTAAAGGAGAAAGGAAGTCTCTTCTTCTTCTTCTTTGCAGCCACATAGAGGGTTTTGTCATAGGCGAAGGAACAGGGCGACCAGTAGTGGATTCGTCCATAGGTCCATTGGTGTCAGCGTGGTAGGTCTCTCCGGACAGTTGAATAAATGTGCGGTATCATGGCCGACGATACCGCAGTCCGGGCACACATCAGATTTGCTGCTGTCAATCTTGCTGACATAAGACATTAGTATTGTAGAGTGACCACAGCGTAATGATGCGAGCGTGCATCTCGCCCTTCTTCCGAGTTGAGACTCTGAGGTGCAGACGGGGGCGGTATATCTCCTAGTATAGGATTTATGGTCACCTTCACAAGATGACACCGTACGAACTTGGTGTGCTCTCGCGCAAAGACGGAGTCGTTCTTGCTGTGAGTCGTGCCATCTTTGCAAATTGACTTTGTTTGGAGCATCGGCGAATGGCTTTCTTATACTTCTCTCTCACGGGGTTTAGCACTCTCCACGACGGGTGATTTGGTTGTTTTTATAATGTTAATGCGGAATTGCTGGGCCTGGAGCTGACAGTGCTCCTTCACTGGTAATAGACGGGTCTCAGCATGCAGGTGCTCGATTGGGAACTCCTTGCGCATCCGGTGGCGATACGGAGAGAGCAGCATTTTGTACTCGTTGCATCTTTGTCAGGAGGATTCTGAGACGAGATGCTGCCAAACCGGTGCGGCGTACTGCAGGCGGGCTGCAGAATTGCCTTTATACGTTGTGAGTATAGTCTCCTTTGCTGCTACCACGAAGTGCCGCCCAGGGCCCTGAGAACGTTGAGCTTAGCTTTAACGACTGCCTGCTTCTGCTCGGTATTCTTATGAAACTTGAGGATTGGATCGAGCACAAGACCGAGCAGCTTTGGAAAGCGAGCAGCAGGGCAAACCGTCTCCATCCCACACGACATCCGGATGAGCGCTGTGCTCGGATGGGTCCGTCGTGAGAACGGACACTGACGACTTGGCTGCAGAGATACTTTAGCATCTTGCGGTCGAAAAGCCCTCTTAGTGTGATCAGGTACTCGTTGATCTTATTGGCTGCCACCTGTAAATCCCGATCTCGACACATGATTGTTATGTCATCGGCATACGCGACGACCTTGATGTCCTGTGGAGGCTCAGTGCATATCTCCGAGGTACAGATTGAAGAGGGCTGGCGATAGAACTCCGCCCTGAGGGACTCCAGCTGCCATAGGAATACTGTTGGAGACATGGTTCTGAAACATGACTTCTTGCCCGCCGACCTTTAATAAAGGCCGATATCCAGCGCTTCTGCCAAGATGGTATTGACGACTCCAGAATGTTGCTTGACAGACTCCAAGGTTAACCGTATCAAATGCCTTGGTGAGATCCAACGCAACAGCTACAGTTCTCAATGGCTTGTTAAAGTTGAACCCGTCGATAGCACAGCTGGTAATTTCTAGCAACGCCGTAGTTGTGGAATGTAGCCTCCTGAACCCATGTTGAAACAACTGCTTCTCGTTGTGCTCCGCTAGATCCTTGACAATGAGCTTTTCGGCCACCTTGACGAAAGGTGACATCAAGATAATGGGACGATATCCCTTCACTGATGACTGAGGTTTGCCAGGCTTGAGCAACGGGATGACGTTGGCTGTCTTCCAGTTCTGCGGAATAGTGCAAGAGCTAAACGAACTGTTAATTATATCAACGATGAGCGGAAGGATCTCAGTCGGGAGTTTCTTCAGTACAGCAGGACAAATGCCGTCCGGACCGACAGCTTTGGAGTTCCGCATGTCCTTTATAATCTTCTGCGCAACAGTGAACGCATCGGCCGTGCTCATGAGCGGGAGGCGGCACAGCTCTCTTACTGTCACTCTATTTTGCGGACCTCGCCTTGTACTCGTGACAAAGAAACTTTTACCGAGAGAGTAGGCGGCTTCCTTTCCTGAAATGAAAACGTTATTACCGAACTCAATAGTGGAGATGGTGGCTGGCGAACTCTTTCCCGATAGTTTCCGAAGCACCTTCCAAGTAACTCCACTGTCCGTCTTGAAATTCAACTGTTCTGTGAATTTTTCCACTGTTCTTTCTTGTGCTGGTCGAGATCTTTTTCTGATCTCACCATCCAGCTGAGCGACGACAGGGTCTAGATGGTCAACTGCTCTTCTGGCATCTCTAGTCCTGATTTTCTCAAGAATTTCTCTGGTTACGTTTGGATAGAACGTCTTAACTGGCCAACAGGGATAGCCGCCTTCATGGCCCTGCGAATTGCATCAGATAAGTGATGCTCCTTCTGGTGCACATTGCCATTCCACGGGTAATCAGCCGCTAGGCGTAGCGCAACCTCACTGAACAGGCACCAGTCTGCTTGGCCTAAATTGAGATAAGAACGTTGACGAACACACCAGAATAAGGAGCAAGAGAATTTGAGAGATCGATGTGCACAAAGACGGAACATGATCACTAGACAATGTTGTTGAGGTAGACCATGAGCAAGCGTTGGAAAGGTTGGACGAGATAAGAGTTATGTCTGGGCTAGAAGATCGGCCGTTGGCAGGGAGACGAGTGGGCTGATCATCGTTTAAGATGACCAGGTCGCACTCCTCAGCCCATTCTTCGACTTCTTCTCCTCTAGCATCAGAACCAAGGGATGAGCAGAAGGTGTGGGCATTAAAGTCGCCCATGAAAACAACTGATGATGAGAGGGAATAATCATTGAGTTGTTTGAGAAGAGGAATGGGATTGTAGGGAGGAGGGGCATGAGGTGGTAGGGGGAATATATATGTTGAAAAGAGAAAGGGGTGTTTTAAGAGGGAGATGGATTGGAAGGTACTCTTGAGAGTACCATCCGTGGGGGAAGTGTTTGGTATGAGGTGGGAGGGAGAGAGGATAAAACAAAGGTTGAAACTCCTCCGCCAAGAGCTGACCTTGGAGCATGGAAGGTGTAGCCCGGGATATTAGGATGAGGATAGGTAGGGGATGGAGAGAGCTTGGTTTCTTGAACCACAGATCACGTCTGGATGGTAAGTACGTGCGAAGAGAGAGAGCTCAGAAAGTTTAGTACGAAGGCCAAGTTGAGATTGATATGTACAATGGAAAGGGGGCGATTTGAGGAAGAGGAATCAGAGTTGGTAGGTGAAGACATAAACACAGCGAAAAGCAGAGTTATAATGCCTCACAGAACTGAGACCCGAACAGGAGAGATGCACCCACCTTTGGCATCCGGAGCACTGACGCTGGTATGTCTCCTGGTAACATCCTTGCCGCACGTGGCGCATAGGTACTTCTGAGCGGGTCCAGGATTCCTCTCCACGCCGGCCCTTTGCAGGAGAATCCGAAGGAGAGCTGCGGCCGGCCAGCACCTCTCCCATGACAAAAACCCTCTTCGCGGAGGGGGTGACGTCGGTTTGCATAGAGGTGATCTTCTTTCCTCCACACTGCCACGGCGTGAACGTACGACATCTCGGCAGCAAAGGAAGTCTCAAGGAGTCTAGCTCGGTCTACCACTGTGAGTTTTTGAACGTTCAGGTAATCTTTGAGCACAGTTCATCCTATGCCCCGTCCTTTACCTACAATTCTCGGAACATGACTTGGCAAGACTCCGCGAACCCCTAAGGCGCTATTCATACTCCTGAACGCCTGCGCGTTACGCTTGATGGCGGCGCTGGAGCATGAATGGCCTGACGCCACGCCCGCGCGGCACACGCGTGACGTCCGCTCCGCCGTTGCGTAGCCGCTGGAGTATTCATAGTCTCCGCTAACGCGTGGCACTCGTAGAAAGTATTCATACTTCAACGCCACGCCCGCGCGTGACGTGCTGGCGTTAAGGAGTATGACTAGCGCCTCGATCAATGCACCGCTAGAGCGACGAGAGAGAACTCACCTCACAAAGTTGGTATTATTCTTATTGATGGAATAATTCGTGAGATGAACGAACGCATCTCGAGAGTCCACCTCGTTGCAGTACTTTTCTGAGGCCACCCTTAACATAAGTTCGTTGAAAAAAAGCGCATTACCTACCAGTTCAAAACCGAATGGACTGCCAATTATGGTCACAAAATGGGATCGTACACTTGATGCCCACCGTGTAAGGCCTTCAGAGTACACATAGACAATAAGAGGGTAGAAAGAGGTGACCGCAACGTAGATTCGAAGATCGAACTTATGCCCATTTACAAGCAATGGATTCTCCACATAGCGCGAGACCAGCAATGTGTCTGCTCTCGGAATATCCTCAGCCTGAAAAATCACGATTAGCGAAGGAATTCCCAAGAGGTAAAATCCAACTATTCCAAGATCCCATCACGACGTGACGGTGTAGATTTTGCGGCATGCCGCTGACTTCTCGCAACCTTCTGCACGTTATTTAAACTGGAAAGCACGTACACGCCATCGTCATGATGCCGCAACCGCAAGCAATGGTTTGAATTTTAAATTTTACGTCTATTTGTTTCGTCTTTTCGTGGAACAATTTAGCACCAAAATAGACCTAGAACAATGAATATCTTGGTTTTTTTTCCTACACTTCTGTTTGAACTCGTCAATTTCCGACCGAAGTCGAACGCCCAGCGTGCGCAATCATGTTGATGCCCTGTCGCGGCAAGCCAGAACCCCTCGATATTATGGATTTTTGAGCAAATTTCGCTGAGCACGGCTTCTAGAGTGCATGAACCTTTGCAAGAGGCTAAATGAGAGGCGACTAATAGACACCCTGATTCAGCGCAGGCGGTCGCGTCGAGGCAAGCGTTAGCTCAATAACATACTCGACAGTCAGCACGAATCGTGGCGGGACCAGCATAGGAGCGACTGCACTGGCCGTCATAGGAACAGTTGTTTCGTGTGCGTCGCAGCAACGTGTCACGGAGGGCTAACATACGGAAAATGTGTATATTCCTGTCGTTGCTACTGTCGCTGTGCAGCGCACTGAGACGGGGACAGATTTAAGGGGCGGGAGCTCCGCGACCGGCGGTCGCTGTCGCTGTACAGAGCGACGCGACCTCGTGTCGCAAAAGTATACCATTGGCCTCAGCTGAAAGCGCCAAGAGACCAGTCCATTGATCAGACGCGACCACTATCACTGAAGTAGAGCGCCAAAAAATGGATCTGTCCATACTGGAACTTGTTCTACACAAAATTACCAAACTTCTCGAACCATAGTTTTGCTCAAGAATTGGTAAAATTGATGCTTTATTTCCTGCAGAGGATGCGTGATTGCTCAGAATAAACATCTTGTATTCCGGGAGTTTTTTCGCTTTCTTTTCAGTCTTAAAACCGAATAAGAATAATTCACCCCTTTTCATGGCTGCAACTTTTTCGCAAAATCCAGACCGCAATGCTTACAACAGATTCATCAAGCACCGTCGCGCGATATAATTGTGGGCTCTGGTAGATTCTTCCTCACCAGTTCTGAAGAAACCAACCTTGCTGGCGAAGAAAATGCCTTGCCCCCGGGAGGAGCTGACCGGCTTCACAATAAACGTCAGATCTGTCGTAGAATGCTCCATCGCCGCCTCTAACGCCGATGAGTCTCGAGGCGTCACAAAGAAATCCGGAATCTGTAGGTGGATAAAAGTGGAGCTCATTGCAGACTAATACAGGTGATTCAGAAAAAAAAGCGGTTTAGAGAAGCTTTGCAATGTTCAATATGAGCAATAATTTCAGAAGTAACCTAAGGTCGAAAATGGAGATAAAATTACTTTCACACAGTCAAAAAACGTTTCGACAACTTTATTTTTGCTTTTCATGAAGGGCATTCACTTTTCAACCTCTGAAAAAAAACACAGAATTGAAATTCTTTTACTCGACCATTCTTAAGAAAGGCTCTATTACAGAAAAATCTATGAAAATGTTGCAACTGATTTGAAATTAGCACGATTCTTGAAAACAGCATGGCTCTTTTCATGGGCCCTTAAAGGCAGTGTTCACGATGAAAACGGTCTTCGAATTTGCACCGGTAATCGAGTGTGCCTGGGTTCATAACTTTAACTTTAACTTCATTGCAGCAATAATAGCGGAAAACGGCTAAAAAGGGCCATGGATAGCCCTATACGGCCCTCAAACTTGCATTCGCTATGTCCTACACCTTCCTTGTTGGCAGTTGAGGGAATGGGCTGGGCGGACAGAGCACAACCAAGCTTGAGAGCCGTATAGGGCTACCAATGGCTCATTTTTAGCCGTTCTTTCGCCACTGTTGTTGCAATGGACTCCGGTGAATTCGATTTCCAGTGAAAACTCGAAGACCGTTTTTATCGTGAACACTATCTTTGAAAACGTCCTGCACCGAACTCTTGTCAGCGAAATTTTCCCTGTCCCTCTGTGATCTCCAGTTCAAAGGTGGTATATCATTCGGTAGCTCAAGTCTACCACTATCCAATGACGTTCTTCGCTACACGAAAAACTTAACCAGCTTCAACTTTGCATCAAAATAAACAGGATATTTTCGACACCTGAAATCTTCATATGATTTTTTCTTTTCTTCTTATCCATTAGAGCTGTTCCGAATAATAAGACATTTGGGTTCTGCGAATACTAGATTATAGCACCTAACAGGCACACGAAACTTGAATGTGGCGAATTTGGAATTTTTCGGAAATTTTTCAAAAATCAGAATTTCTATCATATCTTCATTATTTTTGACAATTTGACCGATAATTGACAGAACAATTATCATTAGATAGAACAGTGATCACAGCACTCAACTATAGTTGGGTGCCAAAAGTCGTCGTATAATGAAGATATGATAGAAACCGACAAACTTGAAAATTCTCCGAAAAATGCTGAATTTACTCAATTAAAAACAATCATTGGTGCGCTTCGATGCTATAATCTAGTGCTCAGAGGGTTTGCATATTTTATATATATATATATATATATATATATATATATATATATATATATATATATATATATATATATATATATATATATATATATATATATATATATATATATATATATATTACATAGGCAAGCCTATGTAGTCAAAACAATGTTCAAAACGACCTTGCGAAATACGAATGAACCATAGGAAGTTGAAAGCATGGAAACGATAAAAAACAACATAGCGGAGCAGAAAAGAAAAGCGCATTGCTGTAATAATCAACCTAAAGAAAGGAATCAAAAGCTATCCAGCCAGTCAGGAAGGGCTACTTGTACGATCAGCCAGCTCAACATTTTCTCGAATGAAATTTTTGAATGCCGTGAAGTTGGAAGGAATGGAATGATTTCTACCAAGGTTCTCAAAAATGGGTATTGTTCTGTTGATGAAAAAGTGACGCCTGCAGTTGAGGTTAGATGTGTAACGGTGGAGTTTGATGGGGCCACCCCTAGTGGTTGACTCTCTCGTTGTCACAAGGTCCTCAGGTTTAAGACCGAAATCTACGCCAAACAGGATCTTGTGGAGAAGAAGTAAGTCATTCGCTACTCTTCTGAGGGATAACGGTTTCAAATGAAATAGATCATTTCTCTGCACGGAATCGGGTATGCGGCCATAAACGAAACCATGCATCCTAATAAACAATTTCCTTGTGAAGTTGCCTTGGACTTTCTCCAAACAGTTGATGTCCTTCACTTTGTTTGTTCTATGAACATTACCACCCGAAGGAATGAGAGGGAGAGGCATTTAGGATTTTTGTGCCAAAAACATCCATCACATTTTGATGCAAAATTTGAAAGAAGCTGAGTTCTTCATATAGCGTTTAACGCCTTTGCGCATACGATGATTGCACTTCCTATTAGTGAAGCACACCTGATTGAGAGAATACAGATGGACAGAGGAAAATTCGCTGACGATTGGCACAAGACTTTCTTAACAGCCTGATAGATTGGCCGAAGGTTTTGAAGAAATCATAAGAAGACTAACAAAACCGAATGCGTCCCCAAACAATAACGCAGATCGCGCAATGTTGTCATACAGCTTGTCCTTCCGAGTGAGTTCCACTGACTTTGGAAATTGGTTCAGACGCTGCCTAAGGTATTCAAAATTGTTATTTTCAAATATGTAACTAAAAACCCACAGTACACGGGACTATAAACTTACCATGGTTGAATATTTCGCATTTGCGTTGCCCGCATTGCCGAGCCATACCACAGTACATTGAATGATGGGTTTTTTCGTGAACACTAGAAATGAATGGCTAGAAGGCAACTACAAAAGACTAAATAATGAAGTGAAGGAGGGCCATACACTCTGATGATCTGTAATAGACACCATTTCCCTCTTTGTTATACAATTGTTGGTCAGACCAAGGCCCGGCTTCTTTTTCACGATTCCGCAATGAGAATACCCCGAAGAGCCCACGATCGGACTCCCCACGGCGGCCGACGCGGAATTCATCATTCTTATAGATCAAAAATCAATATGGCTCATCTTCACGGTCGAGCTCGCTCAAAGCTAGAGGTATGACTGCGACTTTAGATATGAAGAGCGGCGCGATTATGGTAAGACCGTCGCTTTGCTATGTCGCTGCGCAAGAATGTGCCAACAAGCTGCTCCATAATTACGCCGAACTGGAACCGCGATGACGATAAGTATGGCGCGTCCTAGGGAGGAACTCCAGGGTGGCTGAAAGCCTGGTCGGAAATAGGTGCGCGGCTCATACTACGCACGAGTTCTGAACCAATACCACCTTTCGCACCCAACTTTGGCCTTAGAATCTCGCCTCGGTGAGTTGAAATGAAAATGAGTAACACCGCGCTTGTAAAGCGCGCAGCAAAAACAAACAATAACAAAATAGATTTTACCTGAGTAAAACCGTGACTGTGCAAAACCGTCTTCACCAATTTAGTGTCGCTGTTGACCTGCAAACGTCAAAACCATTAGCTAGTTCTCCATAAGCGAAAACATGGCGACTTACCATCTTGAACGCTAGGTTGAAATTTTCTCCCGTTTGTGTGTACTTATCACGAACATCAGCAGTCGCCATACGGGTTATGTGGTTCAAGCTATCCGGTGTGAAGGTAAGATACTAAAAAATGGTTTGAAGTCCATTCTGAGAAAATGACTGAATCTCTCGTTCTCGTCAATAGCCTTTTACACCCAAGATGCTGTGGCTGCATTTATGAAACTACGGTAGCCTCCCGAAAGAGTCCGAAAATCACTTTTCCGCATACAACGGCTGGCTTTGAAAACTTTCCCAAAAAAGGGCATTCATTGGGAGAATTTGATTCTGAAAGGGTATTTCGGCTTCCTAAATATCGCTACAGATTTCTAGTCTTGATCCAGAAATTTCACGGACCCGCGACATTTTATTTTTGGACCGAAAAATTTCCCTCACCCTTGAAATTCATGTTGCAATCTGAATGAGCGTGCACAACCAAAACTATAATAGTTTCCCACTTCATTTTTGCGAGAAATGAAAATAAGAACCAATGACGCGGTTTTTTATGTTATTCATGAATTGCTTAGTTCAACACTTTTTGTGAATCATTTGAAGGAAAATACCTCGAAAACGCGAAAATCTGGGTTAATAACAAATAGAATGCACACAAAATAGACACAACTGATAGATGATACGAAGAAGAGAAAATCCTGAGAGAGTCCAATGCCAGCAATAAACGAGTTTCGTTTTACTCTAAAGTTTTTTTCTTGTTGCATGACAACAGCACATACTTTCAAGCATTGCCCAGAAATGCGTTTCGGTTGGAAATGGAAAGCCAAAACTGGCTATGAAGCACAGAAAGCGGGAACTGCAAGTGTGATTCGCATACGATCTCAATCGACTCTCGCGAGCTCGCAGATGCCGTAACCTCGGAGAGCAGCCTTTCTTCTTCTTCTTCTTCTGCAGCCTCAAAGTGGTTTTTGTCATAGGTTGAGGAACTGGGCGGCCTTCACAGGATTCGTCCAAAGGTCCATTGTTGTTAAGGAGGTAGGTCTCTTCGGGCACATGAACAAGTGCGCCGTGTCGTGTCCGGGAGCACCACAGTCCGGGCATGCGTCTGGTCGGCTGCTGTCGATCCTGTTTACGTAAGACGAGCAGAACAGAGTGATCACAGCGCAGCGAGGCAAGATCACCTCTGGCTCGCCTGCCGAGTTGATACTCGGACTCTCAAACCCGAGGCGGCACTGCTCCTAAGGTAGGGTTCACAGCCGCCTTTACAGATATCCTCGAACAAATTGTGTGTGCTCCTCACGCAGAAGACGAAGCTTTTCTATGTTGGAGTCGGCCCATCTCTGTACATCAACTTTACGAGGAGCATCTGCGAACGGCGTCCTAATCGACCTCTCTCTTATGGGACTCATGATTCTCTTTGACGGATGATTCGGCTGCCTCAGAACATTAATATACATCTGCTGTGCCTGGAGTTCACAATGCTCCTTGACCGGCAATATGCAGGCCTCCGCGTGAAGATGCTCCACCGGGGAGCTCCTTGCACAACCGGTAGCAATTCTAAGCGCAGCATTCTGTACACGCTGCAGCTTATTCCAGGAGCTGTCACACACCAGGTGCTGCCACACTGGTGCCGCATATTCCAGAGCCGGCTGAAGTATTGCTCTGTAGGTTCTCAATATAGTCTCTCGGCTGCTTCCCCATGATGTTCCTCCGAGAGCTCTCAAGATATTAAGCCTAGCCTTGACGACTGTTTGTTTCTGTTCCGCGTTTTTGTGGAACTTCAGTGAGGGATCAAGAATAAGGCCAAGCAGCTTGGGGAATTTTGCTGCTGGCAACAGGTCACCATCCCATTTGACGTCTGGATGGGCACTGTGTTCCTTGGTGTTCGTTGTGAACACTGAAACAGAGGATTTTGCGGCAGAGACTGTGAGCATCATTTTATCGAGGAAGAGCTTCAACTCGACGAGATAGGCGCTGATCTTGTTAGCGGCTATCTGCAGGTCACGATCCTGGCACATGATGGTGATGTCGTCGGCATACATAACAATCCTTACATCATTGGGAGGCTCGGGAATGTCCTCAAGATACAGGCTGAATAGGGCAGGGGACAACACTCCGCCTTGCGGAACACCGGCTGCTATTGGAATGCTATCGGATACATGATTCTGGAACAGAACCTTAGCACGGCGGCCTTTAGTGAACGCTGCAATCCATCGCTTCTGCCATGATGGTAGCGACGACTTGAGCAGTTTCTCGGACAGCAGTCCCAAGTTAACAGAGTCAAACGCTTTGCTCAGGTCGAGGGCGACGGCCACCGTTCTCAGGGGCTTTCTCATGTTGAACCCATCGACCGCAAAGCTCACGATCTCCAATAGAGGCTGTAGTAGTGGAGTGAAGTTTCCTGAACCCATGCTGATGCTGCTGTCGCTCATTTTGATCAGCCAGGTCCGTCACGATCAACTTTTCAGCTAATTTAGCGACGGGCGATAACAGGCTTATTGGTCGAAAGCCCTTTGCCGTGCTTTGGGACTTGCCTGGCTTTGGCAACGGTATCACATTGGCTGTCTTCCAAGCTTGGGGTAGAGTGCAGGTCCGGAAAGAAGTGTTAATGATATCTGCAAGCATCGGTAGAAGTTCCGTGGGAAGCTTCTTCAGGATGGCTGGGGAGATACCGTCAGGTCCGATAGCCTTCGAATTCCGCATTTCTTTGATAGCCTTCTCTACTTGCGTGAGAGTAAAGGCCTCAGAAGCGTTCATGAGCGGCAACCGGCTCAGTTCTCTAACCGTGACTCTGTTTTGCACGCCTCGCTTGGCACGTGTGATGAAGAAGTTCTTGCCGAGCGCATAAGCAGCCGCTTTCCCTGATTTAAAGACGTTCTCCTCGAACTCAATAGCGGAGCTCATCGAGGGAGCGGACTTGCCCGAAATTTTCCTCAAAACTTTCCACGTCGTAGTTCCGTCAGCCTTGAAATTCAGCTTTTCAGTGAACTTCTCCCAGCATTCCTTCTTGTTCTTATCCAGATCCTGCTTGATCTCATTATCCAGCACAGCTATGTCCGGGTCTAGATGGTCTGCGGCTCTCTTCTCATCTCTGGTTCTTATCTTCTGCAGTATTTCCCTGCTGACATTTGGAAAAAAGGTCTTGACACGACCCTCAGGAATTGCTGCTTTCATGGCCTTGCGGATGGCACTTGTTAGATGGCGCTCTTTCTGATGAACATCACCATTCCATGGGTAGTCGACCGCATGGCGAAGTGCAACATCTCTGAACAGGGTCCAGTCTGCTAGGCCTAAATTAAGATAAGTACGATGACGAAAACCAGAGTAAGGGGCAAGAGAGTCAGAGAGATCAATATAGACAAAGACGGGAATTTGATCACTGGAGGGAGTTGTGGATGTGGACCACGTGCAAGCATTAGAGAGATTGGATGACACAAGAGAGATGTCTGGGCTAGAAGGTCGGCCGTTGGCAGGGAGACGAGTGGGCTGGTCATCATTGAGGATAACCAGGTCACACTCCTCAGCCCATTCTTCGACATCTTCCCCTCTGGCGTCAGAATCAAGAGCGGAACAGAACGTGTGAGCATTGAAGTCACCCGCAAAGACAGCTGAAGGGGAGAGTGAGCAGTCGTACAACTGCTTAAGGAGGGGAATAGGATTATAAGAGGGGGGACAAGATGATATAGGAGGAATATATATATTAAATAGAGATAAAGGGGTTTTGAGGGGGAGGTGGACAGGAATGTACTCGAGAGTACCGTCCTTAGGAGTATTAGGAATAATATGAGAAGGTAAGGCAGATTGAACGAAAGTAGACACTCCGCCCCCAAGAGCTGTCCTTGGCATGTGATAGGCGGTGTAGCCCGGAATGTTAGGTTGGGGATAAGTGGTAGATGGAGAGAGCTTGGTTTCTTGAACCATGATAACATCCGGGTGATGAGAACGTGCGAATAGAGAGAGTTCAGATAACTTGTTGCGAAGGCCGTTGAGATTAATGTGAACAATGGAGAGGGGGCGGTTGGTAATTGAGGAATCAGAGTTGTTGGGGGCAGAGCATAGAACACAACGAAAGGATGAGTCATGATGCCTCACAGAACTGAGGCCCGAACAGGAGAGGTGCACCCACCTTTGGCATCCGAAGCACTGGACACTTGTTTTATGCCAGGTAACATCCTCGCCGCAGGTGGCACATGGATACTTCCGTGCTGGACCTGGATTCCTCTCAACGCCGGCCCTTTGTAATAAAATCCTCAGGAGAGCTGCGGCCGACCAGCACCTCTCCCATGACAAAAACCCTCTTCTCGGAGGGGTTGACGTCGGTTTGCACGGAGGCGATCCTCTTTCCTCCACACTGCCACGGCACGAACGTACGACATCTCGGCAGCAGCAGCCTTTCAACACGGGCATACCGAGTTGGACTATGAAGTCATCGGTCAACCGCAGTGGACTGCCGCAGTTCGCTGCAGTTGGCTTCACTTGACTCTACTGTCCAGCGCGAGGCGTCTGTCAGTTTCGGACTAAGTAATAAGTCACCGACGGACTGTATTTGCCTACGGACGTAGCTGTGAAAAGACTGAATTAGAAACAAATCAAAAATAAAAAAATTGAAAAATTAATGTGTTGCTAGCATACCTCAATCTTCTTCGGCTTGAACTCATTATTGAAGAAAAAGTCACCAGCATCAGAGCTTTTGTAAACCTCTTCGCTGAAAAGTTTCGAAATAAGTATTTGCGAGCCGCCAACGAAGGAGAAATTTTGAACGAAAGAAAACCATCCTAAAGCAGCGCACTTGCAAAACCGGTTCATTTTGTGAGACTTTTGCTCACACAGGCACAGGGAGTGGAGAGATATAGCGAGATTAACCCAAAAATCTTCATGTATTTTGGGACAAAAACTGTTTTTAAAAAAATCTCAAAAACATTAGAATTCTCGTCCTCGGCTATTCTGTTTGGTGCAACAGATTTCGCAACGTCGAGGACGGCTTCGCGCTTCAAATTTCTGAGGTGAGCTCACTCGTTCTGGCTTTCCGTTAGGTGCCGTTCATACTCCTCGACGCCAGCGTGGCACAAGCGTGACGCGCGGGCGTGGCGTTAGGGAATGAATACTTTCTAAGCGCGTTACGCGCTTGCGGAGACTATGAATACTTCAGCCACGACGCCATGGCGGAACGGAAAGAATTAGCCTTAACTTTTCCGAACAAGCAAATTCTGTGAACACGTTCACCATCACGGTAGCAGATGATAGTACTGAAAATAGTAGTCATAAAAGGAATGATATTGATGATGGATTAATAATGCAAATTGTTAAAAAATCGTTACGGCATGGTGGAGCGGACGTCACGCGCGAGCGTAGTGTTAGGCCATTCATACTCTACACCACGCCAGAGCGTCACGCGCTGGCGTTGAGGAGTATGAATAGCGCCTCACCGAACACTTACGAACTGGTAAGCTTATCCTGTTGAGCACGTTAGGATGCTTGAATCTCTCGAGCCAAAGAGCGTCCAGTACTGGATCGCCTGCAACTTTCACGACGCCTCCCTTCCGCGTTCAAAATGATTCACAGAGAGGTTCTTCTTTTTGAGACCATGAAGTTGTTTTCGTGGGATTATGATATTATGGATACACAACCCTGAGGTTCAAACTTTGCAAATCACCTAGACCTGATTCAAATATGAGATTGAGATGAAGAAAAAAACAGTGATGGTTTTCAGCAAGACGATGCCTTTGAAATCTGATTTTATAATTCTCACCCACAGGGTTTGTATGTTGAATCCCTATTGTCGAGATGGAATCTTAACAAAGCTCCAAATCATGAGTTTGGGGGTGGGCCAAGCGGGGTTGCGGCGCGACCCAACATGTGATGGTGGGAGAAGTTTAAAATTTCAGTAAACATTGAAACTTTTGGAAATGATTCGTGTAGTAAATTTCCCAATATTCTTGTTTACCGACACGTTTCGTAACTCCGCCTAGATCCGATAAAACTGTCCACTTTCACTCCACTGCTGTCTTTGAATTAAGCGCTCCAAACCGCTGCACTGAAAGGCTTAGTCGGTCCACTTACGTGTTCGCCTCCTCACAAAGCGCCTCACAGTCATTGATATCCGGTTGCATAATGCGACTGGATATTGCCACTGCCGAGATAGCTGCGACGAGATCTTCTTCTTCTGAACAATCGGCCAGAAGTGCACGCCTGCGTGCGGGTGAATAGCGTGCCGCCAATGGAGTAAATGGAGCACTGAAAGCAAACAGCTTCATGATAAACCATCGGTACGGACCAGGATACGGCGCGGGGTGTGGATATCCACGGGGGCTGAGCTGCGCTGGGGTGAGGAGTCTGAGCCCGTCAGAGCGCCAAGTGGAAAAGTAAAAAAATGCACTGTTAACATCCAGTTTTTTTTTCAACAAAGAATTCGATCATACTACTCTTCTTTAAGTCATACAACAACAAAACTGACTTAATAAAGCTTCCGGGGGGGGGGTCTGAGAAAATCGCCAAAGTCTTGCTCCTGGGGAGGGGGGAGGGGTCTGAGTAAAGTTGGCTTTGTCCATATCTCGTGCCGTACCCTGGTGCGGACTGATTCTTCACACGGGTACGCAAAGGTGCTCGCGATTCGACCAAACCAACGTTTCAATGGTTAATTTGCGCTACGCTGACGACATTAAGGTTTGTTGTGAAGTTATTTCCCCTGAGATCGGAGACTTCTCGCAAAAATCGTTCAATGCTAACATGTGGTCTCATGATTAGAATCTGGCCCTATCCAACAGAAAAACCGAAGTTCTGGACCTCGGTGCGAATAATGATAAAGTCAGTTATGATATTGAAAGGAGCCCCGTTGTACCTACGGATCAAATCACTGATCTAGATTTCATCCTCACCAGGAGTCTCAGCTTCGACAAACACTACAGAGTCCTAAAGACACGTAATCCATCTGTAAAGTCTACACCACCTACGAATGCATATTCTTGTATTTATATGACCCGCCTGTGTTTAGTCAAAAGCCGCGATTCCAGTGGCAAGCCACAGTCAAAAGCGACAAAAGCAAGCCCCTCTGCTAAGTAATGGCATAAACTGCTTGGAGAAAGTGCAAAACAACTTCACTAGGAAGTTATTTGTAAGGATTCCTGCTTTCGTCTAAAGGCGCATACCTGATGCGGTTCAAAGGAACGCCAGTACCTGAACTGATGCCAAAGTTGAAACCTTTGGCTCGCACAAGGAGCTTTTAGTCAGCCTGGTCATTCCGGATTTTCTAGACCCGTTTTTGGCGTAGAATCCTATTACGGTCTTCGCAGCTGCCTAAAACCACTATGAAAAAAGTTATAGGCGTGGCAAATCGCGGCTTTTGACGATTTCCCGAGTGCTACGATATATATAGCTCAAACTGTAGAGTCTCAGATTTGACTCAAAATTTGTATACGGGGGTTATTCGGGGTGGCGATTACAAATTTACGTCCATTTATCGATTTACGAAGTATGAAAGTAGGTTTTGCCCCCTAAACGGCATGGCACTTACCGTAACCTACAGTAATCCTCAGAATTTCGACAAACGGATTCCAGATTCGAGTTCATCTACCTAGATTACCCCTACATACAACTTATGAGCCAAATCCGATTTTTTTTCAAATCACCCAAAAATTTTAGTGGGAGGGGCGGTGCCCTTACCTTGGCGGCAGGGTAAGGGCACCGCCCCTCCCACTAAAATTTTTGGGTGATTTGAAAAAAAAAATCGGATTTGGCTCATAAGTTGTATGTAGGGGTAATCTAGGTAGATGAACTCGAATCTGGAATCCGTTTGTCGAAATTCTGAGGATTACTGTAGGCAAACGCGTATAACATTTTTCAGAGTGGTTTCAGGCAGCTGCGAAAACCGTAATCGTGTTCTACGCCAAGAACGGCTCTAAACGAGTACATTTCATCTGGAATGGCCAGCTTGACTAAAAGTAGTTCCTTCGACAGTAAAAATTCGTGCTGAGCGCCGGGGCTGGAAGCGTGGGACGGTTAGCGTTTTGTTACGTAAGCTGAGTAGAACTCACTGCCACTGGTCGCAAGCGATCAGGGGCTGGATTCATCATTGAAATTTATAGCCGGTAAACTGGGTAAGGGCGGCCTCTGCATGTCAACACTGTTATTGCCGAAGGATGCAGATTAGAAAGATACCCGTACCCACCTTACCGGCGGTGGAATTCAATGATGAATTCGGCCCCAGGTCACCTAATGTGAGCAACGAACAATATGCCGGATTGATAGTGGACGGGTATAAAATATCTGAAAGTGACTAATTTCCTAGCATGCGGCTCTTACCTGATTTTCTCAGAGATTAGGGACTCCTATGTGGTTCTAAAGACGATTGGTCAGAGACTGACTACGATTACTCTTCCAGATCCCCTAGCCATTGCTTTACTAACACGATATTTTGCTAACTATTCACAATAAGTGGAGTGTGTAATATCACTCCAAGGTTTATAACAAACTAGTTTTCCAGGTGGACAAAGAATGGAAAAAACAGCAACAAAAAGCCAAGGCATTACCGTTTCAGTGGTATTCTCATGGATGAGAGAGACGATCATAATTGTGATGGCAAATTGAGAAGCGCCAAAAAACCGGCCCTGCGAGAGTAGCGCAGAAGGTCGCGGTTATCATCACAAGCAGATGGAGACACAACACGGAGGCCAAATGACCGTTTGTTCAATAATATCTAATGAAACCACAACATCTTATCACATTTATTTAGTACACTCGTGCTCTGATGATCACAGACTATTACGCAACACGTTATTACACTGTCAGGTATGGAATCTTGTTCTGCTCTGAGTCATTCGGTATCAAATACATAAATACCAACATATCAAGCTTTTGCCCACGTCTGGACTTCCGAATACAGTTACTCAACTCGGTTTTTTGGAAAAGGCTTCTTCCATAATAATCAACAGTGAACTCTCATAAATACACTAATAATTAGTAAAAAGGGAAGCGTGTACCGCCAGCAATGGACAGGAGCAAATCGCTCTAACAAAGTATATGCTGGAGCTGAAAATGGCGGACTGCACAGAATTGCTTGTAGGACCCTCTGTTTGGCTGGCAAGGAATAGCACTACGAAGCATCCTAGGGTCCGCACTGCTTATAATGTCAAACCATCTCTCTCCAAATCGTAGGCCATAAGTCCCCCCCGAAACTTGCCAGCCTGATTTATAGAAATGACATTTATAGAACCAGCGCAGACACTCGAAATCCCACAACGGCAGCCGCTCACGAGCGTCACGCCAAGGAATGAGGGAATGGCCGTTGTCTCTGGTCCCGAGAACAGAATATGTTATTTCACTGGGAACTATCCACGACAAAGTGTTGAGCACTGATTACTGCTCTTGCACCGCCATCGACACACTTGGAACGAGATGAAAAATCGTAGGAAACATGGCAGATATTTGCTGATAGACGCCATCGACCAATCCAGACGGAAGAACCAGATGAATATTGAAATGCGGAACACTTGTTACACCACCACCAACTGCAGAACCACCGCAAACACCACATACCTAAAGCACAACAATGTAGGAAAATTAGCAATTCGTACTTCCAACGTTTTGCTATAGAGAGGCACACTGCGGAGGCCTTACAGTATGTCCGGAAAATAAATATACCACTGAATCGGAGTTTTGCACGAGACGTGGGTCACACCAATTTCGTCTCCCCCTCCCCCTCAGAAACATGACTCGGCTGAATTTTGCTGATTTTCTCAGACCGTCGGAGAGCGGAAGCGACGGAGTAGTTTTCTGGTCGTGAGTCCCCTCCAATATCTTGCGATACCATACCTAACAATACCCCGCACCGCCCTATAATGTTTAAACTATGTATGGGGTGAAGGCCCGCTCATTCAAGATTACATACGATGTTGGAGTTGTAACACGAGACGCATGGCTCTCGATACCAAGACGAGAACTATTATCTGATGGCATTTCATTCTCTCACTATGTTGGGTACCCAGAATAAGACTGGGACAAAGAGGACAGACCTCCATGAGATATCCCTTCACACATTTATACACCATCTCAGCTCTTCGCACGCACCAGGCTATTGTCATATTCTGAAGCAAACTCGTTTATTGCATTGTGGGACCAAAATCTTAAACCAATCACCAAACGCCCACTTCAGAGGCGTGTTCAACCAGCAACAACGGAATGTGAATTGATGTGATGCCAAGCCGAACAGTAAGACGAATAATATTGCGGATTCCATTCAAGCAAGGATGACTGAACAAAAATATTGTGAAAAAATGCAATATCGAAGATCAAGAAAAAATCACGAATGGCTACCGGCTCGATATATCCGACGTCTGCAATGTGTCATCCACAACAAGATGAAAAACTAACTGAAACAAGATCAGATAATGTATAACATTCACGAAGCATTTCAATTTGTGGTACTATACTGGAGATGAGGGATCCGATTTCACAAAGCCCCCGGCTAAACTTATCAAAGCAAAGCCAAGCGCGATATGGATTGGAGCGTTGCGTTGTCTGGCTAGTCAATGAGAAAGTTCCAGAGATTTGCGATGAAATTGTCATGGTGCGGATCAAACCCTTGTCGTAGTTCTGAAACTCGCATACCGCCACTACGCCACACGTGCTTCCAGTCAGTTACTTGATTCCAGCCAGACTAGCCAGTGTTGTAATGGCAGGATTCAGCGGGTTTGTGACCGGGCACGAGGGTGGGCAGGGGGTCGTGAATTCATTGAACCAAAAAAGAAACTGTGTAAATTTGGAAAGGGGATTGTGAAAATTTTTAACAAAGTTTCTACCTGCGAAGCGGGGCTCCTGAAAAATTCGGGAACTTTTCGGAAATTGTGTTCATCAAGGGGGGGGGGGGTGGACGCAGCTTCGTCGAGGTCGTCCACAACGCCCTGCTTAATAATAATAATAATAATAATAATAATAACAATAATTTATTCCATGAGCTTAATGCTACATGTGCGAAAGTGAGAAAAAAAAGATGCAATGAAACAGTAAAGAATAGAACGTGTCGAGAAAACTATGGGTATCATAAAAGAGAAACCTTACGCTTTGATGTATTTTTCAAGGAAAATTGTTACCAGCCTCTTGAATGAAGAAAAATGATGCGGGATGGCGAAGTGCCTACAGATACGGTTGAAATTCGTAGCTGCTCTATGGCAAAAAAGTGAACCATTATTAGATTAGCTTTTGGCCTAGGTATGAGAAGTTTAGTATTACCACCACGAGTCCGACTGTCACCGTGCCTAAAAAGTTCGTCCCTATTCACATGCAGCAAACCCAATACAAATTTGAAAAGAATGAGAAGGTCATTTCGCTTTCTTCTCAGTTCTAAAGTATGCAATCCAAAGATGCGATTTCTACACAGATAACCAGGAATTGGTCGATAATCGTACCCACCATCCCGAATCAAAAGTGTTCGTGTCAAGTTGATTAAAAAATTTTCAATTCTACTTATGCACTTCTTACTACTACGGGAGAATATCGTGGTACCGTACTCAAGTGTGGCCGAATCAACGTTTTATAAGCCCTCACTATGATAGAAGTTGATTTAGTTCTTCTTCTTCTTCTGCAGCCTCAAAGTGGTTTTTGTCATAGGTTGAGGATCTGGGCGGCCTTCACAGGATTCGTCCAGAGGTCCATTGTTGTTAAGGAGGTAGGTCTCTTCGGGCACATGAACAAGTGCGCCGTGTCGTGTCCGGGAGCACCACAGTCCGGGCATGCGTCTGGTCGGCTGCTGTCGATCTTGTTGGCGTAAGACATTAGCAGAATAGAGTGACCACAGCGCAGCGAGGCGAGAGCACATCTGGCTCGCCGGCCGAGTTGAGACTCGGTCTCGCAAACCCGAGGCGGCACTGCTCCTAAAATAGGTTCACAGCCGCCTTTGCTAGATATCCTCAAACAAACTGGGTGTGCTCCTCGCGCAGAAGACGAAGCCTTTCCATGTTGGAGTCGGCCCATCTCTGTACATCAACTTTACGAGGAGCATCTGCGAACGGCGTCCTAATCGACCTCTCTCTAATGGGCTTCATAATTCTCTTTGCCGGATGATTTGGCTGTCTCAGAACATTAATATACATCTGCTGTGCCTGGAGTTCACAATGCTCCTTAACTGGCAATATGCAGGCCTCCGCGTGAAGATGTTCTATTGGAGAGCTCCTTGCACAACCGGTAGCGATTCTAAGCGCAGCATTCTGTATACGCTGCAGCTTATTCCAGGAGCTGTCTGACACCAGGTGCTGCCACACTGGTGCCGCATATTCCAGATCCGGCTGGAAGTATTGCTCTGTAGGTTCTCAGTATAGTCTCCGGCTGCTTCCCCATGATGTTCCTCCGAGAGCTCTCAGAATATTAAGCATTTCCTTGACGACTGTCAGTTTCTGTTCCGCGTTTTGGTGGAACTTCAGTGACGGATCGAGTATAAGACCAAGCAGCTTAGGGAATCTTACTGCTGGCAAACGATTACCATCCCATTTGACATCTGGGTGGGCACTGTGTTCCTTGGTGCTTGTTGTGAACACTGATACAGAAGACTTTGCAGCAGAGACTGTGAGCATCATATTATCGAGGAAAAGCTTCAACTCGACGAGATAGGCGCTGATCTTGTCAGCGGCTACTTGCAGGTCACGGTCCTGGCACATGATGGTGATGTCGTCGGCGTACAAAACAATCTTTACATCCTGGTATCATCGTTCTTAGGGGCTTTCTCATGTTGAATCCGTCGACCGCAAAGCTCACGATCTCCAATAGAGCAGTAGTGGTAGAGTGAAGTTTCCTGAACCCATGCTGATGCTGCTGTCGCTCATTTTGCTCAGCCAGGTCCCTCACGATCAGCTTTTCAGCTGATTTGGCAACGGGAGATAAAAGGCAAATAGGTCGAAAGCCTTTTGCCGTACTATGGGACTTGCCTGACTTTGGCAACGGTATCACATTAGCTGTCTTCCAAGCTTGGGGTAGAATGCAGGTCCGGAAAGAAGTGTTAATGATATCTGCAAGCATCGGTAGAAGTTCCATGGGAAGCTTCTTCAGGATGGCTGGGGAGATACCGTCAGGTCCGAGAGCCTTCGGATTCCGCATTTCTTTGATAGCCTTCTCTACTTGCGTGAGAGTAAAGGCCTCAGAAGCGTTCATGAGCGGCAACCGGCTCAGTTCTCTAACCGTGACTCTGTTTTGCACGCCTCGCTTGGCACGTGTGATGAAGAAGTTCTTGCCAAGCGCATAAGCAGCCGCTTTGCCTGATTTGAAGACGCTCTCCTCGAACTCAATAGCGGAGCTCATCGAGGGAGCGGACTTGCCGGAAAATTTCCTCAACACTTTCCACGTCGTAGTTCCGTCAGCCTTGAAATTCAGCTTTTCAGTGAACTTCTCCCAGCATTCCTTCTTGTTCTCATCCAGATCCTGCTTGATCTCATTATCCAGCACAGCTATGTCCGGGTCTAGATGGTCTGCTGCTCTCTTCTCATCTCTGATTTCTCATCTTCTGTGGAGAATGTCCGCAGCGCAACGAAGCGAGGATACACCTGGCGCGCCTACCGAGCTCGGACTCGGTATCACATACCCTGGGCGGCACATCACCAAGAATGGGGTTGACGGCCGCTTTGGCGAGATGATCCTTCACGAACCGGATGTGCTCCGCGCGTAAGAGACGAAGCCGTTCTTGATTCGAGTCGGTCCATCTCTGTACATTCACTTTGTTCGGAGCATCGGCAAACGGCACTCTGATCGATCTCTCTTACGGAATTTAATAGTCTTCTCGACGGATGATTAGGCCGCTTAAGGACATTAATAAACATCTGCTGAGCCTGGAGCTGACAATGCTCATTCACTGGTAAGATACGGGCCTCTGCGTGAAGGTGCTCAATGGGTGAGCTTCTTGCACATCCGGTTGCGATTCGAAGTGCAGCATTCTGAACTCGCTGCATCTTAGTCCAGGAACTGTCCGACACGATGTGCTGCCAGACAGATGCAGCATACTCCAACGCAGGCTGCAGAATGGCTCGATATGTCGTCAAGATTGTCTCTCTGCTGCAACCCCAGGACGTTCCTCCCAAAGCTCTCAAAACGTTGAGCTTCGCCTTGACGACTGTTTGCTTCTGTTCAGCGTTTTTGTGAAACTTCAGCGATCGGTCCAAAACGAGGCCCAGCAGTTTGGGAAATTGCGCTGTAGGCAAGAGGTCACCATCCCACCTGACAACAGGTTGGGCGCTGTGTTCCTTTGGGTCAGATGTGAATACCGAAACAGAAGACTTCGCCGCGGGAACTGTGAGCATCATACTATCGAGAAAGTTTTTAAGCTCGACGAGATAGTCGCTGATCTTGTTTGAGGCTACCTGTATGTCACGATTACGGCACATAATGGTGATATCGTCGGCATACGCAACAATTTTTATATCTTCAGGAGGCTCTGATAGATCTTCAATATACGAGCTGAAGAGGGCAGGTGACAAAACTCCACCCTGCGGCACACCGGCTGCTACAGGTATACTATCGGAGACGTGATTCTGGAACAGCACTTTGGCCCGACGACCTTTTGTAAACGCTGCGATCCAACGCTTCTGCCACGGTTGTAGCGAGGACTCCAATAGTTTCTCGGACAAGTCCTAGGTTAACAGAATCCAATGCTTTAGTTAGATCGAGGGCAACGGCCACTGTTCTAAGAGGCTTTCTGATATTGAACCCATCGACCGCATAGCTGACAATCTCCAGGGGGGGCAGTGGTGGTGGAGTGAAGCTTTCTAAACCCATGCTGATGTTGCTGTGCCTCATTCTGCTCTGCCAGGTCTCTTACGATTAGTTTTTCGGCTACTTTCGCGATCGGTGATAACAGGCTAATAGGGCGATAGCCCTTCGCCGTGCTTTGCGATTTGCCTGGCTTAGGCAGGGGTATCACATTGGCGGTCTTCCAAGCTTGGGGTACAATGCAGGTTCGGAAAGAAGTGTTTATGATATCTGCGATCATCGGTAGAAGTTCCGTGGGAAGCTTCTTCAGGATGGCTGCTGATATACCATCAGGTCCGAGAGCCTTCGAGTTCCGCATGTCCTTGATAGCCTTCTCCACTTGAGCAGGAGTAAAGGCCTCAGTGGCGTTCATCAGCGGCAGACGGCTTAGTTCTCTTACCGTGACTCTGTTTTGTACGCCTCGCTTGGTACGTGTGATGAATAAATTTTTGCCAAGAGCATATGCAGCAGCCTTTCCTGATTTGAAGACGCTGTTATCGAACTCTATGGTAGAGTTCGAGGAGGGGGCACACTTGCCAGATATCTTCCTCAATACTTTCCACGCAGTTGTTCCGTCGGTTTTAAAATTCAACCTTTCAGTAAACTTCTCCCAACTGTCTTTCTTGTGCTTGTCCAGATCCTTTTTTTATCTCTTCATCCAGCTTGGCAACCTCAGGGTCCAAATGATTCTCATCTCTCTTTTCATCTCTTGTCCTGATCTTCTGTAGAATCTCCCTGGTGACATTAGGGTAGAAACTTTTCACACGTCCTTCAGGTATGGCCGCTTTTGTAGCCTTCCGGATGGCGTCAGATATGTGACGCTCTTTCTGGTGCACATCGCCATTCCATGGATATTCAGCTGCCTGGCGGAGCGCAACCTCTCTGAACAGGACCCAGTCGGCAAGGCCTAAATTGCTGCCCAGATGTCGTACGTTCGTGCCGTGTGGAGGAAAGAAGACAACCTCCGTGCAAACCGACCTCAACCCCTCCGCGGAGAGGGTTTTTGTCATGGGAGATGTGCTGGCTGGCCGCAGCTCTCCTGAAGATCCTACTGCAAAGAGCCGGCGTCGAGAGGAACCCAAAAACTCAAGTGAAGAAGAAGAAGTACCCATGTGCCACATGCGACAGAGATGTCACTTGAATGGAACCAGCGTCCAATGTTTTGGATGCCAAAGGTGGGTGCACTTCTCTTGTTCGGGTCTCAGTTCTGTGAGGCACCACGATTCTTCCTTTCGTTGTATTGTGTGCTCCGCCTCCATTAACTCAAATTCCTCATCTACCAACCGCCCCCTCTCTATTGTACATATCAATCTCAACGGCCTTCGCGCCAAGCTTTCTGAATTATCTCTCTTTGCCCGTACTCATCACTGGATGTTATCATGGTTCAGGAAACCAAACTCTCTCCCTCTGCTACCTCTCGACCTCCAAACCTCCCGGGCTATGCTGCTTATCATACTCCTAGGTCATCTCAGGGAGGCGGAGTCTCTACTTTTGTTCTGTCGTCTCTTCCCTCTCACATCATTCCAAACACTCCAGTGGATGGCACTCTCGAGTAGATCCCCATCCATCTACCTCTAAAAACTCCACTTTCTCTTTTCAATATATACATTCCTCCTCCTACATCCTGTCCACCAACCTACAACTCTATCCTCTACTCAAGCAGCTGTATGACTGCTCTCTATCTCCCTCAATTGCCTTTGCGGGTGACTTCAATGCTCACACGTTCTGCTCGTCGCTTGACTCTGATGCTAGAGGAAATGACGTCGAAGAATGGGCGGAGGAAAGCGATCTGGTTATCCTTAACGATGACCAGCCCACTCGTCTCCCTGCCTACGGCCGATTTTCCAGCCCAGACATCTCCCTTGTCTCTTCTAATCTCTCTAATGCCTGCTCTTGGTCTACATCCACAACTCTTTCCAGTGATCACATTCCGGTCTTTGTCAATATCGATCTCTCTAACTCTCTTGCTCCCTATACAGGTGTTCGTCATCGTTCTTATCTCAATTTAGACCTTGCAGACTGGAGCCTGTTCAGGAAGTTGCACTCCGCCAAGCGGCCGAATGTCCGTGGAATGGCAATATACACCAGAAGGAGCGCCACCTCTCTGATGCCATCCGGAAGGCGATGAAAGCTGCGATCGCTGAAGGTCGTGTCAAGACCTTCTTTCCCAATGTCACCAGGGAGACACTGCAGAAGATAAGGACAAGGACGCAAAGAGAGCTGCTGGATCATCTTGACCCAGACATTGCCGAGCTGGATAATGAGATCAGGATGGACCTTGATAGGTACAAGAAAGAATCTTGGGAAAAGTTCACTGAGAAGATGAACTTCAGGAGTGATGCTGCAGCAACGTGGAAGGCTTTGAAAAGGATCTCCGGAAAGTACACCTCCGCCAACAATTCCACGATTGAATCTCGACGGCGGGAGTCTTCAAGTCAGGGAAAGAGGCCGCAAATGCTCTTGGGAAGCATTTTTCATCACAAGAACAAAAAGAGAGAAGCAGAATAGAATAACTGTAAGGAACTCTGTAAATTGCCACTCATGGCTGAAGATGATGCAATCACGCCCGCTCAGGTCGAAAAGGTTATCAAGGAAATGAGTAACTCGAAGGCAGTAGGGCCAGATGGTTTGAGCCCAGCAGTTCTAAACAGACTGCCAAGTGAACTACTACCCCTGCTCGCTGACGTCATTCATACATCGTTTCGGACCTGTACATTACCTCAAGATTGGAAAGTAGCACGTGTCATCCCATTGCCGGAGCCGGGTAAATCACCATCCACGGCAAAAGGTTACAGGCCAATCAGTCTTCTCTCACCTATTGCCAAAGTTGCGGAAAAATTGGCTGTGGAGGAGCTTGCCGAACATAATAGCAAACAAAAGCATCAACATGGTTTCCGTAAGCTACATTCCACCACTACGCCCTGCTGGAAATTGTGAGCTATGTTTTGAACGGCTTCAATGCCATGAAACCTCAGCGAACCGTAGGTGTAGCCCTCGATCTAACGAAGGCTTTTGACACTGTAAACTTGGGCATTTTGTCGGAGAGCCTGTTAAGGTTTACCATTCCGCCCTGGCAGAAGCGGTGGATAACCGCATTCACCAAAGGACGTCGGGCAAATGTGCTATTTCAAGGGCACGTCTCCAATAGCATCCCAATTGAGTTCTATCGCCTGCTCTTTCTAGTCTGTATATTGAAGATCTACCCGTTCCATCCCAAGACATCAAGGTCGTTGCATATGCGGATGATATTACTATACTATGCCGGGATCGCGACATAAATGTAGCTGCCAGTAAGATCAATGATTACTTGATCGAGTTGAAATGTTTTCTCGATAGCAAGATGCTTACGGTCTCTGCCGTTAAATCATCCGTCACAGTCTTTTCCACTGATCCTGCGGAGCACAGTGCTCATCCCATGGTGAAATGGGACGAAACTCGCCTGCCGGCCGCCCGATTCCCTAAGCTGCTCGGACTCGTGTTGGATCCTTCGTTGAGGTTTCACAAGAACACTGAGCAGAAGCAAGCTGCAGTGAAAACAAGACTTAACTGTTCTAAAAGCTCTCCAGTAGAGCACCTACATGCCGAAGCTCGCATCCTGCCAGTTAAGGACCATTGCCAACTCCACGCACAACAGCTGTACATAAACATTCTGAAGCAGCCAAACATCCGTCGCGAAGAGTATTAGACCCCATGAGAGAGAGAGGTATAAGAAAGCCGTTTGCTGATGCTCCCACGAAAATCAATATACAGAGATGGACCACCACACAACAAGAACGCCTCCGTCTCTTACGTGCTGGAGCATACCACCCGTCAGGGATCACTTATGCAAGGCCGCCGTAAACTCCATTCTCGGATTCGTGCCGCCTGGAAGTCAGCGAAACCGAGATGGAACTCGGTAGGCGTGCCAGGTGCACCCTTGCCTCGTTGCGCTGCGGGCACTCCCCCATGCTTATGTCTTATTTACATAAGATCGATAGCAGCAGACCTGACGAGTGCCTGGATTGTGGTAATAAAGGGCATACTACTGCGCACCTTTTCAACTGCCCGATGAGACCGACATCGTTAACAACAGTAGATCTGTGGACGAATCCGACGCTTGTGGCTCAGTTCCTCAATCTATGACAGGACCCTCTCTGTGGCAGCAGAAGAAGAAGAAAAAGGCCTAAATTGAGATAAAAACGTTGACGAATACCAGTATAAGGGGCAGGAGAGTTTTATAGGGATTCGTTATAGTGACAATATGGTCTTCAAAACTGAGCCCTTCATTGATAATGCTTGTTCCTGGATAGTGGCCTTCAGATCGAGTAGTAAATTTGCTCTAGCCCCTCTTACCTCACAACGACTTCCCATTTCACATACTTCCTCTAATCCTTCTTACATCACAACGACTTCCCATTTCACATATCAAGAAGAGAAGGAAACATAAGCTACATTTTACGGTTACCTGAACATCGCGGAGGTTTGAGTGCCGTGTACAATATACGTCACCAACTTCCAAAGAAGAATCATACATCACTTTTGTGAATTTCATTTCCTGCTCCGCTCTGCAGTCGCTCGGAGGAAGACTCTTCTCGCCAGCATTTGGCTCTATTCGCCGAAAAAAGGAGGTTATGACGCAACAGCCCGTTGGCAAATTCGTTTAAAATCGATACGTGGTCAAACCAACCGAATCTACGACGCCTCTCAACTGCTTGGGTAGAGGTTCAAAGTGAAGTTCGGTGGACTGCTCACATACACGAGCAAACTCTGAACGGCAAGAGAAACTATTCTTTGACTTCACACACTTCAGCTAAGCAATGGCAAAGGGGTCGTACCTGAGCCACTACTGGAATGCCATAACGGATCTCGAGGAACCAGCATCACAAGCCCGCTCAACTGCCTTCCATAAAGAGAAATGGACATCTGCAGCAGAGAACTTACGTCAATGCCCTGAAGTAGGGGTGTTAAGTAAGCGACAAAACCGTTGAACTCATCGAGGTTGAGTTACTTTAACAGGCGTGCAAAGCTCCACCATAGAGTTGGCAGTTAATAATCTCACGTTGTGCATCGATTTCAGCTGAGCGCCTGGAAAAAAGCCATTTTTCACACAGACACGACTGCTGTGTAAAGAAAAAAGAGCACCCACCAATGTAAATAGTATAGCTTTCGTTGAGCGGATCATCATAGGATTCTTCAACGGATTTCAATTGTGGGCTCTTGCTGCAAAAAAACAGGCGAAATAGAAGACAACAATCGGTTACGAGCACTGAGGCTCCGTCAATAAATGGCAACCAGTGGATGAGCATCAAGACGCTTTTGTTGCCTCCTCCCTCAGTCCGAATTAAAAACAAGGAACGCGAGCAACCCAAGCGCTACGGAGGAAATTCGGCTGCTCCCGAGAGCCTGTTTTACATGTACGAAGTTTTTAGAGGCGCCGAAGTCAACAGAAAATACTAAATTTTAGAAGCCAACCTGACGATAGCAGCGAATTTTTCAAATCTGGAAATCAGCTTCCGTTTCCCCACCTCCACACTAGTCTGCTTTCGCAGTTTACTCATCAAAATGTGTGTATCCGAACCAATTATGATTTTTCGAAGGGTTTGGAAGGCCCCATGCAGCGGCATTAACTTGAGTACGAATGATTCTGAACACCCCAACATTTGAGTTTTCGATCATGCTCGACCGATTAAGCCAACAAAAACCGTATGCTAGATTTGAATGCGCCACCGACCACCCTTTCGTCTCGGGTCTTACCCGAACGGCCTGATACACACCCATCAGATATGATATGGAATGGCCGAATAGCTGTTTCATCCGTATACAAAAACATACCCTATCCCTGTCACATAGACATGCTCTACGGAATGGAACCAAATTACGGTAAAGGTTTGCGCGAACATATATAGGGCTCCGAGCTTTAAGCATTCAAAATCCAACTTTGAGTTACGTCAGGTATGATTTGTGATGCCCTATGATATATTAAAGTTTCATCAAGTTTCAGGAAGCCTGAGTTGAGATACTTACTGTCGTTCTCGAAGAATTTCGGTCCGCATTTGTGGATTCATGGCTGTTGCATGAAGCAACATAATGATAATCGTGCCAGGAGAAAGGTTAATCGTGCCGGTACCACGTGGCCCCAGCACGACAACTATCGTGTTGCGTGATGCACAGCCGTAGTCCGCAAATGCAGACCGGAGTTATTCCGAGAACGACAGTAGAAACCAATATTCTCCAGAAACCAATATGTAAGAAACTTTTGGGCACTACTGTATATTTCCATGATTACACGAGCCCGCTAAAGATATGAAAAGGAAGGCGTAATAGTCCATGACTTTCCACTTCCTTCATCACGAAGGAGCCAAATTACAAGCTTCGATTCGAAGAACTTCAACAAATTTTCCAACATCGTGCCGGTCCACTGTTCTTTGAAAATCTATGCTGTTATCCTCTTCTTTTCTTTAGTCTTACACACACTCATTCCTTAATTATCGTACAAGTTTCTGCCACTGCAAAATAATGGCCAAACATTTTGAAACATGCTCACCTGAGAATGCTGCTTTCTCCCATGGCTGGAGTGTCTAGAATACTGCCACCATTGTACAAGATGTCGACCAAGTCTCTACAAAGAAAAAAGTACCTCCACAACATGCGATATATGCCATTAGGTCTATAACTTTTATCCGCCCCCATGTTCTAGATGATTGTGTTGGCAAGATCAATGGCTGAATCAAAAATGCAGCAAGATAAGCGAGAATTTGCAAAATTTATGGAGGCACCACATCGATTTCGTTGAAAAATGCACATTTTCGCTCGAGAATCTTGCCATTCTGAAAATATAATTTCCCGCTTACATTTGAAGAAAACCGTGGAGGAGCATCGAATCCCCTCAAATATTAACAGTAAGCCAGCTTAGTAGAAGAGCATGCAGTGTGTTGTCTAAACGCTTCTAGGGGTGATCTTGATTCCAAGGACCGACATGGCGATGAAAGAGAAAACACTTAACAGGATTCTGAACTGGAGACAGCGCTGAATCAGGGTAAGGCGTGGCGCTATGATCGTTCCGTGAGACGTGCGCTCCACCCCTCCCTCCAAATTCAGAATTTGAGCGGCCCCAAGGTATATCGTGGTAAAGATTTACGGAAGTATAAAATATATAGGCATCTGATGATTTATTGGATTAAAATTTTCCGGGCTAATTTTGTAATTTGGATTCAACATATTTGCTCTATTGATTTTTGCAACTTTCTGCATTTATTTTCGTGTGGTGACCGGCTGGAGCATGCGACCCCTCTCGAGTTCAGAGCAGCGCCCCCTCCTCTGGGAGCATCACAGCATGAGCCTAACTCTGCACAATTCATTGATCAGAGACTCACGAGGAGTACCCGAACATTCCTCCACGTCGAAAACCAACCAATGCTATGGCTATGCTTGCAGTTGCGAAGAAAGGGTGCAAATGACCCAGCTCGAAGATGGAAGACCTTCCCGTTTATTCTATCAGTGATGACGCGGCTGTATGTGGGCTACATCGTAAGCAGCATGATGAACGGCATTGTCGTCTAATCCTGTATTAGTAGGCTCCAACACGGCTTGTTGGTCGAATACACAGAATGGTAGACGCTTAATAGCAGCTCGGCTGGCTGAATCCTTCACGCGCCGCGCTTCAGCGACGAAGTGAACACAGAAGTTCTCCATCCCGCGCGCAGCAAGTATCTGCCAAACTGGTCCTAGGCGCCTACGATTTTGTGTATTCTAGCAAAAAGCCGTTCAACACTGCGTCCGCAGAGAGAAAATCGGTGCCTTTTGAGGCTCTTGGATGGCTGAATACGATGGATCAAAGTATACAATAGGAGATCGATCAAAATAGCATCATGCCTCGATACGCATTTAGGTCATGTTATTGAGTTGCGCAAAGGCAGAACTCCGAAAACGGTCTTGTACGACAATAGATCAATTTCTGATTGCAAAACATTTACCTGAATTCTTTTCTTTGACGTTCGCTGAGAACTTCAACTTGGCAAGCGTACGAAGAATAAAGATTCTAAATAAACGCAATATTGCATGCAAATAACGGAAAAGGGGAAAAAAGAGGAAACCTGTTCCTGACAACTTGTCTGAACCATCAACCAATTAGCCACTAAAATCATAGCCACCAGAGTTTTGACTAGAGAAAGTGCTACCGCAAGTTATCGGTAACTGTGCTCGGCAGCAAAAGGAAACAGGAACAGTCACGCAGCGATAAGTAACCATTTCAAGGTGTTCTGACAACGCGGTCAAAAACTTCTTGCATATCACCAGGGCTGATGACTGTGACTATTTAAAGGCAGTGTCCACGATAAAAACCATGTTAGTTTTTTTTTTGATGGAGATCGGCAGCTGCGGGGCCTAGCTCAACCCTAACGTTGAAAAAAAAAAACTAAGAAAAACGAGCTCGGAACGGTCCCCTACGGGCCCAAAGTTGGACACTCGTCAGCTCGTCACCCCCAGATGCACTTTCCACGCCCACTGACGTGAATAAATTAATGCTCGAGAAAGTGAGATGAGCGATAGTTTCCGAACAATAGCCCCGTTCTTCCCTTTATTCCCAACTTCTCTCTGTACTCAGGTCATCTGGCATGCATCGGCTGCAAGAGACGGAAGTTACAAGCCTCGGACAACTCGTCCACCATGGTTCCATAGCTCAACTTTTGAGGGACCATAACTCCGTTCCTTGGGGGTCTTGTACGATTCCAGAGACATCATTGGAATCAGCATGGGACCGTCTTCAAGATAGGCGGAAAAGCAGAAAAACGATTCTTATCGTGAACACTGCCTTTAAGGAGGGGGAATTCTGGCTCTCGAATACTGCTGCGAGTATTATGGCTCGCTAGAAGCTTTATAAGTGCTCGCTGTGGAGCTCAGAGGTAAAATGCTACATCGGACGGATCGGCGCGGCCTCTACCTATATCGGCGAGGCACGCCTGATACCTATTGAGATTGGCATCTAGGCCTCACAAGTATCGCTGGCAGTGGGATGATGGTCTAATATTGCTACAAACAAGTGATCAGATATAAAGGTTCCGGTGGAGTACAAGAACAGACTGACTCGAACTAGAACAAATCCCACCAGATACCAGCGAAGCTCAGCCGCAATAGCACTTTTCTCCAAACGGACTCTCAAGTAAGCACGCCTAGGCTCGAGCCCGAGAAATGAAGTTTGCGCATCGAAATTTCATGTCTGAGGGGTTGAGAAATGATTTTTCGTATTTGGAGCTCAACGCGTTCTCTGGTGAAAGAAATTGCTTGCTTTTTGCTCCGTACGCCGCGCGGTTGTTGAGTGTCGTGCGCGGTGAAATGAGCGGAAGCTCAAAATCCCGCACTTAGATGAAACCAGGTAAATTGACTTGCTCTAGAGCATGAATTACTTCCTCCTTTTCATTTAAAGCCACTGAGTATAACCATTACCTCTTTCCACGCCGGCCCTTAGCAGGAGAATCCGAAGGGGAGACGCGGCCGGCCAGCACCTCTCCCATGACAAAAACCCTCTTCGTGGAGGGGTGACGTCGGTTTGCATAGGGTGATCTTCTTTCCTCCACACTGCCACGGCGTGAACGTACGACATCTCGGCACCCGGATGTGCAAGAAGTTCCCCAGTCGATCACTTGCATGCGGAGACACGATTATTACTAGTAAAAGAACACTGTCAGCTCCAGGCCCAACAATTTTTTATCAATATCATAAAGCAACCCAACCACCCCTCAAGGAGAGTGCTGAACCCCTTCAGGGAGAGAGGCATCAGAAAGCCGTTCGCCGATGCTCCTAGCAAAGTCAATCTGCAAAGATGGCACGATTCACAGCAAGAACGACTCCGTCTGTTGCGCGAGGAGCACACACAGTTCGTACGGTGCCATCTGGAAAAGGCGGCGGTAAATCCCATCCTGGGAGTGATGCCGTCTGGTTCGCACATCCGAGTCTCAACTGGAAGGAGGGCCAGATGCACCCTGGCATCGCTGCGCTGTGGTCACTCGACTATGCTTATGGCATATGTTAGCAAGATTGACAGCAGCAAATCAGACGTTTACCCAGACTGTGGATGCCACGGCCACGATACGGCACATTTGTTTGATTGTCCGGAGAGACCAACCACGCTGACCACAATGGACCTATGGACGAATCCATTATTGGTCGCCCAGTTCCTCAACCTATGACAGTACCCTCGACGTGGCTGCAAAGAAGAAGAAGAAGACAATTACCTCGCATAAAGTACTTCAGACTATAGTTGTGCTCGAATATTCGCAATCGAATAAACATTCGAATAAATTATTCGATTATTTATTCGATGATCGAGTAATGCGAAAATCCCGATATTCGATAATTATTCGAAATCAACTATCGAAAAAAAACAGATAATCGATAAATATTCGAAAACGACTATCGACACTGACAACTATCCAAACATATTCGATCTTCGAATATATTCGAATAAATAAAGAATACTCGAATAATCTAACACAGCCTTTACCGGATCCTACCCAGAAATTTCTGGAAGGGTCAGTGCACCAGCACTACTGTGGGTCAGGGCTGTGCATATCTGAAATTTTGAATTTCGTAAATCGTAAATCGCAATTTTCAAAAACCCTCGTAATTCGTACATCGTTATTCGTAACTGATGAGTAATAAGCTCAAACACAGCCCTAAACCTCATTAAACATAAAAACGACTAAACTTTCCAGTGATGATCTCTGTTTCAAAATAAATTTTTTCGATGAGTGTTTTCGATGAGTACTTGAAAAAATGCCCTTATCGGAGCGAATCTCTGGTCCGCAACTGCAGACATTAGCTGTGGCTGCACGCGACACGATGACAATCCTGAGGGACCACGTAGTCCCGCCACGATTAACCTTCGTCCCAGCACGATTTCATCGCATTACGTGCTGCAACAGCGTTTGTCCACAAGCGCGGACCGGAATTTCCTTCATATAAGGACAATACTGGTCGAAAGTACAAATCCTCTTCTATCCGAAGCTTTTTTTGGGTTTTCAGAAAAAATTGGCGGTTTCCGAAATTGAAACTGAAACTTGATGGAAATCCAGAGTGCCGAGCGTCTTCTATTTTTAGCAGCCAAAGTTAAAGCCGCGAAAATTGATCGGGCAATCGAACCCACGACATATGCGCTAGATCAAAATATGCACGGGAGTTCTCAATAGAGCGAGATTTATATATTTTTACCGACATTGGACGAGGCGCTTCTATGGCTGTCGACGGCGGCTAATTTGAATTTTGTTCCTTTCGGTCGATTTTTGAAAACGAAATAAAAAAGGATAACGATGATTAGGTGACAAAATAAGTATTACTCAAAAAGGTGAAGCAAAGTAAAAATAACTCCAATTTCGCTATATGACGGCTATCGTTCTAGGAGGAAGCCGGCATAGAGACACTGCTTGAGTGCTGCCCGCGCTCCGACCGAGAAACTCCGCATAGGCGCAGGGAGCCTTTTGCTCAACGCCCATTCGCCTGCCATGCTCCACTCGGAAAGGTCTTTAGCGCCGTCGGTCCAACCAGACTTACTATCTGGGTCCAGATGCCCTATCCATACTCTGGAACTATCAGCGCTATTCATCTCAAACTTCTGTATCTCATCGGTCAACCCTAGCAATCTAGTGGAGAGTTCCTTTTTACTGAAGGATTCAGTGATCAAATTTGGATTTTTGGAGTGACTGATAAAAGGTCAACGACAGCGATGTTCGTCGATAGAGGTTCGCCAATATATACCTCATGATATTCAAGTCTCACCACAGACTTCCTAACGTCGGCCTGGGATCCGAAGAGACTTTGCGTTCACTGTTGCATCGTTATCTCAAACTCGGTGCCCTATGCTATAGCATAGGCGCACCGAGCTTGCGCTCATCTCCAATGGGGAACGCAAAGTCTCTTCAGGATCCACGCCGATGTTACAATTAGACGAAATTCCATTCGCGCTGATGGTAATTACAATGTGATTCAGAGGACTGTTTTCCCCTACGAAAGAGGTGAACGTTTCTAGATTTTGGATAAATTTAGCTTAGAAATTCTTTCAATACTAGCAGCAGATCTGCCGATTACACCTAAACACCGTTTTCAATAATTATATTTCGCCATATCTAGCCGCTCCGCTGCTGACTACCTCTGACTTGAGTTTCGGAGAAAAATTGCTGACAAAAAATTGCAATTAGAAGAAACGATGAAGTAGTGCAAACAATGAAAAGACGGTACAAGCGTAGCTGCCAAAGCGGAGAGGGCGTCACACGTATGCAGCGCGAGCGAGACCTCAGGCCTCACACCCTGAGGCGGCGTTCAGAGTTTTCGCGGGCGACGCGATTGCACATGTCAGTGTGACGCGAAAATCGCTCGGCGCCGGTACTCAGTGTGTGAACGCTTCGCGAACACTGGGCGACTACGCGCGATTGCGTACGCACGCAAAATCTCGTAAACAGCGAACGACAATTTTTAAAGCTACCAACAGTTTTTTGGGTTCTTCCAAAAGCATGTGATACTGAATATAGTCATTTCATTCCTTTCATTGTTAGACTTGGTTGTTTCAATGAAAACCACTGAAGAAAAGCAGCGAAAAATTTCCCATCGCGTCGCGTTGCATTGTAAGGCGACGCGATGATCGTCGCGCGAAGGCGAATCGCGCGCCATTTCGAGTGTATTGCGCCTCTTCACCGTAAGCACCCAGCGAAGACGCGAGATCGATACGTAGGCTGATTATAACATCGCGTCGCGCCGCCAATGAACTCTGAACGCGGCCTAACGAAACGCCCGCTCGCGACGCGCTGGTGAATAGCGCATTAGAGCCGCTAAGGGTGGCATCAGACAACTACTAGTGTAGAAAAGATACGTATCGATTTGGCGTGCCGCCACTCATGAACCCTGCCTGAGCGGAATGTTGAAAATGATGAGCCGTTCAGAAGCTTTTAACGCCATGTTTAAAAACTGCCTCTTCAACGCCGTAGTGCTGCAAAACTCTGAATTGGGTAGATCCTTAGTTAAATTAATTCATTCGAAATTATTTTAAAAATATATATTATGGATATTCATTAATTCTAAATAGAGAATCGAATTCCTGAAAGTTTAGGTTCCTGGAAAATGTGAAGATTTGGCATGGCCTTTTTTCGAAAACTTAGAAATATACTCGGAACATGGAACAAACAGTTGATTTTACTTCGCTTAATACGTGAAGACTGCGGCATTCCAGCTCCCGAAGGTGCTTTTACTGCTTGCCTTATCACGCGTGATTTAGCTTCGATATGTTCTACGGATAAGCTCATACAATGCGATCTATCGTTTTGCACAACTCTTGTCAATAGTTGGTTCAAACTCGACTGCCAAATCATACTTCCAACTATTTCACTACATTTCCCAAAAACCAAATTATTCTACGCCAAATCGTTCTCAGGAATATTTCAAAACTTTTTTCCATTTTTTTACCCTCCCTTTTTAATGGAGTATATTTCTAAGTTTTCGAAAAAATGGCCATGCCAAATCTTTACTTTTTCCAGGAACCTAAACTTTCAGGAATTTCATTTAATTTTCCTAAAGGTTTCCTTTCTAACATGATTTATGCCTGGTGGTGTGTAATTCAAAGTAACCCACTGATGCCCTGCCCCGCCCCCTCCCCTTCTATGACGTCGTGCGCACTCCAACCGATGGCCTGCACACTTTTATGACGCTCCCATCAATGTCCTGCACACTCCCATTGATGTCCTGCACACTTTATGAGGTCCTGCGCACTCCCCACCGAAGTCCGGCGCACTTTCACTGAGGTCCTGCACACTCCCACCAATGCCTGCACACTCCCACTGATGTCCCTGCACACTTTCTACGGCGTTCTGCGCACACCCATTTGGGTCACAAGCACGCTCATGCCAATCATTTTTTTCCGCAGTGCTACCTTAACCCTCCTTTAAAAATTTTCCGAGTGTCAGCTTGGATATAAACACATCGTAATAGCCAGCAATCATGTTTGCACAATTTCGACCTCCTCAGCCACTTCCCAGCGGCTTCTCGAAGAGAGCGGTCTGTGAATGAATGCATACCGCTCCTCTGCCCTTTTATACCCCACATGTTATGAGCGTGTGTTATCGTTCGTTATCATGTTTTGTTCAAGAAGGTTACGGTAGCAAATGATCGGCATGGGCGTACTTGTATTTAGGTCCCACACACGTTGTACGGCGTCCGGCGCACTCTCATTTGGGTTCCACACAGTTTCTACGGCGTTCTGCGCACGCCCATTTGGGTCCCGCACACTTTCTACGGCGTCCTGCGCATCCCACTCGAGTCCCGCACACTTTCTACGGCGTCCGGCGCGCTCCCACTTGGGCCCCGCACTTTTTCTACGGCGTCCTGCGCAACCCACTTGGGCCCCGCACTTTTTCTACGGCGTCCTGCGCAACCCACTCGAGTCCCGCACACTTTCTACTGCGTCCTGCGCACTCTCATTTGGGTCCCGCACACTTTCTACGGCGTCCGGCGCACTCTCATTTGGGTTCCACACAGTTTCTACGGCGTTCTGCGCACGCCCATTTGGGTCCCGCACACTTTCTACGGCGTCCTGCGCATCCCACTCGAGTCCCGCACACTTTCTACGGCGTCCGGCGCGCTCCCATTTGGGTCCCGCACACTTTCTACGGCGTCCGGCGCGCTCCCATTTGGGTCCCGCACACTTTCTACGGCGTCCGGCGCGCTCCCACTTGGGCCCCGCACTTTTTCTACGGCGTCCTGCGCACTCTCATTTGGGTCCCGCACACTTTCTGGCGTCCGCACTCTCATGCACACAGTTTCTACGGCGTCCGGCGCACTCCCACTTGGGTCCCGCACACTTTCTACGGCGTCCTGCGCACTCCCACTTGGGTCCCACACACTTTCTACGGCGTCCGGCGCACTCCCACTTGGGTCCCGCACACTTTCTACGGCGCTCTGCGCACACCCATTTGGATCCCGCACACTTCCCACGGCATCCGGCGCACTCCCACTTGGGTTCCACACACTTTCTCCGGCGTCCTGCACACTCCCACTTGGATCCCGCACACTTCCCACGGCGTCCTGCGCACTCTCATTTGGGTCCCGCACTTTCTACGGCGTTCGGCGCACTCTGATTTGGGTCCCACACACTTTCTATGGCGTTCTGCGCACGCCCATTTGGGTCCCGCACACTTTCTACGGCGTCCTGCGCATCCCACTCGAGTCCCGCACACTTTCTACGGCGTTCGGCGCACTCTGATTTGGGTCCCACACACTTTCTATGGCGTTCTGCGCACGCCCATTTGGGTCCCGCACACTTTCTACGGCGTCCTGCGCATCCCACTCGAGTCCCGCACACTTTCTACGGCGTCCTGCGCACTCTCATTTGGGTCCCGCACACTTTCTGTACGGCGTCCGGCGCACTCTCATTTGGGTTCCACACAGTTTCTACGGCGTTCTGCGCATGCCCATTTGGGTCCCGCACACTTTCTACGGCGTCCTGCGCGCTCCCATTTGGGTCCCGCACACTTTCTACGGCGTTCTGCGCGCGCCCATTTGGGCCCCGCACACTTTCTCCGGCGTTCTGCGCACGCCCATTTGGGTCCGGTACACTTTCTGCGGCGTCCGGCGCACTCCCACTTGGGTACCGCACACTTTCTACTGCGTCCTGCGCACTCTCATTTGGGTTCCGCACACTTGCTACGGCGACCGGCGCGCTCTCCCTTGGGTCCCGCACACTTTCTACGGCGTCCGGCGCACTCTCATTTATGTCCCGCACACTTTCTACGGCGTCCTGCGCGCTCTCATTTGGGTTCCACACACTTTCTACGGCGTCCTGCGCACGCCCATTTGGGTCCCGCACACTTTCTACGGCGTCCTGCGCACTCCCATTTGGGTCCCGCACACTTTCTACGGCGTCCGGCGCACTCTCATTTGGGTTCCACACACTTTCTACGGCGTCCTGCGCATCCCATTTGGGTCCCACACAGTTTCTACGGCGTCCGGCGCACTCCCACTTGGGTACCGCACACTTTCTCTGCGTCCTGCGCACTCTCATTTGGGCCCCGCACTTTTTCTACGGCGTCCTGCGCAACCCACTCGAGTCCCGCACACTTTCTACTGCGTCCTGCGCACTCTCATTTGGGCCCCGCACTTTTTCTACGGCGTCCGGCCCCCTCTCATTTGGGTTCCACACAGTTTCTACGGCGTTCTGCGCGCTCCCACTTGGGTCCCGCACACTTTCTACTGCGTCCTGCGCACTCTCATTTGGGTCCCGCACACTTTCTACGGCGTCCGGCGCGCTCCCATTTGGGTCCCGCACACTTTCTACGGCGTCCGGCGCGCTCCCACTTGGGTCCCGCACACTTTCTACTGCGTCCTGCGCACTCTCATTTGGGTCCCGCACACTTTCTATGGCGTCCGGCGCACTCTCATTTGGGTTCCACACAGTTTCTACGGCGTCCGACGCGCTCCCTCTTGGGTCCCGCACACTTTCTACGGCGTCCTGCACAACCCACTCGAGTCCCGCACACTTTCTACTGCGTCCTGCGCACTCTCATTTGGGTCCCGCACACTTTCTACGGCGTTCGGCGCACTCTGATTTGGGTCCCACACACTTTCTACGGCGTTCTGCGCACGCCCATTTGGGTCCCGCACACTTTCTACGGCGTCCTGCGCATCCCACTCGAGTCCCGCACACTTTCTGCGGCGTCCGGCTCGCTCCCATTTGGGTCCCGCACACTTTCTACGGCGTCCGGCGCGCTCCCACTTGGGTCCCGCACACTTTCTATGGCGCCCTGCGCACTCTCATTTGGGTCCCGCACACTTTCTACGGCGTCCTGCGCACTCTCATTTGGGTCCCGCACACTTTCTACGGCGTCCGGCGCACTCCCATTTGGGCCGCACACACTTTCTTACGGCGTCCGGCGCACTCCCATTTGGGTCCCGCACACTTTCTACGGCGTCCTGCGCAACCTCACTTGGGTCCCGCACACTTTCTACGGCGTCCGGCGCACTCCCACCGAGTACCGCACACTTTCTACCGCGTCCTGCACTCTCATTTGGGTCCGCACACTTTCTACGCGTCCGGCGCACTCTCGTCATTTGGGTTCCACACAGTTTCTACGGCGTTTCTGCGCACGCCCATTTGGGTCCCGCACACACTTTCTACGGCGTCCTGCGCATCCCACTTCGAGTCCGCACACTTTCTACGGCGTCCGGCGCACTCCCCATTTGGGTCCCGCACTTCTTTCTTACGGCGTCCGGCGCGCACGCCCACTTTGGAGTCCCTGCACACTTTCTACGGCGTCCGGCGCACTCTCATTTGGGTTCCACACACTTTCTACGGCGTCCGGCGCACTCTCATTTGGGTTCCACACATTTTCTACGGCGTCCCGCGCACTCTCATTTGGGTCCCGCACACTTTCTACGGCGTCCTGCGCATCCCACTCGAGTCCCGCACACTTTCTACGGCGTCCTGCGCATTTCAACTTGGGTACCGCACACTTTCTACGGCGTCCTGCGCATCCCATTCGAGTCCCGCACACTTTCTACGGCGTCCTGCGCACTCTCATTTGGGTCCCACACACTTTCTACGGCGTCCGGCGCGCACGCCCATTTGGGTCCCGCACACTTTCTACGGCGTCCTGGCGCAACCCACTCGAGTCCCGCACACTTTCTACTGCGTCCTGCGCACTCTCATTTGGGTCCCGCACACTTTCTACGGCGTCCGGCGCACTCTCATTTGGGTTCCGCACACTTTCTACGGCGTCCGGCGCACTCCCATTCTGGGTCCCGCACACTTTCTACGGCGTCCTGCGCACTCCCATTTGGGTCCCGCACACTTTTCTATGGCGTCCTGCGCACCCTCATTCTGGAGTCCCGCACACTTTCTACTGCGTCTGCGCACTCCCATTTGGGTCCCGCACACTTTCTACGGCGTCCGGCGCGCTCCCATTTGGGTCCCGCACACTTTCTACGGCGTCCTGCGCACTCCCATTTGGGTCCCGCACACTTTCTACTGCGTCCTGCGCACTCTCATTTGGGTTCCGCACACTTTCTACGGCGTCCGGCGCACTCTCATTTGGGTTCCACACAGTTTCTATGGCGTTCTGCGCACGCCCACCGTTCATTACTGGGTCCCGCACACTTTCACGGCGTCCTGCGCACGCCCACTCGAGTCCCGCACACTTTCTACGGCGTCCTGCGCGCTCCCATTTGGGTCCCGCACACTTTCTACGGCGTCCGGCGCACTCCCACTTGGGTCCCGCACAGTTTCTACGGCGTCCTGCGCACTCCCACTTGGGTCCCGCACACTTTCTATGCGTCCTGCGCACTCTCATTTGGGTCCCGCACACTTTCTACGGCGTCCGGCGCACTCTCATTTGGGTTCCACACAGTTTCTACGGCGTTCTGCGCACGCCCATTTGGGTCCCGGCACACTTTCTACGGCGTCCTGCGCATCCCATTTGGGTCCCGCACACTTTCTACGGCGTCCGGCGCACTCCCATTTGGGTCCCACACTTTTTCTACGGCGTCCTGCGCACCCCACTAGAGTACCGCACACTTTCTTCGGCGTCCTGCCCACTCTCACTAGAGTTCCGCACACTTTCTAGGCGTCCGGCGCACTCTCATTTGGGTTCCACACACTTTCTACGGCGTCCTGCGCACGCCCATTTGGGTCCCGCACACTTTCTACGGCGTCCTGCGCACTTCCCACTTGGGTCCCGCACACTTTCTACGGCGTCCGGCGCACTCTCATTTGGGTCCCGCACACTTTCTATGGCGTCCTGCGCACTCCCATTTGGGTACCGCACACTTTCTACGGCGTCCGGCGCACTCCCATTTGGGTCCCGCACACTTTCTACGGCGTCCTGCGCATCCCATTTGGGTTCCGCACACTTTCTACGGCGTCCGGCGCACTCCCACTTGGGTACCGCACACTTTCTCTACGGCGTCCGGCGCGCACTCTCATTTGGGTCCGCACACTTTCTACGGCGTCTCATCGGGTCCTGCACACTGCGGCGTCACTGCGAGCTCCACGCACACTTTCTACGGCGTCCTGCGCAACCCATTTGGGTCCTCGCACACTTTCTACTGGCGTCCTGGCGCTCCCATTTGGGTCCCGCACACTTTCTACGGCGTCCGGCGCACTCCCACTTGAGTCCCGCACACTTTCTACGGCGTCCGACGCTCTCTCATTTGGGCCCCGCACACATTCTACGGCGTTTTGCGCACGCCCATTTGGGTCCCGCACACTTTCTACGGCGTCCGGCGCACTCCCACTCGAGTCCCGCACACTTTCTACGGCGTCCGGCGCACGCCCATTTGGTTCCCGCACACTCTCTACGGCGTCTGGCGCACTCCCACTTGGGTCCCGCACACTTTCTACGGCGTCCGACGCGCTCTCACTTGGGTCCCGAACATTTTCTACTGCGTCCTGCGCACTCTCATTTGGGTCCCGCACTTTCTATGGCGTCCGGCGCACTCTCATTTGGGTTCCACACAGTTTCTACGGCGTCCTGCGCACGCCCATTTGGGTCCCGCACACTTTCTACGGCGTCCGGCGCGCCCATTTGGGTCCCGCACACTTTCTACGGCGTCCGGCGCACTCCCATTTGGGTCCCGCACACTTTCTACGGCGTCCTGCGCAACCTCACTTGAGTCCCGCACACTTTCTACGGCGTCCTGCGCATCCCACTCGGGTCCCACACACTTTCTACGGCGTCCTGCGTACTCTCATTTGGGCCCACACAGTTTCTACGGCGTTTTGCGCACGCCCATTTGGGTCCCGCACACTTTCTACGGCGTTCGGCGCACTCTCATTTGGGTCCCACACACTTTCTACGGCGTCCTGCGCGCTCCCACTTGGGTCCCGCACACTTTCTACGGCGTCCGGCGCGCTCCCACTTGGGTCCCGCACACTTTCTACGGCGTTCGGCGCACTCTCATTTGGGTCCCACACACTTTCTTTGGCGTCCGACGCACTGTTATTTGGGTCCCACACACGTTCCACGGCGTTCTGCGCACTCCCATTTGGGTCCCGCACACTTTCTACGGCGTCCTGCGCACTCCCACCGAGTCCCGCACACTTTCTACGGCGTTCGGCGCACTCTGATTTGGGTCCCACACACTTTCTACGGCGTCCGGCGCGCTCCCATTTGGGTCCCGCACACTTTCTACGGCGTCCTGCGCACTCTCATTTGGGTCCCGTACACTTTCTACGGCGTCCGGCGCACTCTCATTTGGGTCCCACACACTTTCTACGGCGTCCGGCGCACTCCCACTTGGGTCCCGCACACTTTCTACGGCGTCCGGGCACTCCCACTTGGGTCCCGCACACTTTCTACGGCGTCTGGCGCACTCTCATTTGGGTTCCACACAGTTTCTACGGCGTTCTGCGCACGCCCATTTGGGTCCCGCACACTTTCTACGGCGTCCGGCGCGCTCTCACTTGGGTCCCGCACACTTTCTACGGCGTCCGGCGCGCTCCCATTTGGGTCCCGCACACTTTCTACGGCGTCCGGCGCGCTCTCACTTGGGTCCCGCACACTTTCTACGGCGTCCGGCGCGCTCCCATTTGGGTCCCGCACACTTTCTATGGCGCCCTGCGCACTCTCATTTGGGTCCCGCACACTTTCTATGGCGTCCGGCGCACTCTCATTTGGGTTCCACACAGTTTCTACGGCGTCCTGCGCACTCCCACTTGGGTCCCGCACACTTTCTACGGCGTCCTGCGCAACCCATTTGAGTCCCGCACACTTTCTACGGCGTCCTGCGCACTCCCATTTGGGTCCCGCACACTTTCTACGGCGTCCGGCGCACTCCCACTTGGGTCCCGCACACTTTCTTACGGCGTCCTGCGCAACCCACTTGGGTACCGCACACTTTCTCTGCGTCCTGCGCACTCTCATTTGGGTCCCGCACACTTTCTACGGCGTCCGGCGCACTCTCATTTGGGTTCCACACAGTTTCTACGGCGTTCTGCGCACGCCCATTTGGGTCCCGCACACTTTCTACGGCGTCCTGAGCATCCCACTCGAGTCCCGCACACTTTCTACGGCGTCCGGCGCGCTCCCACTTGGGTCCCGCACACTTTCTACGGCGTCCTGCACAACCCACTCGAGTCCCGCACACTTTCTACTGCGTCCTGCGCACTCTCATTTGGGTCCCGCACACTTTCTACGGCGTCCGGCGCACTCTCATTTGGGTTCCACACAGTTTCTACGGCGTTCTGCGCACGTCCATTTGGGTCCCGCACACTTTCTACGGCGTCCTGCGCGCTCCCACTTGGGTACCGCACACTTTCTACTGCGTCCGGCGCGCTCCCATTTGGGTCCCGCACAGTTTCTACGGCGTCCGGCGCGCTCCCACTTGGGTCCCGCACACTTTCTACTGCGTCCTGCGCACTCTCATTTGGGTCCCGCACACTTTCTATAGCGTCCGGCGCACTCTCATTTGGGTTCCACACAGTTTCTACGGCGTCCGGCGCACTCCCACTTGGGTACCGCACACTTTCTACGGCTTCCGGCGCACTCCCACTTGGGTCCCGCAAACTTTCTATGGCGTCCGGCGCACCCTGATTTGGGTCCCACACACTTTCTATGGCGTTCTGCGCACGCCCATTTGGGTCCCGCACACTTTCTACGGCGTCCTGCGCAACCCACTCGAGTCCCGCACACTTTCTACGGCGTCCGGCGCGCTCCCATTTGGGTCCCGCACACTTTCTACGGCGTCCGGCGCGCTCTCACTTGGGTCCCGCACACTTTCTACGGCGTCCTGCGCAACCCACTCGAGTCCCGCACACTTTCTACTGCGTCCTGCGCACTCTCATTTGGGTCCCGCACACTTTCTATGGCGTCCGGCGCACTCTCATTTGGGTTCCACACAGTTTCTACGGCGTCCGGCGCACTCCCACTTGGGTACCGCACACTTTCTACGGCGTTCGGCGCACTCTGATTTGGGTCCCACACACCTTCTATGGCGTCCTGCGCATCCCACTCGAGTCCCGCAAACTTTCTACGGCGTCCGGCGCACTCCCACTTGGGTACCGCACACTTTCTCTGCGTCCTGCGCACTCTCATTTGGGTTCCGCACACTTTCTACGGCGTCCGGCGCACTCTCATTTGGGTTCCACACAGTTTCTACGGCGTTCTGCGCACGCCCATTTGGGCCCCGCACTTTTTCTACGGCGTCCTGCGCAACCCACTCGAGTCCCGCACACTTTCTACTGCCTCCTGCGCACTCTCATTTGGGTCTATCCCCGCACACTTTCTACGGCGTCCTGCGCACTCCCATTTGGGTCCCGCACACTTTCTACGGCGTCCTGCGCACTCTCATTTGGGTCCCGCACACTTTCTACGGCGTCCTGCGCACGCCCATTTGGGTCCCACACACTTTCTACGGCGTCCTGCGCATCCCATTTGGGTCCCGCACACTTTCTACGGCGTCCTGCGGATCCCATTTGGGTCCCGCACACTTTCTACGGCGTCCGGCGCGCCCCATTTGGGTCCCACACACTTTCTACGGCGTCCTGCGCACTCTCATTTGGGTCCCGCTCACTTTCTACGGCGTCTTGCGCACTCTCATTTGGGTCCCACACACTTTCTACGGCGTCCTGCGCACTCTCATTTGGGTCCCACACAGTTTCTACGGCGTCCTGCGCACTCCCACTGGGTACCGCACACTTTCTACTGCGTCCTGCGCACTCTCATTTTTGTTCCGCACACTTTCTACGGCGTCCGGCGCACTCTCATTTGGGTTCCACACAGTTTCTACGGCGTTCTGCGCACGCCCATTTGGGTCCCGCACACTTTCTACGGCGTCCTGCGCATCCCACTCGAGTCCCGCACACTTTCTACGGCGTCCGGCGCGCACTCCCCATTTGGGTCCCGCACACTTTCTACGGCGTCCGGCGCACTCTCATTTGGGTCCAGCACACTTTCTACGGCGTCCTGCGCACTCCCACTTGGGTCGCGCATGCTTTCTACGGCGTCCGGCGCGCTCTCACTTGGGTCCCGCACACTTTCTACGGCGTCCGGCGCGCTCCCATTTGGGTCCCGCACACTTTCTACGGCGTCCTGCGGATCCCACTCGAGTCCCGCACACTTTCTACGGCGTCCGGCGCGCTCCCATTTGGGTCCCGCACACTTTCTATGGCGTCCTGCGCGCTCCCACTTGGGTCCCGCACACTTTCTACGGCGTTCGGCGCACTCTGATTTGGGTCCCGCACACTTTCTACGGCGTCCGGCGCGCTCCCACTTGGGTCCCGCACACTTTCTACGGCGTCCTGCGCAACCTACTCGAGTCCCGCACACTTTCTACTGCGTCCGGCGCACTCTCATTTGGGTTCCACACAGTTTCTACGGCGTCCGGCGCGCTCCCACTTGGGTCCCACACACTTTCTACGGCGTCCTGCGCATCCCACTTGAGTCCCGCACACTTTCTTGCGTCCGGCGCACTCCCATTTGGGTTCCACACAGCCTTTACGGCGTTCTGCGCACTCCCATTTGGGTCCCGGCACACTTTCACGGCGTCCTGCGCGCTCCCCACTTGGGTCCCGCACACTTTCTACGGCGTCCTGCGCACTCCATTTGGGTCCCACACACTTTCTACTGCGTCCTGCGCACTCTCATTTGGGTCCCGCACACTTTCTATGGCGTACGGCGCACTCTCATTTGGGTTCCACACAGTTTCTACGGCGTCCGACGCGCTCCCACTTGGGTCCCGCACACTTTCTACGGCGTCCTGCGCAACCCACTCGAGTCCCGCACACTTTCTACTGCGTCCTGCGCACTCTCATTTGGGTCCCGCACACTTTCTACGGCGTCCTGCGGATCCCACTCGAGTCCCGCACACTTTCTACGGCGTCCGGCGCGCTCCCATTTGGGTCCCGCACACTTTCCATGGCGTCCTGCGCGCTCCCACTTGGGTCCCGCACACTTTCTACTGCGTCCTGCGCACTCTCATTTGGGTCCCGCACACTTTCTATAGCGTCCGGCGCACTCTCATTTGGGTTCCACACAGTTTCTACGGCGTCCGGCGCACTCCCACTTGGGTACCGCACACTTTCTACTGCGTCCTGCGCACTCTCATTTGGGTTCCGCACACTTTCTACGGCGTCCGGCGCACTCTCATTTGGGTTCCACACAGTTTCTACGGCGTTCTGCGCACGCCCATTTGGGTCCCGCACACTTTCTACGGCGTCCTGCGCATCCCACTCGAGTCCCGCACACTTTCTACGGCGTCCGGCGCGCTCCCATTTGGGTCCCGCACACTTTCTACGGCGTCCGGCGCGCTCTCACTTGGGTCCCGCACACTTTCTACGGCGTCCTGCGCAACCCACTCGAGTCCCGCACACTTTCTACTGCGTCCTGCGCACTCTCATTTGGGTCCCGCACACTTTCTATGGCGTCCGGCGCACTCTCATTTGGGTTCCACACAGTTTCTACGGCGTCCGGCGCACTCCCACTTGGGTACCGCACACTTTCTACGGCGTTCGGCGCACTCTGATTTGGGTCCCACACACCTTCTATGGCGTCCTGCGCATCCCACTCGAGTCCCGCAAACTTTCTACGGCGTCCGGCGCACTCCCACTTGGGTACCGCACACTTTCTCTGCGTCCTGCGCACTCTCATTTGGGTTCCGCACACTTTCTACGGCGTCCGGCGCACTCTCATTTGGGTTCCACACAGTTTCTACGGCGTTCTGCGCACGCCCATTTGGGTCCCGCACACTTTCTACGGCGTCCTGCGCATCCCACTCGAGTCCCGCACACTTTCTACGGCGTCCGGCGCGCTCCCATTTGGGCCCCGCACTTTTTCTACGGCGTCCTGCGCAACCCACTCGAGTCCCGCACACTTTCTACTGCGTCCTGCGCACTCTCATTTGGGTCCCGCACACTTTCTATGGCGTCCTGTGCGCTCCCACTTGGGTCCCGCACACTTTCTACGGCGTTCGGCGCACTCTGATTTGGGTCCCACACACCTTCTATGGCGTCCTGCGCATCCCACTCGAGTCCCGCAAACTTTCTACGGCTTCCGGCGCACTCCCACTTGGGTCCCGCACACTTTCTATGGCGTCCTGCGCGCTCCCACTTGGGTCCCGCACACTTTCTACTGCGTCCTGCGCACTCTCATTTGGGTCCCGCACACTTTCTACTGCGTCCTGCGCACTCTCATTTGGGTCCCGCACACTTTCTATAGCGTCCGGCGCACTCTCATTTGGGTTCCACACAGTTTCTACGGCGTGCGGCGCACTCCCACTTGGGTACCGCACACTTTCTATGGCGTACGGCGCACTCTCATTTGGGTTCCACAGTTTCTACGGCGTTCTGCAAGTGCACCCCACTTGGGTCCCGCACACTCACGGCGTCCTGCGCACGCCCATTTGGGTCCCGCACACTTTCTATAGCGTCCGGCGCACTCCCATTGGGTTCCACACACTTTCTACGGCGTCCGGCGCACTCCCACTTGGGTACCGCACACTTTCTATGGCGTCCTGGCGCACTTCATTTGGGTTCCACACTTTTTCTACGGCGTCCTGCGCACTCATTTGGGTCCCGCACACTTTCTACTGCGTCCTGCGCACTCTCATTTGGGTCCCGCACACTTTCTACGGCGTTCGGCGCACTCTGATTTGGGTCCCACACACTTTCTATGGCGTCCGACGCACTGTTATTTGGGTCCCACACACCTTCTACGGCGTCCTGCGCATCCCACTCGAGTCCCGCACACTTTCTACGGCGTTCGGCGCGCTCTCACTTGGGTCCCGCACACTTTCTACGGCTTCCTGCGCAACCCACTCGAGTCCCGCACACTTTCTACTGCGTCCTGCGCACGCCCATGTGGGTCCCGCAAACTTTCTACGGCTTCCGGCGCACTCCCACTTGGGTCCCGCACACTTTCTATGGCGTCCGGCGCACTCCCACTTGGGTACCGCACACTTTCTATGGCGTCCTGCGCACTCTCATTTGTGTTCCACACAGTTTCTACGGCGTTCTGCACACGCCCATTTGGGTCCCGCACAGTTTCTACGGCGTCCGGCGCACTCCCACTTGGGTACCGCACACTTTCTACTGCGTCCTGCGCACTCTCATTTGGGTTCCGCACACTTTCTACGGCGTCCGGCGCACTCTCATTTGGGTTCCACACAGTTTCTACGGCGTTCTGCGCACGCCCATTTGGGTCCCGCACACTTTCTACGGCGTCCTGCGCATCCCACTCGAGTCCCGCACACTTTCTACTGCGTCCTGCGCACTCTCATTTGGGTCCCGCACACTTTCTATGGCGTACGGCGCACTCTCATTTGGGTTCCACACAGTTTCTACGGCGTCCGACGCGCTCCCACTTGGGTCCCGCACACTTTCTACGGCGTTCGGCGCATTCTGATTTGGGTCCCACACACTTTCTATGGCGTCCGACGCACTGTTATTTGGGTCCCACACACCTTCTACGGCGTCCTGAGCATCCCACTCGAGTCCCGCACACTTTCTACGGCGTCCGGCGCGCTCCCATTTGGGTCCCGCACACTTTCTACGGCGTCCGGCGCGCTCCCACTTGGGCCCCGCACACTTTCTACGGCGTCCGGCGCACTCTCATTTGGGTTCCACACAGTTTCTACGGCGTTCTGCGCACGCCCATTTGGGTCCCGCACACTTTCTACGGCGTCCTGCGCATCCCACTCGAGTCCCGCACACTTTCTACGACGTCCGGCGCGCTCCCATTTGGGTCCCGCACACTTTCTACGGCGTCCGGCGCGCTCTCACTTGGGTCCCGCACACTTTCTACGGCGTCCTGCGCAACCCACTCGAGTCCCGCACACTTTCTACTGCGTCCTGCGCACTCTCATTTGGGTCCCGCACAGTTTCTACGGCGTTCTGCGCACGCCCATGTGGGTCCCGCAAACTTTCTACGGCGTTCTGTGCACGCCCATTTGGGTCCCGCACACTTTCTATGGCGTCCTGCGCGCTCCCGCTTGGGTCCCGCACACTTTATACTGCGTCCTGCGCACTCTCATTTGGGTCCCGCACACTTTCTACGGCGTCCTGCGCAACCCACTCGAGTCCCGCACACTTTCTACTGCGTCCTGCGCACTCCCACTTGGGTCCCGCACACTTTCTATGGCGTCCGGCGCACTCTCATTTGGGTTCCGCACACTTTCTACGGCGTCCGGCGCACTCTCATTTGGGTTCCACACAGTTTCTACGGCGTTCTGCGCACGCCCATTAATCACGTAGTTCGTCTCGGGTCACTCTAACGGCTAATTTATTGCAACTGAAATCAACGATTTCTCGGCTCAGTTGCTTAAGCGGCAGAAGTCAACAATTTCTCGGATTCTACCTTAGGATCGTTAGAGGGAAGAACTAACACTAGATAACTCCGGTTCTAACCTTGGAGTGTGAGGAGAACTAAGTTAGTGAAGAACCTTTATCCTTACTTACAATAATAACGCCCTAACCTACAAACTACAATAGTGCCTCACGGGGTGACCACGTGAGGGAGAAGAGGAACGAGGAGCAGAGAAGGGGGACGGGAGGACTCCTCAGTCCAAGTAGGAAGAAATCGAGCAGAACCCCTAATACACACCAGGCGGGTATTTATACGTGTCCCGTTCGCGCCCAATAGAGAGAAGAGAGGCCAGGCGGGTCATACAGTCTGACCCGCCTGTGGTCAATCACGACCCGGTCAATCAATCTCACCCCCCTCACAACCCCCTCATGCCCCTACCCATGGTAAGACTTAATATATTTATTACAATTAATACATGATGAAACTATTCATGCTACATGCCTCCCCCGGACGGAAGCGGCGTCCCTGCCGCTTTCGAAGCAGAGAAAGAGAAAAAAAATGAGATGAACATTTAAAATCAAACAAAACTAACAACAAAAACATGCAATGCATAAAATTACATATTAAAATAGACCCGCAGCCTATTCCTAAACTACCACCTAGCCTAAAACCTAGCCGGCCCCCCTGGGAAATCCACGGCGATGTTCACGCCCACGTCCTCGAGATCCTTTGACGAACTGCTGCGGCGGCACTGACATCGACGACGACGGACCACTCATCATGTTCCATTGCTTTGGGCATTGAAACATCTGCATTGGGTACAACTGAGGCGAAAAAGGCATCGGCTGCATCATTGCTTGACAATCAAAGTTCCTAAAAGAAGAAAACGGCTGCCTCGAGTTAGGCTTCGATACTCCTCCCCTTTTGAGGTGGGGCTGTTGCTTTCTCTGCTTCAGGTACTGACGAGTTCGTGCTGAGCGACTGGTGGAGCTTCTTTCAAGCTTAGGAATATCCAACTCAGCTTTGACGTACACACGAAGCGCATCAAAGTACTGTTCGATGACATCACTCGAGTGAGCATCGGCAGGCGAATCACGAGGCTTTGCACTCGGTCCATGTGAGGGTTCTGTAGGCGACCCGATGACCGGAACGAGGCTTATCAGGCTTTGCTTGACAAGAACAGCGGCGGACTTGGCGACGTTCATTGCATCATTCAGGTCTGCTCTGTTTCGCTCGTACGCTTTGTCGCCACATGGAGTTGCAACAGCAACAATCTTGACTCCATTCCGAGCTGCGGCGGCTAGCGACGATGCAAGCTTACACCATTCTCGTTTGTGTATGGGAACGTCTGTTGTCGGGCCAACCATCACGCAGGTTTTAGCCTGAGACTTCTCGAGCACTGCACCAACTTGCAGAAGGCTATCGTACACCTGAAGCTCCATTGCTGGGCTCTGCTTGAATGCTGTACCGACCACGCGAAAACTGTTCGGCAGAAGAACCATCGGTCTGGACGGCTCATTGTTTGCCATCGCTTCCCATTCATTCGCCTTCGCAAACCGGACTCCCTCGTTTGTAGCCTTGTTCAGCTGCTCGATCGGCAACCCTGTTCCACCATCGTGAGCTAGACACAAGTGGGACCCGTCGTGCAAGATGATCTTACGGAACACGTGATCACAGCATCTCTTATAGAACACATATGCCTTATGGACACCACTCATAGAGATAAAATTATGTTTTGGGTCCATCATCAAAAAGCGTTTACGTTCCTCATTCCTCTCATGCTCAAAAATCGAGATCAAACGAGCTAGCGAGAACACACAATCAAATTTGATCTTTCCAACAGTCTCGGATGCAGTCGGCATGACGTCCTTGAAGGTCTTGTCTTTCACTGAGCACGAGTACTGGTAGCCGTCGTCGTTACCATATTTGCCAGGGCACTGATAGAACAGTCCTAGAGGACTCGTGTCATCTCCGTTGCTCGTGGCCCTGCAATATACTTTATTAGTAACTATTCGACGACGCTTCGATCTTTTCTTCACAGCCTTCTTCGGTGAGCTAGGGGCTTTTGGTGATCGCAAAAATACAGAGCTTATCGCCTTCTCCCTGTTAATGCTTACAGAAGCTATTTTCGCTCTTTTCCTCTTCACCAATACACTCATCTACAAAGGATGCGTACGCTCTCTTAGCTTGTTGAAGACCAGTTCCACTTGCCTGTGAAACTTGCCGCTGCGAGGAGGACTGGCGACATTCTTGCAAAATGCCCCACCTTACCGCAATTATGGCAGCGCCGATCTATATCCCTCTTTGGCCTTTGTGCGGGTGGATAAGACTTCGCCTGGAACGCCGGTTGAGGATGATTCGCTTGAAATGATTGTAGGGAATGCTCCGTATCCCAGCCTCTTTATTCCCCTTCCAATCATTGTTTCATGATAATCATTGCTTTGTCTGGATTTGAAGCCGCCGGATTGACATTGTCGCGTATTGTTAGACGCTCTGTACTCCTCTGCTGACTTAATGCTGCGCTCCAGTCTCAAGGCTGTCTCTTTAACCTTGTCATAAGCGTCTTTAGCCTCGCTAGTCTCCTAACGCTTCCGTTAGGGCAGTAGCTACCATCCCAACCCGCGAGCTGCCTGCATAAAATCTCCGCTTTTTGCAACGAAGTCACTTCCAGGAGGCGTATCGGGATAAGATTTGTTTGCTAACTTTTCCAACACCAGACAAAATTCACTAAGCGTTTGACCGGGTCTAACGCCTATCTTGCGCAGTTCTGACAATGCATTGACTCGTTCCCCATTACCATCTATGCGCATCCTCTTTTTCATCGCCTCTATTACTCCATCTAGAGTGCCTTCGCGCACATCTCGAGGTAATGTTTCAAATGTGGTCAGCGCGCTCTTTCTCAGAAAAACTCTGGAAAAGTTGGAGACGGTTAGCGTCTTTCCATTGACCTCTTGGGTACTTGATATCAAAGGAATTCAGAAACCTTTTGAAGCATTCGTCCGGCCTACCGAAGAAAGGCTGCACCTCTGGCAATGCCATAGTACGCATGTAATCATACATGGAAAATTCAGGCAAAACCTCACCTGTGGCCAACGATCGTTGAGTTTCGCGACTGTTTCTTGAGCCTTCTCTCAGCGTATTCTCGTAGAATTTCGGGCGCGATTGCATCGAAGTCGACGGTGCTGAACTCTGAAATAAAGATTTACTTGGATAATCAGTGTTCATAGCATGGAGAGCATCAAATGCACTAGGCTTACCCTTAACGGATCCATCTGGGTCTGGCTCTTTGCTGCTTTTCCGCATTGTAGGCTGTGCTGGCTGCCCCATGTTCTCGACCTCTTGACAGAGTTGTTCCACCTGCAAAGATTTTTGTTCAATTTCTGCACGTAACCCATCGGAAATCTGCTTCTCACGCTTTAGCGCTATCTTCATTTCGTTAACTTTTGCGAGCAGATCGTTTTCGTCACACTGCAGGTTCTGACACAACTCCAGCGTGGCAGCCTTAGACATTTCAAACGTTTCAAAATGCTCACGCAATTGCCTTACTGTGCTAATTTGCGCGTCACCCAACAATTTGAAAATGCATTCCCTAGACTGCGACCTACTCAACTCGCGTAACTGAGCGAGCGACGACTTCACGATCTCCTTAACGAGCGCTGTTTGTTCACTGACACTAGCGAACACGCTTTCTCGTACTGGATCATCTGAGCGCATCGACTTGGAGAGTTCACTATCGCATGTTATCCCTATTGTGGCGATTTGGCTCAAGATTTTGCTTGCCAATCTATCGAAATCTTTTGAATAGCATTCACTCACATTGTCATCAATCATTTCCTCGTCCTCGACCGGAGTACGCAGCAGATCATCGTCTTCGTACTGGTGAGCCATTGACCTTTCGTGCTGTATCTGCAAATAAAGCATTCAATTTCGCTTGCACCTTTGTACAATTGTCCCGATATCGCACGATATTGACGAAAAAAATCACAGACTGTAAGCACAATTGTTTACTCCTAGAAAGGAATTAGGCAATCAGTAGTGATTAATGACTGTACGGTACGTCAATGGTCGAATTCAAAGAAGTGCGAGCGCAATCGGTAAGTTCTGATCGCAATTCAATCACACCTAATTCAATAGTTTTTTTTTGAAAATGTGAGAACAGTCACCAACGAATCACTTCACTTCGAATGACTTCGATCTATCGTACTCGAATCAACAGAGCTATGAAATCAATCACACCTCAATCAGGAACGAATGATGAAGGTGAAGTGTGAGACTAATCAGTGCTTAGTGATTCTGACTTCAATAAACGTTGCACGAGGAAGTGTGAGAATAATCAACGGTAAGTGACTATGCAATCAATCACGCTTCAATCAAACTCCAGTCCACAGGTTAGTCGATTGTGAGTCCAAACTAAATCCTGCTCTCGAAAAAAAATCCGATAAGTCAATCGAAATGGAATTTGTGTGAGCTCAGTCCGTTGACCGATATATCAATCACACTCCCAATCCCTACCAGGTGAGCTCCGTGTTAGGAAATCAATCACCCGGAAATTTGCTACTGACTTGACCCAATGGCCACTATTGACTTTCTTGACTATCACTTTTTGTCAACTACGTTACACAGTGTGAGATCAGAAACCACTGCTATCAATCACACTTTATGTAGGAATCCTAGTGCGGCACGTCAGTCTTCTAATGTCGCAGTCCAAAAAGTTAACTGAATAGCGCTGAGGGCAAAAATCGAAATCGACAAAATCGATGATTTGCAGCGCCACTGTAGTGTTCCGGTGTGAGCACCTCAACCAAGGTAGTCAATCACACCCTCAGATCGATGTCTGGCGAGCTCCCAATCAGGAAATCAATCGCACAGAACAGTGTCCCTCTCAACTCAATTGACAGCCACTGTCGACTAATCAAGAGCTGATCGATTTCTCCTTAAGTACTTAGGCGAGCTCGTATTAGGACTTCAATCGCCAAGATCTCTTTCTCCAAAAAGGTTCCTGGACCAACTCAGATTTTCCTACTCCAAGTTGGCTTGGCCCCCAAATCACGTAGTTCGTCTCGGGTCACTCTAACGGCTAATTTATTGCAACTGAAATCAACGATTTCTCGGCTCAGTTGCTTAAGCGACAGAAGTCAACGAATTCTCCAATCCTACCTAAGGCACGTTAGAGGTAACAACTAACACTAGATAACTCCGGTTCTAACCTTGGAGTGTGAGGAGAACTAAGTTAGTGAAGAACCTTTATCCTTAGTCTTACAATAATAACGCCCTAACCTACAAACTACAATAGTGCCTCACGGGGTGACCACGTGAGGGAGAAGAGGAACGAGGAGCAGAGAAGGGGGACGGGAGGACTCCTCAGTCCAAGTAGGAAGAAAATCGAGCGGAACCCCCTAATACAATCCAGGCGGGTTTTATACGTGTCCCGTTCGCGCCCAATAGAGAGAAGAGAGGCCAGGCGGGTCAAAAAGTCTGACTCGCCTGTGGTCAATCACGACCCGGTCAATCAATCTCACCCCCCTCACAACCCCCTCATGCCGCTACCCATGGTAAGTCTTAATATATTTATTACAATTAATACATGATGAACCTATTCATGCTACACATTTGGGTCCCGCACACTTTCTACGGCGTCCGGCGCGCTCCCATTTGGGTCCCGCACACTTTCTACGGCGTCCGGCGCGCTCCCATTTGGGTCCCGCACACTTTCTACGGCGTCCGGCGCGCTCCCACTTGGGCCCCGCACTTTTTCTACGGCGTCCTGCGCAACCCACTCGAGTCCCGCACACTTTCTACTGCGTCCTGCGCACTCTCATTTGGGTCCCGCACACTTTCTACGGCGTCCGGCGCACTCTCATTTGGGTTCCACACAGTTTCTACGGCGTTCTGCGCACGCCCATTTGGGTCCCGCACACTTTCTACGGCGTCCTGCGCATCCCACTCGAGTCCCGCACACTTTCTACGGCGTCCGGCGCGCTCCCATTTGGGTCCCGCACACTTTCTGTGGCGTCCGGCGCACTCTCACTGGGTCCCGCACACTTTCTACGGCGTCCTGCGCAACCCACTCGAGTCCCGCACACTTTCTACTGCGTCCTGCGCACTCTCATTTGGGTCCCGCACACTTTCTATGGCGTCCGGCGCACTCTCATTTGGGTTCCACACAGTTTCTACGGCGTCCGGCGCACTCCCACTTGGGTACCGCACACTTTCTATGGCGTCCTGCGCACTCTCATTTGTGTTCCACACAGTTTCTACGGCGTTCTGCACACGCCCATTTGGGTCCCGCACAGTTTCTACGGCGTTCTGCGCACGCCCATGTGGGTCCCGCAAACTTTCTACGGCTTCCGGCGCACTCCCACTTGGGTCCCGCACACTTTCTATGGCGTCCTGCGCGCTCCCACTTGGGTCCCGCACACTTTCTACTGCGTCCTGCGCACTCTCATTTGGGTCCCGCACACTTTCTATAGCGTCCGGCGCACTCTCATTTGGGTTCCACACAGTTTCTACGGCGTCCGGCGCACTCCCACTTGGGTACCGCACACTTTCTACTGCGTCCTGCGCACTCTCATTTGGGTTAATCACACTTTCTACGGCGTCCGGCGCACTCTCATTTGGGTTCCACACAGTTTCTACGGCGTTCTGCGCACGCCCATTTGGGTCCCGCACACTTTCTACGGCGTCCTGCGCATCCCACTCGAGTCCCGCACACTTTCTACTGCGTCCTGCGCACTCTCATTTGGGTCCCGCACACTTTCTATAGCGTCCGGCGCACTCTCATTTGGGTTCCACACAGTTTCTACGGCGTCCGGCGCACTCTCATTTGGGTTCCACACAGTTTCTACGGCGTCCGACGCGCTCCCACTTGGGTCCCGCACACTTTCTTCGGCGTTCGGCGCACTCTGATTTGGGTCCCACACACTTTATATGGCGTCCGACGCACTGTTATTTGGGTCCCACACACCTTCTACGGCGTCCTGCGCATCCCGCTCGAGTCCCGCACACTTTCTACGGCGTCCTGCGCAACCCACTCGAGTCCTGCGCACTTTCTACGGCGTTCTGCGCACTCTCATTTGGGTCCCGCACACTTTCTACGGCGTCCGGCGCACTCTCATTTGGGTTCCACACAGTTTCTACGGCGTTCTGCGCACGCCCATTTGGGTCCCGCACACTTTCTACGGTGTCCTGCGCATCCCACTCGAGTCCCGCACACTTTCTACGGCGTCCGGCGCGCTCCCATTTGGGTCCCGCACACTTTCTACGGCGTCCGGCGCGCTCTCACTTGGGTCCCGCACACTTTCTACGGCGTCCTGCGCAACCCACTCGAGTCCCGCACACTTTCTACTGCGTTCTGCGCACTCTCATTTGGGTCCCGCACACTTTCTACGGCGTCCGGCGCGCTCCCATTTGGGTCCCGCACACTTTCTACGGCGTCCTGCGCATCCCACTCGAGTCCCGCACACTTTCTACTGCGTCCTGCGCACTCTCATTTGGGTCCCGCACACTTTCTACGGCGTCCGGCGCACTCTCATTTGGGTTCCACACAGTTTCTACGGCGTTCTGCGCACGCCCATTTGGGTCCCGCACACTTTCTACGGCGTCCGGCGCGCTCCCATTTGGGTCCCGCACACTTTCTACGGCGTCCGGCGCGCTCTCACTTGGGTCCCGCACACTTTCTACGGCGTCCTGCGCAACCCACTCGAGTCCCGCACACTTTCTACTGCGTCCTGCGCACTCTCATTTGGGTCCCGCACACTTTCTATGGCGTCCGGCGCACTCTCATTTGGGTTCCACACAGTTTCTACGGCGTCCGGCGCACTCCCACTTGGGTACCGCACACTTTCTATGGCGTCCTGCGCACTCTCATTTGTGTTCCACACAGTTTCTACGGCGTTCTGCACACGCCCATTTGGGTCCCGCACAGTTTCTACGGCGTTCTGTGCACGCCCATGTGGGTCCCGCAAACTTTCTACGGCTTCCGGCGCACTCCCACTTGGGTCCCGCACACTTTCTATGGCGTCCTGCGCGCTCCCACTTGGGTCCCGCACACTTTCTATAGCGTCCGGCGCACTCTCATTTGGGTTCCACACAGTTTCTACGGCGTCCGGCGCACTCCCACTTGGGTACCGCACACTTTCTACGGCGTCCGGCGCACTCTCATTTGGGTTCCACACAGTTTCTACGGCGTTCTGCGCACGCCCATTTGGGTCCCGCACACTTTCTACGGCGTCCTGCGCATCCCACTCGAGTCCCGCACACTTTCTACTGTGTCCTGCGCACTCTCATTTGGGTCCCGCACACTTTCTATAGCGTCCGGCGCACTCCTCATTTGGGTTCCACACAGTTTCTACGGCGTCCGGCGCACTCTCATTTGGGTTCCACACAGTTTCTACGGCGTCCGACGCGCGCCTCCCACTTGGGTCCCGCACACTTTCTACGGCGTTCGGCGCACTCTGATTTGGGTCCCTCACACTTTATATGGCGTCCGACGCACTGTTATTTGGGTCCCACACACCTTCTACGGCGTCCTGCGCATCCCACTCGAGTCCCGCACACTTTCTACGGCGTCCTGCGCAACCCACTCGAGTCCCGCACACTTTCTACTGCGTCCTGCGCACTCTCATTTGGGTCCCGCACACTTTTTACGGCGTCCGGCGCACTCTCATTTGGGTTCCACACAGTTTCTACGGCGTTCTGCGCACGCCCATTTGGGTCTCGCACACTTTCTACGGTGTCCTGCGCATCCCACTCGAGTCCCGCACACTTTCTACGGCGTCCGGCGCGCTCCCATTTGGGTCCCGCACACTTTCTACGGCGTCCGGCGCGCTCCCACTTGAGTCCCGCACACTTTCTACGGCGTCCTGCGCAACCCACTCAGTTCCGCACACTTTCTACTGCGTTCTGCGCACTCTCATTTGGGTCCCGCACACTTTCTACGGCGTCCGGCGCGCTCCCATTTGGGTCCCGCACACTTTCTACGGCGTCCTGCGCAACCCACTCGAGTCCCGCACCCTTTCTACTGCGTCCTGCGCACTCTCATTTGGGTCCCGCACACTTTCTATGGCGTCCGGCGCACTCTCATTTGGGTTCCACACAGTTTCTACGGCGTCCGGCGCACTCCCACTTGGGCACCGCACACTTTCTATGGCGTCCTGCGCACTCTCATTTGTGTTCCACACAGTTTCTACGGCGTTCTGCACACGCCCATTTGGGTCCCGCACAGTTTCTACGGCGTTCTGCGCACGCCCATGTGGGTCCCGCAAACTTTATACGGCTTCCGGCGCACTCCCACTTGGGTTCCGCACACTTTCTATGGCGTCCTGCGCGCTCCCACTTGGGTCCCGCACACTTTCTACTGCGTCCTGCGCACTCTCATTTGGGTCCCGCACACTTTCTATAGCGTCCGGCGAACTCTCATTTGGGTTCCACACAGTTTCTACGGCGTCCGGCGCACTCCCATTTGGGTTCCACACAGTTTCTACGGCGTCCTGCGCAACCCACTCGAGTCCCGCACACTTTCTACTGCGTCCTGCGCACTCTCATTTGGGTCCCGCACACTTTCTATGGCGTACGGCGCACTCTCATTTGGGTTCCACACAGTTTCTACGGCGTCCGACGCGCTCCCACTTGGGTCCCGCACACTTTCTACGGCGTTCGGCGCACTCTGATTTGGGTCCCACACACTTTCTATGGCGTCCGACGCACTCTGATTTGGGTCCCACACACCTTCTACGGCGTCCTGCGCATCCCACTCGAGTCCCGCACACTTTCTACGGTGTCCTGCGCCCTCTCATTTGGGTCCCAGACAGTTTCTACGGTGTTCTGCGCACGCCCATTTGGGTCCCGCACACTTTCTACGGCGTTCTGTGGCGCACTTCTGAGTCACACCGTGAGGCGTTCCAAAAAGTACTTCCGAGATCCCGCCGTATTGATTGAAGCGTTGCCCCGTCAAATCCTGAGCAAAAGCCTACCAGTAACGGTGTTTATTTCACTAGTTCATTTTCACGAATGAGTAAACGTCGGATGGTTTATAGTAACATGTTTACGTGTTTTTGTCTTTCTTGACCCTCAATTTTGAGGTTCCGCAAAAATTGAGCTACCAACTTCAAAATTTGACAGGAGCTAGGTGCAAACATAACCAGCTCCCTGTCCAAAAATGAGCTCTCTAGCTCAACGATAAGTGTTCCAACAAGATCGTGAACGCCAACTGAAAAAAAAGGAGATGAACATTTTTTCGACCAAATGACGTGGTTTTGACACTTTTTCTCGAATCTCAGGTAACCATTCCGAACCATTTTTAAAACAGTTATTCAGCTTTCTAAAGTATATCAAATGCAAAAGAACTGTCTTCCTACGTTTACTCTGGACCCTGATACTGAGATAAGGGGGTTGCGCGAAGGCGAATCAAAGCCAAATCTGGTGAGCGCTTCGCGCTCACCACAATATATAGTTAATCTGCGCAATCGCGTTCAGTCCTCATCATCACAATCGTAGAAGCGAAGCGGTTGTTTTTAAAAATTCAACTATGAAAACAAAGAAATCATTCTCAAAACAACCGCTTCGCTTCTACGATTGTGATATTGAGACTTTTCGGACTGAACGCGATTGCGCAACTAGATCATATGTATTTATTCATTCGAAAATTTTGAAGTCGAATATATTTATTCATTCACTCGGTCCGTTTAGTCAAAAAGCACAGCTATATTGTAGACTTGTCCTAAAGATAGTGTTTCCCACGCTCGCCGCATGCGCCCCTCTCCCGAACCGCGACGCGGGCGCACGGAGGTGAGCAATGTCATGGAGCCGCACATTCTCGCTCTTCCCCCTGAACACGAAACAGTAACCTGATGGTGTTATGGTGCTTCGACTTTTTGAAAAGTTTTGAAGTCATTTAAAACCCAAAATTTCGGCAAGCTCCGTCAACCTGAGCGCCTACCACGTCTTGTTTCATTTCACTTTATGACACGATTTGCTGTGGTGGGCGCGAAAAGCATGCTCGATACACGAGAAATACGAAAAATTGTGGATGATAAACAAGGTGGCGAATGTAACCAGTAACAACTTGTCAGCGTAAGAGTCCATTACCAAACCCGATTTAAGATTCGAAAAGAGCGTGCACAAATTGACTTTAGAGAAATCACCAATTTTCCAGTGACGCTGTTTGGCTAGCGAGGCTTCCATAAAGAGTAAGATCCCACAACTCACCCTCAGTTTCTCGTTCAGCTTGCTGATCTCGTGAGGATGAACATCAGCACTCGCGGCGTCATTGACAACACTTTCGCATTTGCTCGTCAACTGGCCCACCTCCCAATTTCTCACCCGAATGATCTGACTCATCTGGAAAGGAACATTACCACACGTTCAGAATAATTTGAGGCTCTTTTTTCGAAAACGTTTGTTCCAGAAAGACATAGGCGTTCCATGCAAACACATCAAATTTCGGAACAGAAAGTACTGTCCTTTTCGCATGAAACATTCTGTCCGCAGCCGTAAAAACCGCAGTTGCAGCACGCAGCACGAAGATAGTAGTAGCGGGACCTTATGATCCCATCACGATTATCTTCGTGAGGCGTGATGCAACAGCGGTTGTCCGTAAATGCCGACGGAATTCCGTACTGATAAGGACAGCATTTCATGGTGTTGAAAAATATTTTCGATGGAAATTGTCTCATCATTACCTCATTTATCATGGCAATCTGCTTTCGCATCAGTTCAGCCAGTTCCGAAGAAGAAGAATTTTGCATGACAAACGAAAAGTTGTTCGCAAAGTTTTCCAGTGGATACAGCACAATCTGAAAGATTGAAGGAAGAAAAATCAACAAAATCTGGCAACTCCCAACAAAAAAAGTTACGTTTTGGTTGTTGTCGGTTTCCGAAAGATCGAAACCACGCTCCATTGCTCCCATAATAATGGCATCATCCCTCTCGTCCTGATATTTCTGGGTCTTATCGCGGATGAAGCACATTATTTCGTTTCGCAAATCTGAAAATAAATTGAACCAATTTACACATACAAGAAAAACCTCAGAAGTCACCCAAAGCAAATACTAGTGCACATGCTGGAATTTGGAAAAAGGAGGGATACTACGGCTCCCCCACCGTCAGGAATTTTCCTCTTAACTAGGTCGAAAAATAAGCGTTTTATGAATCACAATTTCCCTGGATTTCCCCTCAACTTCGAGACAGAAGGTTCAGTGAGTTCCCGAACGTCCCTCAAGCGGTGACCTTTTAAGCTGACTATAAAAGCCGTACAACAGCCCTTCCCCGTTCAATCGGAGCGAAGTCAAGCGCTGTTGCGTAATTTCTCAACAGGTGCTGAGGGGATTGTGAAAATATTGATGGGGAAACTATACTTGGAGCGTTGCTATCGCACTCAGAAGGGCGATTTAGCACTGGTCGCCGCGCGCGACAAAGGAATCAGGAGTAGCGCTGAGGTCAGCCGTCGCACGCAGCGTTTGCGTGGCAGCTGCAACGCGGGATGGCATCGCGTTTAAACCATAGTTTTTCGCGCAATCGCCCGCTGTTTAGCGCGCGTTCGCAATTTCATCACATCGCAGAGCAAATCACATCGCGGGCGATTTTCGTGGCGCGATATAACTATGGTTCCCCCTAACGATTTTGGCGCAAAAACGAAACTTGCACGGAAGATCGTGGAGAATTCCGTAAATTCTGGATACCAAATGGAGGGGATAGTTGCTTTAATCAACACAATCATCCGCTTGACGCTACCCGTTCTGAGATCCGTTTGCCGATTTTCTACAGATTACGACTCAAAATTTGTATCCGGGGGTTATTCGGGGTAAGGAATACGAATTTGATGTCCATTTGCCGACTTTCGAACTGTTAAGGTAGTTTGTAATGGCATATTACCTACCGGAACCTACAGTGAACCTCAGAATTTCGACACAGACCCCAGATTCGTTTTCAGAACCCTAGATTACCCCTACAAACAAGTTTTCAGCGAAACTGAAAAAAATTCAAAACACCCCAAAAAATTTCTGATGGGTACCCTTACCATTTCGCGAAACTTTAAAAACGCGCATAACTTTTTGGAACCAGCTGCTCGGGGCGGGGTATTGCAAAGGTTTACTAAACATGCTCAAGAGATACTGACCATACAATTCGTTAACGCAGACCTGACAAAAAGCTTTGCATACTTTTTATATATATATATATATATATATATATATATATATATATATATATATATATATATATATATATATATATATATATATATATATATATATATATATATATATATATATATATATATATATATATATATATATATATATATATATATATATATATATATATATATATATATATATATATATTAGTATATTTACACAAGTTTACACTCGTGTGGAGAAAAAAAAAGAGAAAACTTCCCATGTAAGCGTGACCCTTCACAAAAAAATGACGATACATCCCGCTTCAAAGGGTAGAGGCCGTGATAAGGAGACTTTCCAACTAATGTTCGGCTTGAATCTAAGCTGATTTCTGCACACACACACACACACACACACACACACACACACACACACACACACGCACACGCACTTCAAAAATGGCGAAGACTTGTTTGCGGTCACTAAAGACATTATAGAATCTCGCACAAAATGAAAACCTCGAGAATATCGGACAATAACCAACCCACCCACTTCATCAACGACATCCAGTAGTCCACGCTCGCCAAAAAGCGCCACATACTCATCGGCGTCAGAATATTCCGGAAGAGGAACTCTTATTTCCACTGACAGAAGTTCTTGATTAACCGCAGAATAACGAGCCAGCTTCTCGGAAATTATGAAGGTGCATACTCTGCCGCCAGCATCCATTACATTCTAAGAAAAAGACAGAAGTGCAAGCAAAATGTGCCCCACGTAACAATTAACTACACTGTCGTTTATAAAAACTGAAACTTCCCGCTACGGAGCGGTTAGGCGCTACTCGTATTCCTCAACGCCAGCGCGCGGTTGCGTCGGAACTCGTCCGGCCAGCGCCGTCCGATCTCGTCCGCGGCGCGATGTCCGAACTCGTCCGGCACGCAAATCGCCGAAATACATTTACATCAAGGGAAGGTGCTCGAGCACAGAATATGAACACTGACTTATCACTGGTAGATAATGTATCGGGAAATACCAGCTTTTGGGGAAGGCATTAGTAATTAAAGAGGCCTTCAAAATAGAATGTTTTTTTGTAATTGCACCTGGTTTAGTTAATGAATCTCACCGGTGCATGAAACTGGCAGAATGTTTTCGTTTGCAATAGTGGACTTCTAGTGGAATCTGATCTCCACACATACAGACTTAAACAGTAGATACGATGTTTTTATGGCTGTCAACTCAAGGAAAAATACTAACTCAATCAAAACCGCTTCAAAATCAGTCAACCCTCGAGATTCTATAGAATCGGTTAGATAAAAATTGAATCCAGTATCGAATGACACATATTTTCAAAAGGAAGAGTGCGGAAACCAGCGAGCTGCCTCGTAATGATCCTTTAGAAAACATAGGAAAACGATAGGTAGGAATCGACTGTAAGAACCACGATAAAAAAGAAACCTCGGAATCATTGTATAAGCAGCCCATGTAAATAATATCAGAAAATGGAGCGGAATCACTTCATTACACAGGTTGTTCAATAAGTTTTGTCGTTCGATAAGAGAGGGCGTTACTAGCCCAATTTTTTTTATTTTGTTGGTACACTCTTCATATGAACGTATGTGAAGTTTCATTTCAATCTGACATTTCATTTTTTGTTTACAATCCATTTAGTGTCGCCGCGTCACAGCAATGAAAAGAAGTGTATATCGTGCAGTGACAAAATTCTTATTTTTGGAAGGTGTAGCACCAAAAGAAATTCACGAACGAATGTTAAAAGTGTATAATGATCGCTCACCTACAATTAGAACAGTAGAAAGATGGGTTGCTGGATTTAAACGTGGTCGTACAAGCCTTGAAGACGATCCACGTGAAGGACGTCCAAAAAGCTTTTGGGTTTTAGGCTGTAGTTATACTACCCGCGACAGGCGCAGCGGCGCACTGTTTATCATACATATCGACCAGAAATCGATATGCCTTTTATGGACTGTCGCGGTCGCCTGTCGCGAGTAGTAAAACTTCGGCCTTAGAAAGCTGTGCGCACAATGGGTGCCGCATTCGCCAACAATGGAACAGAATCACATTCGAATGCGACTTTCTCAGCAACATTTGGAGCGTTTTAAAAAGGATAAAGTGGATTTTGTGCGTCGATTCATCACTATGGATGAGACTTGGGTTTTTTTTTTGAATTTTTTTTTGTTTTTTCAAAGTGTAATGTTCAGGGAGATTATACTGAATAATAAAGTGTATTTTGAATTATAAAATTGTTTTTCTTATCGAACGACAAAACTTATCGAACAACCTGGTACATGCCGTTTCCTCACTTTATAAATGAACCTATATATTTCATTGAGAACGTTGTCAGAGTATTTCATTTTAGTTGCATTTTAATGCTGTGTTACCGTCATGTTTGAATGAAATTTTTTGTTCAGACCAACATCAAACACCGTCGTTCAAAGACCGGAATCGACTGACAGAAATTATTTTGAGCGTAAACACAGTGTAGAAGTACACACATTATAAGTATACAGACAAAAAATGTATTGAATCTCGCAAAGGATATGTTGAAAGATAAAACAATCAGGAGATATTTCCCGTAAATTTCTTTTCCATCATTTCTCACGTATTCACGGTGGTAACCCTCACAACACGGTCCGTTACTTGGAAAACCCACCGATTGTATATAGATTCAATTTTGTCGAGGACCCCGGCGGACGAGTTCGGACGGCTCGCCGCGGACGAGATCGGACAGCGCCGCGCGGACGAGTTCCGACGTAATCCCAGCGCGCGGGCGTGCAATTGGAGTGTCAATACTTTCTACGTGCGTCATGCGCTTGCGGGGACTATAAATAGTCTAGCGGTAACGCTATGGCGATTCCCAGCTACACTTACAAAGGAGAAACTACCGGACGAGTTCTGGGGTGTCGGACGAGTTGTCTCGCGCGCGTCTCTAACCGGCGCGAAATTCAAACGCGGGTTTAGCGCGCTCTGCCGTCTGCATCTGCCCTCACCGGCTGATACTCACACAAAGAATGCGCTTCTCGGGAGCGGGCTCAATCTCGCGAGGCTCATCAGCCGCGGCCAGGGATTAGGAGGTGGAGAGGGAGTCCCGCATCGCGCGAGCGTCTGCGGCGCGGGAACGCCCTGCTGGTGAGCCCTTCTTGCCCCTGCAGATCACCCGTCGCTTTGTTACAGGGCTAGCCCTCCACGATCCTCAATAATCCCTAGGACTTTTCACTTCTCAGGCACTCGAGGGGGGCAAGCCTCGTTCATTTTCGCTCAGGGGGGCCAGCCTTGAACCGTAATTGTGGGCGGAGATTCGAGGGGGACGGCGCTCCGACCACCGTTGAGCCAGCCCTCTGCACCGCGTTGCATGATTTGCAAATCGAGCAGGTTTTCAACGGTGGAGCACACAATCTCAACACTCATTTTCGTCATTAGTTTCACCACTTCATTATTATTCTTCTGCTTTCACAACTCCGACTCAGAATTCCGTTTCTTCCTCTCAGTAGATTGAGGTTATCTATTCATTTACGTTGGGTTCAGGGCACTATTCCACCGTCTGATGTTTTTGTTTGTGGGATCTTCGTCGTCTTGCCGAGATGAAAGAAGGCAACTCCTCCAAAATGATCTGATTGAATTCATGGAAGACGGGTTCGAGAAGCTATCAGCTCATCAATAGGTATTTTTACCGTTCCTTCGCAGCACCTAACTACAGTTAAAACTTCTATTTTCAGGCAAACGATGTGCGCGATTATAAGTGCGCCTTCGTTGATGGTGGATGTAATTAGACAGCTCAGGAGGTAGTTCCTTTAGCAGTGAAGTTTGTTATGCAGTCTTTCTGATGAAGATTGCATCCATTGCAGGATTACGTAACTTCGGGACCGCACGAGGAACGATTGGAATGCAAAGGCAATGTTGAACCTGCGGAACTTTGGCATCTACTCGCATCGTTATGCTGTAACATGTTGTTTTTCCTTCCTCATATATCTGCCACTTTATTAGTATCCCATTGTGTGGACATCTGAACCGTGAAAGTTGCGATTTTTGTGTTTTTTTTTCTATGTGAGGTGGTTTCCACAGATCACTGTATCTTCAGATTCGGCGATTTTCATAAACAAAGACTGTGTGTTAGCAAAGGTATTACAGTGAAATGAGAAAAAACGAAGAAGATTGAGGAAGCCGCCTCGCTTTGTATGTACGTCTGTGAACATTCGGGTAGACTACCATTAAAATGAAGAGTATTCTGATTACTGTTATAAATTTTCATGGTTCTCCAGTGTTTCATAAGTATAATAAAGTTAGAAATCATCTTGAATGGCGAGGAAACGGCGAGAGTACCAAAATTAGGGTACCAAAATTATTCCTAGGGTACCAAAATTATTGGCTTTGGGATGACCCGCGTAACCAGTGCGGGTGAGAACCGGGGTAGGGACGGTCCTGCCGCGAAGAGACGTTGGGGCGCCAGCCTCGTTCCACTGGCACGCCAGCCTTGTCATGGAAGCTGAAGGCTGGCGTCCTGGTGGAAGTGAGGCTCGCCCCATCGAGTATCTGAGTTGTTGTAGTAGCATAGTATCTACGATTTGTACATAGTATTATAGCAAACCACTACATACTGACGTCGTACCTTACCCTATCGCCTCGAAATGAAGCAGAAGCCCAAATATTTGTTTTTAATGCAACGAACACATGCAAGTATAGTCTTTATGATCGAAATTCTCTTAAAATACTCATAACAATAGCATAACAACGGGAAAAGAATAGATTAGAACAATATAACCAGTATTCATACATAGGACTTTGGACTTTGAACAGAAATGCGAACTAAATTATTAAAAATAAAAACAACAACATCAGAAACGTTTAAAAACTAGTAACAAATATTTTAACAAGGTTTCCACAAACGGGTTTCGAACCAGAATGACAATGATAGATACGTAAGGTGCACAAAATCACAATGCTTAAAGCAACTTGACTAAACGGCTTGTTTTCTATCCTTTGGTAGACATGAGACTCGCAAGATACCCCACTTTACATTTTTTGTTGGATTCGCTCATTTTAGGGCTCATATTTTGTTATAAATGTTTTCCAGCTTATGGAGCTCGGAGCCACACAGTCACTCAAGTACTATCCTTTATCGCACTTCGTTGTTTTTGGGCTGAGATGACAATTAACCCAGCATTTTCGCTAGAGATTTTCTGATCCTTTTGTACACACGGCTACATCGTACCATGAGCTGAACACAAAGTCAAGAACAAAGGCTTGAATAGTGAAATAAGGAAACGGTGAGAGAAAAAAATAGAAAAAACGAAAATGTGTCCGTCTACTTACGACTGACATTCATTTATGCATCTAAGCGCCTCAGAGATATCTAGAAGATCTAATTTCGCAACAAATGAGAAATTAATTGTTTTGTGAGGCTGCAAAATTGAGAAAATTTCCAAACGTTCTTTCAAAGAGCTCGGAAACTCCTTCTTCTTCTCTCTTTATCGAATTTTTCTACCACCACCGCACTTGGCTAAGCTCCAGTGGCTGAGCAGAGCAGGTCCAAGAAAGATGCAGAGTACTGGAGGAAGTTTCCTAGAAAGGGGTTTTCCTGAAGTTTTTCAAGAGTTTTTTTCAAATGTTTCTTTTTTTTTTGCTAGGCAACTACGAACATCCGTCACGGCCTTGGAATCCATCACTTTTCAGACTGTAGACGCGGCTTCTTCGAACGATGCTGAAATAGATGTTAAAGGTGTAAAAAGTAAAAGCAGTTGATGGTGTCATATGCGAGTAAATGCAAAAGAAAAACCCACATCAGCTGGAAGATGCTAATGTTCGCCATCGACAATCCTGTGCTTGAACGAGCGAATACCTTGTCTGGAAAATTTCACGACATGGTACAGTCCGAACAGCAGTTGAGATGAAACCAGGTTGAAGAAACTCACAGCGTCTTGTGCAAAGCTTTGAAGAAGTGTGTTCTCCACCCCATACGCTCCGCTAACTGCCTCAAGGTCGCCAAGCGCTGCTCTTCCAGCTTTCCAAGGGACATAAAGCTGAAAAGAATAGTTCGAGCGTAACCTTGTTAAAATTGAAAGATTTGATTTGTACGCTACCCTGTATTCGGGAGTTAGGTCACCAAGCGCTGACCAGCTCCTCGTCGCCAAGCCCAAGGATGTCAAAGGTGAACTCTGGAAAAGTGATGGCATCACAAGGGAATTGAAACAGAAATGGTGAAAGGTAGTCTGGTAAAACTAACCAATCATGAAGTTTCAGTTTCACGAAGAGTTGAAATCATGATATTTGCTGTCTTCAACCTATCGCTGTTTTCCATACGGTTAGCAACATGATATTTCGTTTCAATGCACAAAGCGTCGGTCACCTGGAATCCCGAGCTACTGATATGACCGGAAACAAAGCGAAGAACCCAAAGGTTTGGGTGAAAAAACGGAGAAACTCGAGCTTTGCATTGATCGAAACTGGTCATAAATAGAGGAATTTTGCCTGAAAACCCCGAATTGAGGTTTCGTTTAGTGAAAACAGAAAAATTTCGGCTGAAAATTCAGGAATCACCAAGGTACCTGTCTGATTTGATATGAAATCGGAAAAATTAGGTTGGAAGACTTTGTGACCTCAAAGTTCAACGGGTTTTGGTTGGAATTAACAAATTTGTATTCCAATTTTGAGAATGACCGAATCTGGGTTGAAATTCGGCTAATTTCGTTTTGAAGTTGACGGATTCAATTCGGAAATCAGGAAATTTGGACGAAAATCTACTACATACCAGTTTCAAAATGAATTTTTTTGTTGAAAATTAACAGTTATAGATCACATGCATGACGAATGTGGAATTAGATAGACAAATTGGAATAAAGTTTGCGAAGCCAGGTTACAAAGCGGCTGACTGAAGTGATAAATCGACAACAATGTTACGAATTGGTTTCGGAATGGCGAATATGAAGTTCAGGTCAATGAATTTGGATGGAAACAGACGAATGTGGGCGATATATTTAAGTTTCAGATAGGAATTGGCTTATTCAAGAGAGAAATCGGTGAAAAACCTCAGTTTCGTAAGCTACATACACGCGGACACGAAAGGCTTAGAAAAGGGAAATGTGAAAATGAACTATAGGATTTCGGCCGCAAATCGCTTCCAGCAAATCGTTCTCATTGCAGCGCGAAAACTGTATCGGAGCGCAGTTGCGAATCCGAGCGGGTGTTCGATATCATGCCACGCACGCTGCCTATCGTTTTCCATCTCCCGCTCGCATCCAAATGCACCTAATGTACTCAAATTCCGTGCGCGAGAAGCGCATTATTTGTGCGAGTATCGAGCCATCTCGGTTCGGAAGCGTCATTCTTCGCCTTATGGTGCTATTTTCTTCTACTATTCAGCTACTGTTATTCACTTCAGCACCAGAATCGCGCTCTACTGTATTATTTTCTGTATTTCCTTCTAGATTAGATCAGAATTAGATTTTCCGGCTTAATTGTTCACCTGATTCATATTTTAGAAACGTTTCACAATTTTGAACTTAAGATTTGTTCGGTAACTATCTAATCATTTCCAACTTGATCGCGTCAAGCCCAAATTATGCATAAAATGGCGATGCCCCTATCATTTTTTTTATTCTGCGGCGTGCCCTCACCGGAAACCGCAACGAAATTCTGAGTCAGTCTTCAAATTAATTTTCTGAAATGTTTTTGAGACTGCTACTAAGAATCTCTCTCACTTTTTGGCTTTGGGTCAAAGTTGAAACACGTGGCTCTTTTCTAGGAAACCCATTCAAAATTCGCAGAATCTTTATAACGTCGGCATGAATCCTGAAGAGACTTCGCGTTCACTATTGAAGGTTGGCGCAAACTCGGTGCGATATGCTATAACATAGGTGCACCAAGTTTGCGCCAACATTCACTGGGGAACCCAGTCTCTTCAGGATCCATGCCGATGTTACATTCATTTTGCTCGTAAATCATGCTCCCGTCCAGCCCACAAGTTTTTCAAATGAATGTTTGGTCTGTACCAGCGACTCTTGGCCTTCTTCACTATGAATTTGATTTAGTGAGAAACCCACGATTTGTTGAACACGGACCACGTCCCGCTATATCTTGTGAAGCCTTGCCATTTCCAATGCCTTTCCTTTCTCCTTGAATTTTTTTCTCGACCACCTTGATATTTCGCCACATTTACTGTTTTCTCAATCACCATCAGAATCAGGCTGAGGTGCGTTTTTTTGTTTCATGCACGTTCTATCGTTGACGATGTTTTGACATACACCAAATGAGCTCGGATTCGTCAACGGAACCTGTGGGTTAAGGGCGAATTTCACCTGAATTGCCTGGTTTTTCGAATACATCTGCCTCGTCGTTCACAATTACTGTTAAAGCGCGAGTTGACCGTTGATGAATCCGGATCATAGATAAGGGTTTCTCCTTTCTAGCACTATTGCAATTTATCTAATGTCTAGCACATACTTGGGAAAGGCTAGAAGAAAGCAGATTGAAAAAATTTTTACCTAGAGCTAAATGCGTCTTTTTCAGAGTGATCAAAGGAAGAAGACGAGATTCGAGCTCAAAGCCATTCTTCTGCATCGTGTTGCTTAAACCTGAGCAATCACTGAAACCTGGCTTCCAAACCGAAAGTCATCTTCAAACGTCGCTCATCCCATATTTTTGTAGCTCCATTAATACTTCTTTGTTATGTTTCCACACTTCATCGATTTATTGAAATGCAATCTTCACGATAAAAATGAATATGTGATCCTGTATGTGCTATGAAGGCGTCTGAAAAAGATAGTATGCAGTGAGGAAAAATGTTTTATTTCATAATCAACTATGGTTGATCAATAAGTTTGAGGAGGGTCGTAAAGAGGAACCATCCAGAGAACAGTAGAGCAGCCAGCTCTGAGTGAACAAGGTCCAGGTCGGAGTTTAGTGCGCGATATTTTCCCCCTCGGTTTGTTAGATTCCCCCTCTAAATCTCAAACATGGGCAGATATTCTCCAGTGATTTTTTCAGACTACTTAATAGGTTGCCACCGCATCAAACCCCAGCTGTGAATCCCAGCAATGTTTGGTGTCAGTATGCAGCGCATATACAGCAACCGTTGGGACGACCCAAACGCCGGTGAAAAGGAGGCTGCAAGCTTGGTGCTGGTGAGGAGCGGTTGGATGCGAAAATGATACTTCTGGAGTGAGAGATAAATCCGGGGTCAGCAGTTTCTAGAAATGGAGCCTACGAGGAAATTATTTTTTTTCATTTCTCCTTCTTAAGTTTCGCTGATTGTCCGGGGTGCAACACGGTGAACTCTGGGGACGCTTTTGAAGCATCCAAGCGCAGGCGGAGAGGGGCCGCAGCCTGACGGATCGGTCACAGCCAGGGTCAAGCAGTTTATGTGTGTCCGCAAGGGAGTGGGGGTGCGAAATTTTTGGGAGAAATTAGAAATTTGGAGGGAAGATTTGAAAATGTTGGTAATTTAGGAGGGTGTTTCTGATAGTATTAAACTGGCATTCCCTGGAACCCGTCAGTGAAGTATAGTGGAGCCACAAGAGTGACTCATTTAGTTATCAATGAGGAGCGGTCGGTTTGGAGATCAATGAACATGAAACTCGTTGCAGCACAACCGCTATCGCTCAATCGGTACCGAGCGTGCTGAAATGGGATGTAGGGTTGACGACAAAAAAATGTGGAAAACAAAGTTCCATTTTTTGGGAAATTTTTCGGTCCAGTAAATGCTGGAAAAATTCGTCACTCAGGGGGGACTTTGAAATCTTCGACAATTTTCTGAAAATTTTGGTCACCGGGAAGGGTCGTAGGTCTATCAGGGTACGGGACAGCGGTCTGCTTTGGACACGGTTTACAGCGTCACAGCACAGGCCATAAAAACGGCCAATGTCTCACCGTCGACTGCGTACCATTTCATGCGCTGCGCGACCGCACGGGCGTCGGAAGCAGACGAGCGGCTGCCGCGCGACGAGTTTCGGCCTCCGCGCGTCGGCCGGAAACCGCATGCGCAGCGGCCAAAACTCGTCGCGCGGCGGTTAAAACCCGTCTGCTTCCGACGCGCGGTGCGCGCAGCGCGTGGTACGCAGTCGACGGTGAAACATTGGCCGTTTTATGCAATTGTACCTGACTTTGGTCCGCCCTCCCCACCACACTTCTTCTTCTTCTTATCGGCCACATAGAGCTTCTCCTTATAGGTGTAAAAAGGCACCCACATCGCACGGGTTCGTCCACATATCCATAACTGTTAGAGAAGTCGGCCTTGCAGGACATGAAAATAAATGAAATAAATCGTGCCCTGGGTTGTAAGGCAGCGGTCAGACATTCGTCGGGGATCGACGAGTCGATCTTATGGACGAAGGCCTTGAGGTGTGAGGAGTGTCCACATCGTAGACCTGCCAGGATTTGCGTGTACGTCTGGGTAGGTCCGTTTTGCTGTCATCGATCGGGGGTGGCAGGTCACCAAGAATTGGGTTAAGTGCAGGACTGTAGAGGTATTCTCTGACGAATCGGGTGTGCTCCATTTGCAGTAGTCTGACGCGATTGAGCCCGACGTCGCCCAACGTTGACGATCCAAGACAGAGACTGCAGCATGAAGTGGCGAGCGAATATGTCGAAATGGGGACCAGATGACAGTAATGGGAAATTAGGTGTGTGGAATTCTTACAATGCCAACATGGAACTGTTGCGACTGGAGTTGACAATGCTGCTTTACAGGAAGCAGCGAACACTCTTGATGTAGATGAGATACCGGTGTGGATCTAGGGCATCCAGTGATCACGCGTAGAGCAGTGTTCTGTACACGCTGAAGTTTGCTCCAAGAGGCTTCCGACAGGTGTCTTGACCATATTGGGGCTCCATATTCCAGCAATCGGCTGCACCATAGCCCTGTAGGTGGTTCGCAAAATTTCCTTAGAGCTGCCCCATGTGTGTGCCTGAACTCCTCCTTGTGGAACGCCTGCCTTCAGGGCACAGACTTCGATAAGTGTCCATCAAATTTCACACGAATGGAACGATTTTTGACAAAGTTATCTCGTCCATCTTTGCACCAGTCAGGAATAGTAGAGTCCAGGATCGATTTGGACAGCAGCGGAATACTGACGTTATTGAAGCGCAGCGGTTAAGTCAACCGCCACGACAATACTTCTACCAGCTGGAGGTTTCATGTTGAAGCCAGCAATTATGTGTTCTGTGATGGACGTGAGTGCCGTAATGGTAGAGTGGGCCTTCTTGAAGCCATTTTTGATGCACGTTATGTCGTAATGCTTCTTGGAGGTGCGGGTTGATGAATTTCTCCGCTAACTTAGCAATAGGGGACAAAAGGGAGATCGGTCAATGCGAACTTGCTTGATCTTCTGGTTTGCCAGGCTTGAGGATCGGAAGAACAATTGCTTGCTTCCATCTAGCGGGGATGACACCTGTGTTGAATGACGAGTAGACTAGGTCACAAAGTAATTCAAGGAACTCTTCCGGCAAGTACTTGAGATGGACGGCTGACACACCGTCGGGTCCCTCGGCTCGCGAGTTCTTCATGGACTTGATGAGGGAAGACATCTCAGAAACTGTTATGGCAGGTACATCTTTTCGGCTGAGCTTCCTCATAGACCGGAGAGTGAGCCTGTTGGAACGATCACGGCGGGACGTCGCTGAAGCAAAGTGTTTTCCAAGTCGACATGCTGCCTTAAATCCGGACTCGACTTTCCCTGACGGGAACTCAAGCATGTTGCGATCCGCTGCCATTTTCTTCCCAGATAGCCGCTTAAGAGTGCTCCAGGTCTTCTTTGCATCAGTGGAGAAGTTCAAGGATTCTGTGAACTCCAACCAACGCATCCGCTTGTAATCATTCAGCATTTTGGTGATCTCATCAGACAGTCGTTGAATGCTGGGATCTGCAGGGTCAACTCGGCGCTTCTCGTCCCGTAATTCGATCAGCTCCAGGACGTCTTTGGGAACGTTAGGTGAAACGTTCTAACGCGCCCTGTAGGAATTGCAGTTCTGGAGGCGTTGCATATGGCATCAACAATGAACTTGTCCTTCATGAACGGAGCCGGTTAGCGGATAGCAGGCTACCTGACTGAGTAACACCTCTTTAAACATGACCCAGCTTGGCCTTACGGTAGTTGGTGTACAATTTGCTACGAGAGCCTATGAAAGGTGCCAGGTGACTGTTGAGAGACAAATCCAATGAAACACATATGGGTACATGATCGCTCGCCATAGCTATAGCAGTGGACCAGTTACAGGAAACAGCAAGAGAAGATGATACAAAAGTGACATCTGGAGAGGACGGCCTGCCCGTGGAAGGGAGCCGAGTGGGGGCGTCCTCGTTGTTAATGGCAACAAGATCACAATCCTCAGCAAAAGCTCAAGTAGTTCCTCTGTCATCGGGATCTAGAGAGGAGAACCAGGATGTGGAGTAAGCATTAAAATCGCCAGCCATGACAACAGAAGACGATGGGAGGGCAGTGTGCACAGATTGCAAAATGGAGTGGGGTCAAACGAATTGGGACATGAGGAGATTGGGGGAATATAAATATTAACAACATCTATAGGGCAACTTTGCAATAAAACATGAACACCAATACATTTTACAACATTATGATTAGGAGAGCTATAAGATGAGAAGGTATAGAGGTTTTTACAAACGTAGAGACGCTCCACCATGAGATGTGCGAGGGAGGTGGTAAGACGTATAACCGGGAAGGCGGGGTAGGGAGGATGTTGGGCTAAGTTTAGTCTCCTGAAGGAGAATGACATCTGGACGAAAGCGTTCAATGTACAATGAGCTCAGCAAGTTTGGCACGCAGGCCATTGATATTGGAGTTGAAAATGTCTAGACTATGAAGAGGAACACTAGGGGAGAGTTAGAGCAAGAAGTGCAACAATACGCATCAGTGTAGTCATTATAACTGGTTAACCCCGAACATTTGAGGTGTACCCAGCCGAGACAACCACCGCACTGACGCTTGCATGTTGAGCCGATAATGCTGCCGAGATGTCGTACGTTCGTGCCGTGGCAGTGTGGAGGAAAGAAGATCACCTCCGTGCAGACCGACGTCGTTAATCCCTCCGCGGAGAGGGCTTTTTGTCATGGGAGAGGTGCTGGCTGGCTCCAGCTCTCCTGAGGATTCTTCTACAAATGGCCGGCGTCGAAAGGAATCCAGGACCCGCGAAGAAGAAGAAGTACCCATGTGCCACTTGCGGCAGAGATGTCAATTGGTATGGAACCAGCGTCCAATGTTTTGGATGCGAAAGGTGGGTGCACTTCTCTTGTTCGGGTCTCAGTTCTGTGAGGCACCACGATTCTTCCTTTCGTTGTATTGTGTGCTCCGCCTCCAGTAACTCAAATTCCTCATCTACCAACCGCCCCTATCTATTGTACACATCAATCTAAACGGCCTTTCGGACCAAGCTTTCTGAATTATCTCTCTTTGCCCGTACTCATCACCCGGATGTTATCATGGTCGAGGAGACCAAACTCTCTCCCTCTGCTACCTCTAGACATCCAAACATCCCGGGCTATACTGCATATCATACTCCCAGGTCATCTCAAGGAGGCGGAGTCTCTACTTTTGTTCTGTCCCTCTCTTCCTCTCACATTATTCCAACACTCCAGTGGATGGCACTCTCGAGTACATCCCCATCCATCTACCTCTTAAAACACCACTTTCTCTTTTTTATATATATATATCCCTCCTTCTTCCTCTTGTCCCTCAACATACAATCCTATCCCCCTTCTCAAGCAGGTCCATGACTGCTCTCTTTCTCCCTCAATTGTCTTTGCGGGTGACTTCAATGCGCACACGTTCTGCTCGTCGCTTGATTCTGATGCTAGAGGAGGTGACGTCGAAGAATGGGCGGAGGAGTGCGATCTGGTCATCTTAAACGATGGCCAGCCCACTCGTCTCCCTGCCAACGGCCGATCATCTAGCCCAGATATCTCCCTCTGTCTCTTCCAATCTCTAATGCCTGCTCTTGGTCGACATCCACAACTCTTTCCAGCGATCACATCCCTGTTCTTTGCCGATATTGATCTCTCTAACTCTCTTGCTCCCTATACAGGTGTTCGTCATCGTTCTCATCTTAATTTAGGCCTTGCAGACTGGAGCCTGTTCAGGAGGTTGCGCTCCGCCAAGCGGCTGATTATCCGTGGAATGGCGATGTACACCAGAAGGAGCGCCACCTATCTGATGCCATCTTGAAGGCTATGAAAGCTGCGATCCCTGAAGGCCGCGTTAAGACCTTCTTTCCCAATGTCACCAGGAAACACTGCAGAAGATAAGGACAAGGGACGCAAAGAGAGCCGCAAATCATCTTGACTCCAGACATCGCTGCGCTGGATGATGAGATCAGGAACGACCTTGACAGGCACAAGAAGGAAACTTGGGAAAAAGTTCACTGGGAAGATGAACTTCAGAAATGATGCAGCAGCAACGTGGAAGGCCTTGAAAAGGATCTCCGGAAAGTTCACCTCCGCCGACAATTCCACGATTGAGTTTGAAGATGGAGTCTTCAAATCAGGGAAGGAGGCCGCAAATGCTCTTGGGAAGCATTTTTCATCACTAGAACCAAAAGAGAGAAACAGAACAGAATAACTGTACAGGAACTCTGTAAGTTGCCTCTCATGGATGTAGATGATGCAGTCACGCCTGCACAAGTCGAGAAGGCGATAAAGGAGATGAGCAACTCGAAGGCATTAGGGCCAGACGGTTTGAGCCCTGCAGTCCTGAAGAGACTGTCCAGTGAACTACTGCCCTTATTGCTGACGTCATAAATACATCGTTTCGTACATGTACTTTACCCCCAAAATTGGAAAGGTGGCTCGTGTTATTCCACACTGCCAAGAAGCCGGGAAAGTCACCATCCACGGCTAAAGGGTTTTACCATGGCCGATCAGTCTGCTCTCACCCATCGCCAAAATTGCCGAAAGCGACTGGTTTGTGGAGGAGCTTGCCGAGCATAACAGCCATGGCAGCAGCACCAACATGGTTACCACGTAAATTACATTCCCACCACTACGGCCTTTGTTGGAAATTGTGAGCCTTTATGTGCTGGATTTGGCTTGAATGCTGCATCAAACCCCAACGTACTGTTGGTGTGGCCCTCGTTTCTTAACAAAGGCATTTGACGCACTGTCAATCTAGGCCTACTATCAGAGAGTCTGTTGAAGTCTACTGCATCAAGCCATGGCAGCGAAGCACGGTGGATAACTGCCTTCACTAAATGACGTTGTCGGGCAACAATGTGCTATTCCAGGGACATGTTTCCAATAGCATCCCCATCGCCGCTGTGGTGTAAATCCTCAAGGAGGAGTGTTATCGCCTGCACTTTTCAGTTTATACTCTAGAAGATCTGCCCGTTCCCCCTCACAAGATCATCAAGGTCGTTGCATACGCAGATGATATATACTATTCTCGGGTGCCGAGATCATGCGACATTAAGGTCAGCCACCAGTAAGATCAATGACTTCACTTGATCGAGTTGAAATGTTTCCTTCGATCGCAAAATGCTCACAGATCTTCTGCCTTTCCAAATCGTCCGTCACCGTCTTTTCCACTGATAATGCAGAACACAGTGCCCATCCTGCATATGGTGAAATGGGACGGAAAGCTCAATTGCAGGCCACCCGATTCCCCCAAGCAGCTTGGACTCGTGTTGGGATCCTTCAAGTTTGAAGTTTCATAAGAACACTGAGCAGAAGCAAGCCACAGTGAAAGCAAGACTCAACGTCACTGCGTGCTCTTCGGGTGGAACGTCCTGGGGGATGCAATAAAGAAACGATCCTGACCACGTAGTTAAGGTTATTGTGCAACCCGCCTTGGAGTATGCTGCGCCAGTCTGGCAGCACATCGTCGTCGGACATCTCTTGGTCCAAGCTGCAGCGCGTCCAAAATTGTGCTCTGCGTATTGCAACAGGCTGTTCTAAAAAGCTCTCCAATAAGAGCACTTACATGCCGAAGCTCGCATATTGCCAGTTAGAGGAACCATCTGCCAACTCCAGGCGCAACAAATGTACATTAACATCGTGAAGCAGCCGAATCATCCTTCGCGAAGAGTACTAAACCCGGTGAGAGAGATGTAACAGGGAGGTGGAAGCCGTTCCTGCTGATGCTCCGTCGAAAGTAGATGTGCAGAGATGGACCGAAGCACAACAAGAACGCTACTCCTGTCTCTTTGCGCGCGGAGCATACCCGATTCGTGAAGGAACACTTGAGCAGAGTTGCTTTATAAACTTTCCATCCTGGGAGTCGCACCTCCAAAGGTCTCCGAGACAGAGATGGAACTTGGCAGGCGTGCCGCAGAGTGCACCCTTGAAATCGTTACGCTGTGGACACTCCTCCATGCTTATGTCATAACTTGCATTAGGATTGAACAACAGCAAACCTGAAATCGAGTGTCCTGGATTGCGGTAGTCTAAGGGGCATACTACTGCGCAATCCTGTTCAATTGCCCGAAGAGAGGGCCGGACTACATTAACTATAATGGATCTGTGGACTGAACCCAGTGCTAGTGGGCCGAGTTTCTGGAACCTATGACAGAACTCCCTCTCTGTGGCTGCAAAGAAGAAAGAAGAAGAAACCCCAATATGGGATTGACGGTCATCCTACTTCCAAGTGATCCCTGACGGGCAACTTGGTGTGCTCCGGGCACGTAAAAAGACGCAGGAACTTGATCCAGCGTTGGGAGTCCGTCCATCTTTGTATATTAACTTTCTCGGGAGACATCCGCATAAAGGCCTTCTGATATGCCTCTCTACTCACGGGAAGTTCAAGTGATCCTTCTTAATATCAATGGTGGTCAAAGGCTGCTTGACAATGTTAATAACCAGTTGCTGCGCTTGGAGATTGGCAGTGCTCCTTAACTGGCAGAATTCGGGTGGACTTCAGCATGAAGATGTTCCACTCTGGGGTGCTTTTAGCACAATTCCTGTGGCAATCCGAAGAGCAGCATTTCTTGGACTCGCTGCATCTTTGTCCACGATGAATCCGATATCATGTGCTGCTATACCGGTGCAGCGATACTCCAACGCCGTGGCTGCACATATTGCCTTGTAGGTGGCCACAAAATTGTCTCCTTTGCTACTCCCCACGACGTTCCTCCCAGAGGCTCGTAGGACGTTGAGCTTTGCTTTCACTGCTAGCTTCCTCGTTTCTGCTCAGTATTCTTGTGGAACCTCAACGAAGGATCCCAATATCTAGGCCCAGGAGCAGCTTAGGAAAACGTGCATGCATGGGCAGACGAGCGTCTTCCAATTCACAACAGGGTGAGCGCAGTGTTCCTTAGGGTCAGTGGAGAGCAAAAGCTGATACAGATGATTTAGTGGCAGAGACAGTGAGCATCATATTTCATCTGAGGAAAGTTCTTCAGGAACGATGAGGTAGCTATTGATCTTGCGTGCAGCTACATTAATGTCTCTGTCCCGGCACAAGATGGTGATGTCATCCGCATACGCAACGCGGCACTTTGATGTCACACTTTGGGGGACGGGCAAATCTTCCAGGTAAAGACTGAACAGAGCAGGCGATATGACTCCTCCTTTGAGGGACAACCGGCAGCGACATCGGGATGCTATTAGAGACATGTCCCTGAAACAGCACTCTTGCTCGGCGCCCTTTTGATGAGTGCTGTAATCCATCGCTTTATATGCCAAGGCGGGATGGTGGACCCTCCAATAGCTTCCTCAGACAGTATGCCCAAGTTTCCGACACAGTGTCAAAACGCCTTCGTGAGGTCCAGGGCTACTTCCAACAGTGCGTTGAGGCATGCGTGGCGTTGAAGCCATCCGAAAACATAGCTCACAATCTCCAGCAGCGCCATGGTGAAGCTAGGAGTGTAATTTGCGGAATCTCATGCTGGTGCTGCTGATTGTTATTATGCTCTGGCAAGCTCCTTGACGACCTACTTTCTCGAAGCGACCTTTGCGATTGAGCTGATAACAGACTTATTGGCCCTGTATCCCTTAGCCGTCGATGGTGATTTAGGCTGCCTTAGGCAACGGAACGACGCTTGCCATTTTCCAGTCTTGGGGTTGGATGCACGTGCGAAATGAAGTGTTGATGACGTCAGCCAGGATTGGCATAATCTCGCTTAGCAGTTTCTTCAATACCGCTGGACTAATGCCATCCGGCCCCTGTAGCCTTCGAGTGGCGCATCTCTTTTACCACCTTTTCAATCTGCGCGGGTGTCACTGCTTCTGCTTCGTTCATGAGTGACAACGACAGAGCTCTCTTACAGTCACTCGATTCTGTTTCCCTCTCTTAGCCTGAGTTATGAAAAATTCTTTCCGAGAGCAGTTGCAGCCTCCTTTCTCGATTTGAAGACTCCATTTTCGAACTCGATCGTATAGCAGTTGGTGGAGGTGCTCTTGCCAGAGATCTTCTTGAGAACTTTCCAAGTTGATGCTCCGTCACTCTTGAAATTCATCTTCTCCGTGAATTTCTCCCAACACTCCTTCCTGTGCTTGTCCAGATCTCGCTTAATCTCGCTATCCAGCTCAGCAATGGTCGGATCAGGTGATCTGCGACTCTCTTTGCATTCCTTGTCCTTATCTTCTTCAAGATTTCCCTGGTGACATTTGGAAAGAAGGTCTTAACTCGGCCCTCCGGAATGGCGGCTTTCATTGCCTTGCAGAATCGCGTCCGTCAAGTCACGTTCTTTCTGGCATTGTCGAAAGCGGCAGTCAGATCGGCTGCTACGACCATACTTCTGCCGGCTGGAGTTTTCCTATTGAAACCAGCAATGATGTGTTCAGTAATTGACGTTGGTGTGGTGATAGTGGAGTGCGACTTTTTGAAGCCATGTTGAAGAACTTTTTGCTGTAGTGCGCCTTGGAGATGCGGATTTATAGATTTTTTCCGCCAACTTAGCGATAGGGGATAATAGGGATATGGGACGATGTGACGTTGCTCTACTCTCTGGTTTGCCCGGCTTGGGAATGGGAAGAACGAGCTTGTTTCCAACGAGCAGGAATAGTACCACTGCTAAACGACGAATAGATGAGATCACTGAGCACCTCAGCGTATTGTTCCGGCAGATGCTTCAAGTGAACGGCTGAGATGCCGTCAGGTCCTTCTGCCTTTGAGTTCTTCATTGATTTGATAATGGCAGTGACATTAGAAGCAGTAATAGCAGGTACGTCCTGGTGACTGAGTTTCCTGATCGCACGTAGAGTACATCTGTGTAGCTTATCGCGTCGTGGAGAGGCAAACGCATAGAGTTTTCCAAGCTGACAGGCAGCCTTATATCCGAATTCGAATCTGCCTGAGGGGAATTCAAGCACTTTGGAGATCTCCTCGGATAATTGTGAAATGCACGGATCAGAGGGGTCACTCCTGCGTCGGTCGTTCCGTTGTGTGATTAGCTTCAGGGCTTCCTTTGGTACGTTAGTGTGAAACGTTCTTACGCGACCGGTGGGGATGGCTTTTCTGGAGGCATCGCATATGGTGTCGACGACGAACTTCTCTTTGTCGTGTACCGAGCCAGCTGGCGGATAGTTGGTTACCCCGGCTGAGAGCACCTCCTCAAACAGTACCCAGTTAGCTTTACGATAGTTAGTGTAACATTTGCTACGGGAGCCAGAGAAATGTGCAAGATGACTATTAAGAGACAGATCCAATCTTTTGCTGATAGGTATATGATCACTGGCTATGGCTACAGATGTAGCCCAGTAGAAAGAGAAGAAGAAACGAACGTGATATCAGGCGAGGAGGGCCTGCCCATCGACGGGAGACGAGTAGGAGAATCTTCGTTTATAGGAATTAGGTCACAGTCGTCCGCAAAAAGCTCAAGTAGTTCTCCTCTGTCATCGGGATCTAGGGAGGAGAACCAGGAAGAGGAATGAGCATTAAATTCACCAGCCATGACCATATATGAAGATGGCAGGATTGAATGTACACCATGTAGATATGGAGCGGGGTCAAATGAATTGGGACAAAAAGTTGATGGGGGAATGTAAACATTGATAATATCTAGAGGACAACTTTGCAATACAATATGAACTCCTATACATTCAACAACATTATCACTGAATAAGGTGAGATGGAATAGAAGATTTTACAAAAGTGGACACGCTACCGCCATGTGATGAACAGGGAACATGATACGATGTATAGCCGGGAAGGCGGGGCTGGGAAGGAGGACACGCGAAGTTTGGTCTCCTGTAGGAGAATGACATCAGGCGAAAGCGTTCAATGTTTAATGTAAGTTCCATAAGTTTGGCACGCAAGCCATTAATATGTGTTGAGTTGAAAAATGCTGAGACTATGAAGAGGAACCGTAGAATGTAAATTAATACAAGACATACAACAATAGGCATCAGTGTAATCATTATAGCTAGTTAACCCCGAACACCTGAGGTTTACCCAGCCAAGGCAACCACTGCACTGGATGCTCGCATGTTGTGCCGACAACCCACAATGACGGCATGGATACCGATGCTCCGTCGAAAGTAGATGTGCAGAGATGGACCGAAGCACAACAAGATCGCCTCCGTCTGTTGCGCGCGGAGCATACTCGATTCGTGAAGGAACACTTGAGCAGAGTTGCTATAAACTCCATCCTTGGAGTCGCTCCTCCGAAGGTCAGCGAGACAGAGATGGAAGTTGGCAGGCGTGCCAGGTGCACCCTTGCATCGTTACGCTGTGGACACTCTCCCATGCTTATGTCATATTTGCAGAGGATTGATAACAGCAAACCTGACGAGTGCCCTGATTGCGGCAGTCAAGGGCAAACTACTGCGCACCTGTTCAATCGCCCGGAGACCGACAACATTCACGTCAATGGACCTGAGGACGATCCCTCCGCTAGTGGCCGAGTTTCTGAACCTATGACAGGCCCCACTCTGTGGCTGCAAAGAAGAAGAAGAAGACGGCTTGGACAACGCGGAGTCTTGTTTCGCGGTCCAGGGTTCTTCTCAATGCCAGCTCGTAACAGCAGAATACGAAGGAGTGTTGCAGCCAGCCATTTACACTCCCACACAGAAAAACTCCACTTGGAGTTGTTGACGCTCGTTTGATGAGTCTTCTTGATCTTGATAGTCGACTCCACAGATCCACCATGCGTAGGTTGAGCATCTCGGATCCAACTACGTTCCTAGGGGGTCTTGTACTATTCCAGAGACATCATTGGAATTAGCGTGAGACCGTTTCCAAGATAGGCAGAAAAACAGGAAAACGATTTCAAGGTTGGACTGTGCCTTTAAAGGCAGCAGAAACGCTCGAAAAAGTTGTTGAGGTAACTACGTTAGTGGGCCAGTATGGCCTCTAGTAGAAGGCTCACGCCGTAGGAGGCGTCAAAAACTAGTCAAAACCACTGAATTTGAGCAGTGCAAATCGAAAAATCTCGCCAGCCCCGCCCATGAGCTTCGTCAACCCCGCCCCTCAATATACGGATGCGATCCCTTCTGCTGGTTTTTGAAGCTTCCAACGAGGTGAGCGTTTTAGGACAGGCTGTAGGAGCCTATTGGTTTCGCTACCTCAACCATTTTGCCGTTAATATTCGCTATTTCAACAGCTCGCGCATATCTCGTTCACTTTTACCCCATAACAAAAACAGCTGTTATTCCCGCATTTGCATGCAGTTTTGTCTGTTTTTCGTCAGTTTCCCATAATACCAGTTTCAGATCTTCGATTTATGTCATAAAATCGATACAGTTTTTGAGCGTGTCTGCTGCCTTTAACTTTGAATTTCGGGCCAAAGTTTTTGCGACCCCGCCCATTGCGAAATTTCACAACCCCATTTGACCCTGCTGCGCTGCCTATACGGAAATCAGGATTAAAGCTTATTAGTCACCGTTTTCGACAAATCAGTGCTTCCGAGTTGAAATCCTGAACGTTTCCGATAATTCTTGTGCGGTTCAGATTCAACGTCTGATTCTCGTGCTGTTGGTCATCATGCAAAGACGCTCACATCAGCACCTGTCCGAAGAGTTAGTTTTGTTTCCCGCTGCTTTTGATCTTTCTGTTTTTGTGTTTTATGAGTTGTCCAATGTTATCGTTCAAAAAATCGGGTGTCGGGAAGCTTTTGAGAGAGATCCAAGATTCTTCTCAAAAATTTCTTATCCGAGGACATCAAGCCACGCAAAGCTACAATAATCATACCACAGGTGTATTACCCCTCATTTATCGAAATTGCCCTGGTTGGCCAAATTCGGTAGATACTTTTCACCCTACAGCATTGAGTTTATGAGTTAGCACGAAAATGTAGATTTTTGGGAGGCAGCTGCTATGGTACTGTAAGAGGTGAGGGCCAGCCAATTTTACCGAGACCCCCATGTGTAGTATACTTGGGCATCGAATAATTTCGAATCATCCGAAAAATCAATTTTCCTCTCCAGAGCCAGAGGTTTGAGCTAATTTCGGTTCTCAGGAATCAAGTTAGGGGTATTCTTCTCATAATTCATGGCAAAGTAGAATTCTGTGCACTCACAAAATCACAAATATCAGTTTTTCAGAAAGAAAGTCGACTATTAATCGAAGTCGACTATTTTTTCCGATTAATTGATATATGTAATTCAATGAATGCAATTGATTCCACATTAAGCTACCCTATGAGAAGTTTCCCCCCTACTTGTTGTCTGAAACCAGATAGAGCTCGATTTGTTCTAACATTTAGGAGGAAAATTCATTTATCGGATGATCTGAAATTATTCGATGCCCAAGTATAATATGTAGTAGGTAAAAGCTTTTGCCAACTTTGGTGCGGTGGGCAGGGGACAGGGGCTCTCTACACACCGAGGAAGAGTTGTCCCATTTTCGCAGTTCGAAACGTCACTATACTCAATGCAAGCGAAGCGGTCCCGATTAAATTGAGCCGCAAAAGGCGGACAAGTCCTCCTCTGTGTGTAGAGACCCTGTCCCGGTGGGCCGTGCGGCGTTCTCGACACCACCGGCTAGCAGGGTTGCTTTCGTGCGCGACGATCTGCCGCCGCAGCCCCCTCCATTCACTAGACTAAGTTCTATGAAGAGTCAGTATGTACATACTACCAAATCTCCCTGAAAAAGGACCCAGTTCAAGCATAATTGTTCTTAGAAAGTGAAAACAGACCTCTGGTTCAGTACCTTGAAGAACCTCCTGTAGATTTGGCAGGTAACACTGTTTAAATCGTTAGTTGTAACTTTTCCCGCATTTTTTGGGGCATTTTTCGGAGATGGGAATGCCAAATACTATCGGAAATCGTAGTTCCGTTCATCTCTGGTCCCGATCAGGATGAGCGGAACAAAAATATGAAATTACGGAAATCGGTTTTCCGGGTTTCGGAAGGAAATTTTTTATCGGGTTTCGAAAATCGAGCGCGAAATGCCTGAGAATGCGCGGAAATGCGGTTTTCGGAACGCGAAACGCGGAAAAAATTTGGAAATCATATAATGTTTTCGTCTTCCTGGAGGACCCGATATTTCGCATCCCGCGGCGTTTTCTGTGGTTTTCGAGCGGAAGGCGGAACTCCGCTCATCCCTGGTCCCGATGTGTTTCAGAGCTATAAGTTGTAAATCATTATCAACTAGGTGAGGCACAGAAGTAGGCAGACGGTTCACTTGCCAGCCAGGGTTCGGCGTGAGGTGTGATGTATCACAGAGGGGGGGGGGTCCCGTCGACGTCCGGTGGGGTTGGTCGGACCTTCAACCAATCAAGAATCAAGATGGCCTTCTATCAGGGATGGGGAGGGGTTTCGAAAGCTGTACCGTAGTATGTAATATAACACTAGACTGAGACGGCAAAATGAGATCACAGTAAGAAGTCAAAATAATTTTGGAGATCAAACCGAGAGGGCGAAATGAGACAGGAGCTTAAAAAAGAAACTGGATAGTGAGAAACAACAGCGAAAAACAAACGAGGCAGGATATGAAATGGAGATGCAAAAAGAGGCAGGAACTCACAAGAAAAGGTGACAATTCACTGGTGGAGAAATTATGCGAGACAGTAGACAACAGCAGCATGGGCATCGTTTGCTTCCGACATGGAAGCGTTCATGAAATTTTGGGTGCGTTTTCACATCAGGACTGCCAATTACTAAATGTGGTTTTCATGCCCGAAACTGCATCTGTGTCAGGGCTGTGCGTAATTACGAATTACGGGCGTTTTTGGCACTTTTTACGATTTACGAAATTTCGGCCGAAATTCGTAACAAATCGTGAAAATGCGATTAAGGGAACAATGTAAATTTGCTGTCTAGGACACAGTTGAACTGTACACTCAACACGCATTCCTGGCATTTGATTATTCTTTCCAATTTGGAATTTTGTTGAAACCTTTCCCTGACACTCCTAGCCGGGCGTAGCCAGCAGCAGAGGGGTCGCTCACGACGAATTATAGTTATTGATAACGAGATTCCGGTCAGACCGACCGATCCGCTACTCACACCAACGTCCTCAACCTGATTATTGTGACCAAACATTCCTCGCTCCATAAGTGAGTCAGGTCGGTGAAGCCGAGCTCCACAGTTCTTAATCTCTAGGGAATGCTTCCGATCCCATGACAAAAGCGAGAGATGCATATTTTAGTGGAGCTACTGTTTATATCGAAGCGAAATTCGGACCGCAGTTGGAGACAACTGCTGTTACAACACGTAGGGCAAACAGAATCATGCTGGGACCACGAGGTCCTGCCACGATTAATCTTTGTGCCAGCACGACTATCTTCAAGCCGCGGCTCAGATACTCGAGGCGGGCAAGCCCCACTTCCACCAGTACGCCAGCCTTCCTTCCTAGTCGAGGCTGGCGTCCTGGTGGAACAGGGTCGGCGCCCCTTCCCTCTCTTCGCTGCGGTACCGTCCCACCCCGGGTCTCACCCGCAGTGGTTACGCGGGTCATCCCAAACACAATAATTGAGTACCCCAGGATTTCCACTGTTCTCATCGCTTACTCATCATTCAAGACGATTTCTGACTTTACTATACTGATGAAACACTTGAGAACCATGAACATTTATTACAGTAACCGGAATACTTCATTTTAATGGTAGTCTACCTGAATGTTCACAGACGTACGTACAAAGTGAGGCGGCTTCCACAATCTTCGTCTTTTTCATTTCACTGTAATACCTTTGATAGCACACACAGTCTTTGTTTATGAAAATCGCCAAATCTGAAGAAACAGTAATCTGTGGAAATCACCTCAAATAGAAAAAAAAACACAAAAATCGCAACTTTCACGGTTCAGATATCTACACAATAGGATACTAGAGATCTATGAGGAACTAAAAATAACATGTTACAGCATAACGATGCGAGTAGATGCCAAAGTTCTGCAGGTTCAACGTTGCCTTCGCATTCCAATCGTTCCTCGTGCGGTCCCGAAGTTACGTAGTCCTGCAATGAAGACAATCTTCATCAGAAAGACTGCATAACAAACTTCACTGCAAAAGGAACTACCTTTTGAGCTGTCTAATCACATCCACCATCAACGAGGGCGCACTTGTAATCGCGCACATCGTACCTGAAAATCAAAGTTTCAACTGGTGGTTAGGTGCTGTGAAGGAACGGTAAAAGAGTACCGATTGATGAGCTGACAGCTTCTCGAATCCGTCTTCCATGGAGTTACGTCTGATCATTTCGGGAGGAGTGGCCGGCCTTCTTTCATCTCAGCAAGACGACGAAGATCCCACAAACAAAAATATCAGATGGTGGAATGGTGCCCTGAAGACAAGGTAAATGAATAGATAACTCCAATCTTCTGAGATGAAGAAACGGAATTCTGAGTCGGAGTTGTGAAAGCAGAAGAATGATATTGAAGTGGTGAAACTAATGACGAAAATGAGGATTGAGATTCTGTGCTCCACTGTTGAAAACCTGCTCGATTCGCAAATCATGCAACGCGGCGCGGGGGGCTGGCTCAACGGTGGTCGGAGCGCCGTCCCTCTCAAGTCTCCGCCCACAATTACGGTTCAAGGCTGGCCCCCCCTGAGCGAAAATGAATGAGGATCTGAGGGTCTCCAAAAGCGGTTTTTGCGGACAGGAATTCCACCTCGATAGGAGACATTAAATACGGTGATGGCTTATGGAGCGAATATGTTGGAACCCATTATGCACATTGTTGCCAAATTTTAAGTAGTTTTTTCGAAAACAACCTACGTCACGCACACACCTTCAGTGGATAAAAAGTTACCAGCAAAAAAAGATATTTCGTGAATTGAAACCTCCTGAAGGATCGAGAAAATATTTTTTCTAACCTGAAAACACTTCGACGAAGAGTTTCGCTGGATTTCTGAAATAACATCTGGATAGATGTCTACCACTAAAGGCAATCAAGCGTTGAGTGAAAAAGTGGTAATATTGAATTTGGTTCCAAACATTTCAACGAAAACTATGCTGCCGAGATGTCGTACGTTCGTGCCGTGGCCGTGTGGAGGAAGCAACATCAACTCCGTGCAAACCGACATCAACCCCTCCACGAAGAGGGTTTTTGCTATGGGAGAGATGCTGGCTGGCCTCAGCTCTCCTAAGCGATTCTCCTACAAAGGGCCGGCGTGGAGAGGAATCCTGGACCCCGCTCAGAAGTACCCATGCGCCACGTGCGGCAAGGATGTCACATGGAGTAAAACAGGCGTCCAGTGCTTCGGATGTCAAAGGTGGGTGCATCTCTCCTGTTCGGGTCTCAGTTCTGTGAGGCATCATAACTCTGCTTTTTGCTGTGTCCTATGCTCCTCACCTTCCAACTCTGATTCCTCTACCTCCAATCGCCCACTTTCTATTGTACATATAAATCTCAATGGCCTTCGTGCCCAAACTATCTGAGCTCTCTCTCTTTGCTCGTACTCACCATCCAGATGTTATAATGGTTCAGGAAACCAAACTTTCCCCCTCTGCTACTTCTTCTCACCCAAATATCCTGGCTATACTTCATACCATGCTCCAAGATCGTCGTTCGGTGGAGGAGTTTCTACTTTTGTACTATCCACTCTTCCTTCTCATCTCTCATATCCCTTGTCTGTGGGTGCCCCTAGCGGTCGGTGTATTGCGAGCTCTGCACATCGATTCCCTACCGTTAGTTCAACTCTCAGATCTCGTAATTCTGGTACCCTTTTCGCCTCGCCTCATCGCCGTTAATTCCTATAATCTGCTGTAACCTTCAACTATGGTCATGACTCGTGCTGCTGTTAAGAAAAGTGCATCCCAAGGCTGTCCTGTGATGACCGGAAGTAGCGGACTTGCCGTGGCCATTGATCGATTTGAAGGAAGACGAGACATTGCCTGGTCATGTCAGAGATATCTTGATTCATCTGCTTGACTCTCAGCATGAGTTAGAATCTCTTGTCAGAAGGAATTTGGATCTTGAAGCCAGAGTTGAAGTTCTCTCTGCTGAAAATGCTGATTTGAAACGTACGATTTCGCAAATTTCTCAGTCAGCTGATCCTGTCTCTTCTCCTGCTACTCAGTCATTGAATTTGTCCGCAGAAAACGTACATGATGATGAATATAATGCAGCCATTATTGTTGAGAGGCGTAGATCTTTGGTTTTATCTGGTGTGCCAGAGCGTAAATCGTGGCCTGTTAATCGTCGAGTCCATTACGATTATTTGAGTGCTTGCAATGTTCTTCATTTCCTCAATGTTGAATGTACACCTATCACTGTTTACCGCCTAGGGAAGCTCAAGCAAGGGTATAATAGAAAGCTTAAAGTGATTCTTCCTTCCATGCTCAGCTTTGCAAAAATTTGCGCTGCAGAATGCTGACCGTCTTCGGTTTTTCCCTGAGAGAGGAGTCTCTATTCGAGAGTCTCTTCCATTTGCAGAGAGAAAGCGAAGAAGGGAGGCTTATCAGGCGTCTCGGGGCTTGGGCCTGAATGGGGAAGCTGGTCCTTCACACTCCGCTTGGGGTGGTGGTGGGCCAGAAATCCCTAACACCAGTGCCCATCCTTCGGGGGGATCCTTGCAGTCGCACAGTCAGTTGCCTTTAAACTAGTGGGATCGGATGTTGACCCACCACAGGGAGTCATCACTTGTTTTTATGCCAATGTTCGTTCAATTCCGAAAAACGCGAACTATATCAGTTTTGTATTGAGTAACAATTTCGATTTATATGTCTTCTCTGAGACGTGGCTCAAATCCGATCACTCTCTTTCGTCGTTACTGAGTAATTTTTTCTGACGAGTATCAAACTTTGCGTTGTGATAGAAAGAGAAAACAAAGGGGATGGTACTATTCGTCTTTTGAGGAACAAATTTTTTGTCTCGTAGAGATTTATATCCGAATCAGTTCAAGAGGCGTTCGAAATTTTAGGCTTCGATATTATATTTGAGAATAGCAGTGTAAAAATGGTGGCTGTGTACAGAGCTCCGTCTTGTCCGGTTCTTTCAAAATGAAGAGCTGTCAAAAACTATCAGTGACATTGTTTGTTGCGAGTATCCATCAGTAATTCTTGGTGATTTTTTTAACTATCCGGAAATAGACTGGAAATGATCTCAGAAAATCTTTGCCGCCCTGTTCCTCTATATGTTCGTGAACACCCTTGTTGCTCATGATTTCAACCAACTGGTAAGAGAGCCTACTAGAGGTGTTAACTGCCTTGATCTGGTCTTTTCTAATGATGATACACTCGTAGGAAATGTAACTGTTGGACCTACCGCGGGAACTAGCGATCATAACAGCGTCAGTTTTGTTCTCAATTGTCCATATGTTGGTAGTCCTCTGGATTTACGCTCGTTCGTGATTTCGCTCGATGTAATTATGAAAAGCTCTGTATTTACCTCTCGGCTATTAACTGGAGTGATTCTCTAGAAAGCGCGTCCTCCTTTGATAGAAAGTACGAGTTATTTTTGGATATTTTGAGCAATGCTCTAGATATCTTTGTAGCTGCCGAGATGTCGTACGTTCGTGCCGTGGCAGTGTGGAGGAAAGAAGATCACCTCCGTGCAAACCGACGTCACTCCCTCCGCGGAGAGGGTTTTGTCATGGGAGAGGTGCTGGCTGGCTGCAGCTCTCCTGAGGATTCTTCTACAAATGGCCGGCGTCGAAAGGAATCCAGGACCCGCGAAGAAGAAGAAGTACCCATGTGCCACATGCGGCAGAGATGTCAATTGGTATGGAACCAGCGTCCAATGTTTTGGATGCGAAAGGTGGGTGCACTTCTCTTGTTCGGGTCTCAGTTCTGTGAGGCACCACAATTCTTCCTTTCGTTGTATTGTGTGCTCCGCCTCCAGTAACTCAAATTCCTCATCTACCAACCGCCCTATCTATTGTACACATCAATCTAAACGGCCTTCGGACCAAGCTTTCTGAATTATCTCTCTTTGCCCGTACTCATCACCCGGATGTTATCATGGTCCAGGAGACCAAACTCTCTCCTCTGCTACCTCTAGACATCCAAACATCCCGGGCTATACTGCATATCATACTCCCAGGTCATCTCAAGGAGGCGGAGTCTCTACTTTTGTTCTGTCCTCTCTTCCCTCTCACATTATTCCAAACACTCCAGTGGATGGCACTCTCGAGTACATCCCCATCCATCTACCTCTTAAAACACCACTTTCTCTTTTTAACATATATATATCCTCCTTCTTCCCTCTTGTCCCTCAACATACAATCCTATCCCCCTTCTCAAGCAGCTGTATGACTGCTCTCTTTCTCCTCAATTGTCTTTGCGGGTGACTTCAATGCGCCACACGTTCTGCTCGTCGCTTGATTCTGATGCTAGAGGAGGTGACGTCGAAGAATGGGCGGAGGAGTGCGATCTGGTTATCTTAAACGATGGCCAGCCCACTCGTCTTCCTGCCAACGGCCGATCATCTAGCCCAGACATCTCCCTCGTCTCTTCCAATCTCTCTAATGCCTGCTCTTGGTCGACATCCACAACTCTTTCCAGCGATCACATCCCTGTCTTTGTCGATATTGATCTCTCTAACTCTCTTGCTCCCTATACAGGTGTTCGTCATCGTTCTTATCTTAATTTAGGCCTTGCAGACTGGAGCCTGTTCAGGGAGGTTGCGCTCCGCCAAGCGGCTGATTATCCGTGGAATGGCGATGTACACCAGAAGGAGCGCCACCTATCTGATGCTATCTTGAAGGCTATGAAAGCTGCGATCCCTGAAGGCCGCGTAAAGACCTTCTTTCCCAATGTCACCAGGGAAACACTGCAGAAGATAAGGACAAGGGACGCAAAGAGAGCCGCAAATCATCTTGACCCAGACATCGCTGCAGCTGGATGATGAGATCAGGAAGGACCTTGACAGGCACAAGAAGGAAACTTGGGAAAAGTTCACTGAGAAGATGAATTTCAGAAATGATGCAGCAGCAACGTGGAAGGCCTTGAAAAGGATCTCCGGAAAGTTCACCTCCGCCGACAATTCCACGATTGAATTCGACGGCGGAGTCTTCAAATCAGGGAAGGAGGCCGCAAATGCTCTTGGGAAGCATTTTTTCATCACTAGAACCAAAAGAGAGAAGCAGAACAGAATAACTGTACGGGAACTCTGTAAGTTGCCTCTCATGGATGTAGATGATGCAGTCACGCCTGCATAGGCCGAGAAGGCAATAAAGGAGATGAGCAACTCGAAGGCATCAGGGCCAGACGGTTTGAGCCCTGCAGTCCTGAAGAGACTGCCCAGTGAACTACTACCCTTTATTGCTGACATCATAAATACATCGTTTCGTACGTGCATGCATTTTACCCCAAAATTGGAAAGTGGCTCGTGTTATTCCACTGCCGAAGCCGGGAAAGTCACCATCCACGGCTAAAGGGTACCGGCCGATCAGTCTGCTCTCACCCATCGCCAAAATTGCCGAAAAACTGGTTGTGGAGGAGCTTGCCGAGCATAACAGCCAACAGCAGCACCAACATGGTTTCCGTAAATTACATTCCACCACTACAGCCTTGTTGGAAATTGTGAGCTATGTGCTGGACGGCTTCAATGCCATCAAACCCCAACGTACTGTTGGTGTGGCCTCGACTTAACAAAGGCATTTGACACTGTCAATCTAGGCCTACTATCAGAGAGTCTGTTGAAGTCCACCATCAAGCCATGGCAGAAGCGGTGGATAACTGCCTTCACTAAAGGACGTCGGGCAAATGTGCTATTCCAGGGACATGTTTCCAATAGCATCCCCATCGCCGCTGGTGTCCCTCAAGGAGGAGTTTTATCGCCTGCACTTTTCAGTTTATATCTAGAAGATCTGCCCGTTCCCCTCAAGACATCAAGGTCGTTGCATACGCGGATGATATTACTATTCTGTGCCGAGATCGCGACATTAAGGTAGCCACCAGTAAGATCAATGACTACTTGATCGAGTTGAAATGTTTCTTCGATCGCAAAATGCTCACAGTCTCTGCCTCCAAATCGTCCGTCACCGTCTTTTCCACTGATAATGCAGAGCACAGTGCCCATCCTATGGTTAAATGGGACGAAACTCAATTGCAGGCCACCCGATTCCCCAAGCTGCTTGGACTCGTGTTGGATCCTTCGTTGAAGTTTCATAAGAACACTGAGCAGAAGCAAGCCACAGTGAAAACAAGACTCAACGTCCTGCGTGCTCGGTGGAACGTCCTGGGGATGCAATAAAGAAACGATCCTGACCACGTATAAGGCTATTGTGCAACCCGCCTTGAGTATGCTGCGCCAGTCTGGCAGCACATCGTGTCGGACACCTCTTGGTCCAAGCTGCAGCGCGTCCAAAATTGTGCTCTGCGAATTGCAACAGGCTGTTCCAAAAGCTCTCCAATAGAGCACTTACATGCTGAAGCTCGCATATTGCCAGTTAGAGACCACTGCCAACTCCAGGCGCAACAAATGTACATTAACATCGTGAAGCAGCCGAATCACCCTTCGCGAAGAGTACTAAACCCGGTGAGAGAGAGATGTATCAGAAAGCCTTTCGCTGATGCTCCGTCGAAAGTAGATGTGCAGAGATGGACCGAAGCACAACAAGAACGCCTCCGTCTCTTGCGCGCGGAGCATACCCGATTCGTGAACGAACACTTGAGCAGAGTTGCCATAAACCCCATCCTGGGAGTCGCACCTCCAAAGGTCTCCGAGACAGAGATGGAACTTGGCAGGCGTGCCAGGTGCACCCTTGCATCGTTACGCTGTGGACACTCCCCCATGCTTATGTCATACTTGCATAGGATTGACAACAGCAAACCTGACGAGTGTCCTGATTGCGGTAGTCAAGGGCATACTACTACGCACCTGTTCAATTGCCCGAAAAGACCGACTACATTGACGACAATGGATCTGTGGACGAACCCAGTGCTAGTGGCCGAGTTTCTGAACCTATGACAGAACCCCTCTCTGTGGCTGCAAAGAAGAAGAAGAAGATATCTTTGTACCATTCAAGAGCATATGCGCGACTCGTTCTCTGCTTCCTCCTCATCTCCAAAACATGTCAGACCATAGAAGTTGCCTGTTCAGATTGGCATCTAACACTCAAGCCCGTATGGATTGGGACGAATTCCGTAGCTTTTCACTGCTTTTTGAACGTCGACTTTTCAAATACAATCGAAATTTCAAATACAATCGAAATTTGGAGAAAAAAACCATTAATAGTAGTAATCAGCAGGGTTTCTACAAATTTTTGAACAAAAAACTTGGAAAACCTAATAAAATTCCCTGTTTGAGGAAAGATGATCGCTTTGTTATCATGGAGACAGATAAGGCTAATCTGCTAGCAGACAAATTTTGTGAGGTCTACGGGGAGGTCGGTGATGTATTCCCTCCTTTCTGCCCTGTGATCGAGTACCCAATGAGCAGTTCCCCATTTTTTGAAGGCGGTGAGATTTTTGACATTCTCAGAAAGCTGCCAAAATCCTTGTCTGTTACACCGGACTTTATACCGACGATTTTTGTGAAAAACATTGCTCATGTGATTGCTGGACCTCTTGCTTATCTTTTCAACCAGTCACTTTGGTATTCGGAGGTGCCACAAAGGTGGAAACAATCCTTTGTGACCCCCTTGTTGAAAAAGGAACCCTCACAAATGGTGGATAACTATAGGCCAGTAAGTATCACGTCGATTTTCTGCAGAACTTTCGAAAAGATCCTCAAAAAACATAGCAGACCACGTGGAAAAAATTCAATTATTCCCGAGAATCAACATGGGTTTGTGGCAGGGAGGTCGGTTGAAACCAATCTGCTGGAGTGCATCAATGATTGGAGTGAGTACCAGGAGTCGAGGAAGGCATGGTATATAATTTATTTGGATTTTTCGAAGGCTTTCGACAGGGTAGACCACCACAAACTTAATTCGAAACTGGAGAAATTGAAATTTCATCCATTAGTGTGCGAGTGGATAAAAAACTATCTCCGTAGTTTCCAGGTGAAAGTGGGTTCTAGTTTTTCATCGAGTAGATCGGTTAGAAGCGGGGTACCACAGGGTGGTGTTTTATCACCCATTCTGTTCGCTATCTACACAGCTGAGCTTCCCCTGTTTCTGGAAGGAACTGGAGTGATCTGCAAACAATTTGCCGATGATGTGAAAATATATAGCAAAATAGAGTCGCCCGGTGATGTCGAAAATGTTCAGGCCGCTTTGAAAAGGATACTGCACTGGTCTAATGTTTGGGATTTACCACTCGCTCCGGAGAAAACGGTGTACATGAGAATGGGAGACTCCAGTATTCCGGTTACTTACGTGCTTGATGGCCACTCGCTAACATCTGTTTCGAATGTTAAATATTTAGGTTTTCAGTATGACAGTGAGCTTGATTTCTCAGCTCACTATCATGCAATCTGTAGTAAAGCCTCAGTGCGCACATTTCATATATTCAAAGCCTTGTCGACTTGCGACAAAAAAGTCTTAGCGCGTGCCTATCAGGTGTATGTTAGGCCAATAGTGGAATCGGGAACTTCAGTATTCTGTCCGTACAAGAAGAAAGACATTCAACTCTTGGAAAGAGTGCAAGAAAACTTTACTCGTAAAGTTTTCTTGAGACTGAATGGATTTTCTTATGCTAGAGTTCCTGGTCTCTCAAGGAGGAATGAAGAGCTGACGTTACACTCGCTTGAGTCTCGCCGTAAGCGAAACGATGTGTGCATGATCTTTAAAATCTTGAGTGGGATATTGAGAATTGACAAATCGAAGTTCTATGAATTCAACGCCTCTAGGACACGTGGAAACTCGGAGAAAATTTCTTTTAGTATTCCCAGAACTAACCTCAGATTGAAAAGTTTCACATACAGAGCTGGCTCTGCTTTCGCCTCTTTGAAATTGAACTTTATGAATGTTCCCCGTTCTTTTCCATCTTTCATACGCAAAGTTTCGAATATTCTTCTTGCGTGGTAATGTTTCACTTTGCTTTTCAGCTATGTATATTTTGCCCTATTTTCAATGTCTACCTTCTGTAGCGTATTAAATAAATAAATAAATCTAATTCCCAATGTCCCTACGGACGGTACTCTCGAGTTCGTCCCCATCCATCTCCCACTCAAAACTCCCCTATCTCTCTTCAACATCTACATTCCCCCAACTACATCTTGTCCCGCAACCTATAATCCTATCCCTCTTCTAAAACAACTCAACGACTGCGCCCTCTCACCCTCAGTCGTCTTCGCGAGCGACTTCAATGCTCATTCCTTTTGCTCTTCACTTGACTCTGATGTTAGAGGAGAGGACGTCGAGGAATGGGCGGAGGAGTGCGACCTGGTTATCCTAAACGATGATCAGCCCACTCGCCTCCCTTCCATCGGCCGATCTTCTAGCCCAGACATTTCGCTCGTTTCCTCCAATCTTTCTAGTGCTTGCTCGTGGTCCACTTCTACAACTCTGTCTAGTGATCACATTCCCATTTTCGTCCATATCGATCTCTCAAATTCTCTAGCCCCTTATTCTGGTATTCGTCACCGTTCTTATCTCAATTTAGGCCTTGCAGACTGGAGCCTATTCAGAGAGATTGCACTTCACCGAGCGGCTGAATATCCATGGAATGGCGATGTGCACCAGAAAGAGCGTCACATATCTGACGCTATCCGGAAGGCTATGAAAGCGGCCATACCAGAAGGACGCGTGAAAACTTTTTACCCTAATGTCACCAGGGAAATACTTCAGAAAATCAGGACAAGAGATGAAAAGAGATCTGCCAACCATCTGGACCCGGAGGTCACTGAACTTGACGACGAGATTAGAAAAGACTTGGACAGGCACAAGAAAGACGTGTCGCAGAAGTTCACTCAAAAATTGAACTTCAAGGCAGATGGTACTGCGACATGGAAAATCCTGAGAAAACTCTCCGGAAAAACCACACCCGCCACCGTATCTACTATCGAGTTTGAGAACAATGTATTCAAGTCAGGACAAGATGCCGCTTACGCTCTGGGCAAGAGCTTCTTCATAACATGTGCGAAGCGTGGCCCGCAAAACCGAGTGACAGTAAGGGAGCTGTGCCGCCTTTCGCTTATGGGCACGGCTTATGCCTTCACTCCTGCGCGGGTGGAGAAGATTATAAAGGAAATGCGTAATTCCAAAGCCATTGGACCTGATGGAATCTGTCCAGCAGTCCTAAAGAAGCTCCCCAGTGAATTTCTCTCGCTGCTCACTGATTTAATGAACACATCATTCCGAACCTGCACACTGCCACAAAACTGGAAAACAGCAAATGTCATTCCTCTGCCTAAGCCCGGTAAATCGCTGTCATCAGCGAAAGGATACAGGCCAATAAGCCGTTTGTCACCTCTAGCCAAGGTTGCTGAAAAGCTTGTCGTCAATGATTTGGCTCAGCATAATGAGAAACAGCATCACCAGCACGGCTTGAGGAAGCTACATTCCACCACGACGGCGCTTCTGGAGATCGTTGGCTATGCCATCGACGGCTTCAACATGAGAAAGCCCCTCAGGACCGTTGCTGTAGCCCAGGACTTGACAAAGGCATTCGACAGTGTTAACCTGGGTATTCTATCGGATAACATACTGAAGTCTTCTATTCCACCGTGGCAGAAGCGTTGGATAACAGCATTCGTCAAGGGTCGTCGAGCAAAAGTTATGTTTCAAAATCATGTCTCTAAAAGTATCCCCGTAGCTGCCGGTGTTCCGCAAGGCGGAGTCTTTTCGCCCGCTCTGTTTAATCTGTACTTGTAGGACATTCCGGCACCTCCCCAGGACTTTAAAGTTGTCGCCTACGCTGATGATATGACTATCATGTGTCAAAACCGCGACATACAAGTGGCCGCGAGCAGGATCAACGAGTACCTGATGGATTTGAAAAGCTATATCGATAACAAGATGCTCATTGTCTCAGCTGCCAAGTATTCAGTATCAATTTTCACAACGGACCCCAAAGAGCACAGCGCCGATCCCGATGTCAGCTGGGGTGGAGATCGCCTGCCTGCTGCTCGCTTCGTCAAACTACTCGGCCTTATACTCGATCCGTCGCTGAAGTTTCACAAGAACACCGAGCAAAAGCAAGCAATTGTAAGAGCTAAACTCAATGTGCTAAGGGCACTGGGAGGTACATCATGGGGCAGCAGTAAGGAAACTATTCTGACCACGTATAAGGCTATACTGCAGCCCGCCCTAGAGTGCGGCACCGGTTTGGCAGCACTTAGTGTCGGACTCATCCTGGACTAAGGTGCAGCGTGTACAAAACGCTTCTCTTCGGATCGCCACCGGATGTGCTAGGAGTTCGCCAATCGAGCATTTACACGCCGAGACACGGGTGCTACCAGTAAAGGAGCACTGTCAGCTCCAGCCCCAGCAGCTGTGCATTAACATCGTCAAGCAGCCCAACCACCCATCTTGGAGAGTACTTGAGCCTGTAAGAGAGAGAGAGGCATCAGAAAACCATTCGCCGATGCTCCAGATAAAGTCGATCTGCAAAGATGGCACGATTCATATCAAGAACGCCCCCGTCTGTTGCGCGAGGAGCACACCCATTTTGTCAGATTGTATCTGGAAAGAGCGGCTGTTAATCCTATTCTGGGTACTGTGCCGCCTCGAGTTTCTGAGTCTGAGTCTCAGCTTAGTAGACGTGCCAGATGCACTCTAGCCTCGTTGCGCTGTGGGCACTCAATGTTCGTGAAGTCCTACGTGAACAGGATCGACAATAGCACTCCCCACCTTTGCCCGGATTGTGGTGGTCCTGGCCCCAATACCCTACACTTATTCAACTGCCCAAAAAACCCCTACGACATTGACTACAATAGACCTTTGGACGAATCCAACGCTGGTCGCCCAGTTTCTGAACCTATAGCAATTACTCTCTTCGTGGCTGCAAAGAACCGGAGCAGACCACACTATGAAGCTAGATCGATAACGAATGGAAGAACGTAGATTTTGCTCGAAATCCATGGCGCGTCTTGTCACTATTGAGACCGAAACCCATGAAGTGGGCGAAGCAAATAGGTGCTGATTTCGGGGGCGGAGAGAATGGGTGCTCGATTTTTCTCGCTTATTCGGAAGAGATGAGATTCCGCGTTTGGCAGGGTTGCTACACAGACCGGCTGGACCATAATATCAAATTTTACCTACGAGCTTGGACTGTGCCTTTAACCTGTCGGAATGCTGTCTCCACCCCCAACAAACCCATGTTTATGGGAGGATCGCTTATAAATCCGTTCCGAGTGACTCTTTCCAAATATAGAGAGCAGACTCCATTTCTGCATCAAAAGTGGTTTTGCAAATGTACATATATGTATTTCTTTTGAGAGTGTCACCTCAAACAAGTGTCCTTCCCTTGACAAATATAGCCTAAAACTCTCGAACCGCAATTTTTTCTCATCACAGTATTGCTCTCATTGGCTTGCATTGAACTGAGTTTGTTAGGGCATCTTTCACGGTCCTCACCGCAAGCGCGGCACACGCGGGACAAGCGGTAAACTATGAAACTTTACACAGTGCGGCGCGCTACGGAAGAGCGGGAAGCAACTATTAAATACCCGGCGGCAAAGCCATGACCGTTCGGTTAAAGTTGGGTATCGACTGCGAAGTGCACAGACCTTCCTGGTTTGCAGTTGCCAATATAGTAGCGTAGATAATTCCAGAATTATTCATGTCGGAGTGGACCCGAACTGAGAAGAAATCAGTTATTTAAATGGTGAAACCGCCATTGCGGTTTAGCGGCGCCGCCATATATCGGTGCTGGATGGGGAATACGCGCTTCCCGCGCGAGTAAACGTTTCATAATCCACCGCTCGTCCCGCCCGTCCTTTCGCGTGCCGCGCTTGCGGTGAGGACTATGATAGATGCCTAAAGCGATGATTTTCCATTCGTATTCAGAAAAAGGCAGAACGTGGCGGGTGGGTGCTGTTTTGCACAGGTTGTCAGCAAGCGCGCGCGCAGTGGCCACCATAAAATTATTGACAGCTGACCTCCAAGTATACTGTAGGTTGGCGAAACTCGTCAGATCGCGCGTTTTTGAGGCGGAAAAGCTGGGGTCGTATTCGCCAGTAACCCGCCGGGTAGTCGAAGGGTAAATGAGGTGAAATTTCAGTACAAAACGCGCGCTCCACGGCCACCTCTCGCCTCCCTTGGCTTCCCTCGCGACCGCCGGAATTTTTCGAATAGAATAGCTGAAGAATGGCCGCTTTGCGATGGAATATTTATCTTTTTGCAGTGATATCGATACGTAACACAGTTTGCATTTCCATCTTACATGGTGTAAGATGGGTTGATCCGCTCCTCTGCCGCGCGCGGTATCATCCCTTCCGCTTCCCTTCCACTTCCCTCGGCGGGTTGTTGGCGAATACGACCCTGGGATTTTGTCTTGTCAGCGTGAAAGTCCTGATTATAGACCATCTTAACACTATTCAGACACTGATAGCTTATCAGAATCAACTGATAAGGGGAAAACTGCACGATTTCAAGCATTTTGAGCCGGAGAACCGGGCATCAAATTATGTTAACACGGACATTGCCAAATGAATCATTTTCAACACAATTAAAGAACTGTTATCAAATCGCACTGATAAGGTCATAATTCTGCGATTTTCATGTTTTCACCTCAGAGGAGCGGGAATTTGCTCTTGGTTACCTTGAAGCCGCGAAATAGACCTTTTTCAACACAAATGAGAAACTGATACCTTATCAAATAGCACTGATAAGGTCATAACTCTACGAGCTTTTCACATCTGAGGAGCTAGAAATTGCTCCTGATTACGTGGCACCCGCAAAATAGACTCCGTTAAACACGGAAAAGAAACTGATAGCTTATCAGAATTAACTGATAAGGGGAAAACTACACGATTTCTAGCGTTTTGAGCCGGAGAACCGGGCATCAGCTTATGTTAACACGGAGATTGCCAAATGAATCCTTTTCAACATAATTAAAGAACTGATACCTTATCAAATCGCACTGATAAGGTCATAATTCTGCGATTTTCATGTTTTCACCTCAGAGGAGCGGGAATTTGCTCTTGGTTACCTTGAAGCCGCAAAATAGACCTTTTTCAACACAAATAAGAAACTGATACCTTATCAAATAGCACTGATAAGGTCATAAATCTACGATTGCCAGCTTTTCACATCTGAGGAGCTAGAAATTGCTCCTGATTACGTGGCAACCGCAAAATAGACTCCGTTAAACACGGAAAATAATATTCGTTTTTCCCCTAAATTTCTGATCCGAAGGCAGAGAATTGGTGTCGAGAGCCTGGTCAATGGGTACTTCGTGAATTCCGTTATTACCGAGTTCTTTTGTCGACTGGTGGAAGGATCTGAATTAGGAGAATTCAACAGGTATAGGTGTGAGCATTTATATACACTAGAATTCACCCACCTTCTGAAAAATCTGTCCCTTCTAATAGAGCAGCTACTGAGAATCACTGAAGACCTGATATGATAACATTCACTAAATTCGTCGGAATGCCCTCTATACCAAAAATCTACGTCGTCGTGGAGGAGTGCTAGGTTGTGGTATTGTAGAAGGATATGATGTGACAAGAGGAAACGTATCTGTGGATGTATAATGTCCGGGAAACTGGGGAACATCTTGAAAGAAAGGGAAAACTGACGATGCATGATGTATGTAAGAGATCTCGAGATTTCAAGGCACTGTTCGCGATAAAAATCGCTCTTCTGTTTTTTCGCCTATCTTGAAACCGGTCCCATTCTGATTCCAATAATGTCTCTGAAAGCGTACAACACCTTCTGGGAACGGAGTTATCGTCCCTCAAAAATTGAGCAAAGGAAACATGGTGGACGAGTTGTCCGAGACTTGTAACTTCCGTCTTTTGCAGCCAGTGTATGCGAGCTGACCTGAGTAAGGAGAGAAGTTCAGAATGAAGGGAAGACCGGGGCTTTTGATCAGAAACCATCGCTCAACTCACGCTTTCGAGTGTTCCTTTGTTCACGTCGAGGGGCGGAAAGGGACCGGGCTTTTTCACAGCGGCGGGGTTTGTCCACTTTTCTAAGCCGTTTTGCGGCTCCTGTGTAGCTTTTCTTCCCCTTTTTTCGACGCTGTTTTGCTTCTGAGAGCCACGAGAAGCGTTTGTCATGAAAAACTCGATTATGAAGTTTATCGCGAACAGTGCCTTCAAGGTAAGTAGAAGGTTGTTCCATTTATCCCTATTTCCTTCAGAAAATCGAAGCGAGAAAGAGCACGAACTTAATATTTTGTTAGAATTAGAAACCTCAGTATTGCATCTTTTTTTTTGGAAAATCATTTTGTAATGTGAAGTCAGAAATTGATTTTCACAAGAGAATTCAATGCCATAGACATTGATGAATTCCATTGAAAAAAATTGAGAAAAACATTGGAAATACAATTTCAGAAATTGTAACTTGAAAATTGGGGAAAAATAGAATGCTCACATTCCATAGCTTTGAATTTTATAGTTTTGAAACGACTTCCGAACGAAGTCATGCGCTCCACATGAAATTCATAGAAACCGATGAAGGTTTCAGCATGAAAAGGGATTTTGAATGAAAAATCTTCTTTTACTGGCCATTTTTTGAAACACTTTCATATATTTGTGAGCATTATTTTTCCTCGATTTCTCTTGTTTGCTAGAATGTGTTTTCTGATATCTAGAACATTTTAATCCAAAAACAACCAATTTAATGAAAATAGATAATTTGCAGTTGCATTTCAAAAAAAACAATACAGAAAAAGACTCATACCAATACTGCAAGGGACTTCCTTCAGTAAGCAGTCTGATAGCACCAGAAACAGTATAAAGAGTATAAAAGAACACCAGAAACATTTCATTTTCTGCCCTTTAGACGAAGTCAGCAATAATTACGGGATTATTTGTAAGAAATACTATATCATGACTCTCATGAAAGAACTTGGAATTAATACCATAAGCGGTAATTTTGAAAGAGAACAAAACCAGAATGATACATATAAGCTGATTCAAAATGCCTATAGACAAACAACCATTTCAAACCATAAGTTTTTCAATATCAAAGCAGGACTAAAATTTGGCATAGATTGTGAGTTACCCATCATCTACGCTTTACCCAAGTTACACAAGGATCCCATAAAATTCAGATTTATCATGGGGGCAAGAAACAGCAGTATGAAACCATTAGCAGTAGAACTACAAAAAAAATTCTCGTTTCTGAAGACACATTTCATTAGTTACACCAATGTGAGTTACCAAGGGAAGGGAGGACTCAAGACCTACTATTGGTCTATCTCCAACATTAACATAGCAGCTGAATTGTGTGGATAGAGTACCGATGGGGTTCAAGTTTATTCTGCTGATTTTACGGATATGTTTACTAGCCTACCACACAGTTTTATTCTGTACAACATGAAAGAATTTTTGAGAATGTGCTTCAAAAACGCTATTAAAAATGGATAGTTACCAATGGATAAAGAGTATTTTATCAAGATTCTGAGCTAGATAGAAGCGGGTACAGGTATTATACCATCACAGACTTGATATATCACACTGACTACCTTTTACGCAACAGTTACACTCGTTTCGGAGAACTTGTGCTTCAACAGATGAAAGGAGTTCCTTAGGGAGGTAACTTCAGCCCATTGTTAGCCGATATTACAGTTTCCATGTTGGAGTATAGGTACTCTATTAACGCAAAAATTGAAAATAACGTTTTTTCCAAACGTTTTGGATATACGGATGACTTGCTTATAATCCATAATAAAGATGAAACATTTGTGGATAGTCAAATTTCACTAACATACAAGAATGTATTGGAACTCAAAAAGACGCACAATAATCCCTGTAAATGCAATTATTTAGATATTAGTAAAGAAATAAATAATAATAGAGTACACACAAAATTGTAGGATAAGATATATAATTAGAAAATCGCATAATATAATTAGAAAATGGCAATTCTTTCATTGTCCGTACTTGTTATATATTTCGTCTTATACACATGAACTTTACATACGTCGTAGTGTAATTTAACGGTGTACACGTGTATTTTGTCATGTAAATAGTGGCATGTAGGCCGCATCCCCCACGTGAGGCGTTAGACGAGGCACACAGCTCCTGGAACCTTGGGCGATAGGTCAGCAGTCGAGGACCGCTATGCAGCGGTCGGAGTTCAATTATGTCATTGTCCATACTTGATGTATATTCTTAAACATATGAACTCTACATACGTATTTTTCAGAATTGCACAAGGCAAACATTGTTTTTGAATTTTATAAGCGTTTTGTCTTGTGGTAAGTGTCAAGAATTGAACGAAGGAAATCCGGAAAACCTCCAACATGAACAATTTTCAAATTTGCAGATGTGAATAGATTTTTAAATTTTTATAAAACTTCACGAAATCAACTAAGGGATTTCGAAAACCTTCAACTGGGATAAATTCTCTAATTTTTTAAATTTGCAGTTGTGAGAAGCGCTATTTTCAGTTTTGAAAAATCTATGAATTTGAAGTTGGGAATCCGGGAAATCCTCCAAATCGCACACCTCCAAAATGTTTCGTATCTGCAGATGTTGAACAAAGTCTTAGAAAATTTAGGAAACGAACTCTCTGGAGCATTTTTGGATATTTTAGAGAAAGTAGTACTCCTGATTCTTTATCACGCCCGAGAACGCCATGTTAAAAATATTTGAGTAAAATTGTCACGACACATTGAAAGACTCTATAGTGCCCTTAATAAAATAATCAATATTCGAATGTTTGAAGAAGGATTATATGAGGTCAAGCGAATTCCGAAAAATAAAGATGGAGTTCGAAATTTTCTAATCGCCCTATCAGTGTTTTTAATTAGTCAAAGATTCTTTTTTATTGTATATGGTAGAGTCCAAGCTTCTCTGGCCTGAAGTTTTAGAAATAAGGAGCGGAATCCTAAGAAAGGAATATTTTCGCATTTTTCGTGATAACAGGAATAGACCAATCATTTTCGTGCCGAAAAACGTGTTTTGAAGAATCAATTTCGCAATGTCCGTGCTGACATAAGTTGAGCCCGGTTTTCCGGCTGAAAAACCTTGAAATCATGTAGCTTTCACCTTATCAGCTTACTCTGATAAGCTATCAGTTTCTTTTGTGTGTTGGACGGAGTCTATTTTGCGGCTTCCAGGTCATCAGGATCAATCTACCTCCACTGGTGTGAAAACCTGGCAGTCGTAGGGTTATGATCTAATCAGTCCGATTTGATAAGGTGTATAAGATTAGTTTTGTTATGCCCAGTATATCATGAGCAAACTCCCGCTGTTACGGGCTAAAAACCTGGAAATCTCAGAATTATGACCTAATCAGTGCGATTTGATAGGGTATCAGTTTCTTATTTGTGTTAAAAAGGATTTACTGGGCAATGTCCGTGTTAAAATAAGTTGAGCCCCGGGGTCGTATTCGCCAACAACCCGCCGAGGGTAGTCGAAGGGAAGCGGAAGGGATGATACCGCGCGCGGCAGAGGAGCAGATCAACCCATCTTACACCATGTAAGATGGAAATGCAAACTGTGTTACGTATCGATATCACTGCAAAAAGATGAAGATTTCATCGCAAAGCGGCCATTTTTCAGCTATGCTATTCGAACAATTCCGGCGGTCGCGAGGGAAGCCAAGGGAGGCGAGAGGTGGCCGTGGAGCGCGCGTTTTGTACTGAAATTTCACCTCATTTACCCTTCGACTACCCGGCGGGTTATTGGCGAATATGACCCCCGGTTCTCTGGCTCAAAATGCTTGAAATCGTGTAGTTTTTCTCTTATCAGCTAATTCTGATAAGCTATCAAATTCTTTTCCGCGTTGAACGAAGTCTATTTTGCGGCTGCCACGCAAACAGGAGCAATTTCTAGCTCCCCAGGTATGAAAAGCTGGCAATCGTAGAGTTATGACCTTATCAGTCCGATTTGATAAGGTATCAGTACCTGAATTGTGTTGAGCAAGATTAGTTTAGCTATGCCCAGTACATCAGGAGCAAATTCCCGCTCCTCTGAGGTGAAAACATTAAAATCGCAGAATTCTGACCTTATCAGTGCGATTTGATAAGGTATCAGTTCTTTAATTGTGTTGAAAATGATTCATTTGGCAATGTCCGTGTTAACATAATTTGATGCCCGGTTCTCCGCCTCAAAATTCTGGGGTCGTATTCGCCAACAACCCGCCGAGGGAAGTGGAAGGGAAGCGGAAGGGATGATACCGCGCGCGGCAGAGGAGCGGATCAACCCATCTTACACCATGTAAGATGGAAATGCAAACTGTGTTACGTATCGATATCACTGCAAAAAGATAAAGATTCCATCGCAAAGCGGCCATTCTTCAGCTATGCGATTCGAAAAATTCCGGCGGTCGCGAGGGAAGCCAAGGGAGGCGAGAGGTGGCCGTGGAGCGCGCGTTTTGTACTGAAATTTCACCTCATTTACCCTTCGACTACCCGGCGGGTTATTGGCGAATACGACCCCTGGAAATCGTGCAGTTTTCCCCTTATCAGTTGATTCTGATAAGCTATCAGTGCCTGAATAGTGTTAAGATGGTCTACAATCAGGACTTTCACGCTGACATGACAAATTCCAGCTTTTCCGCCTCAAAAACGCGCGATCTGACGAGTTTCGCCAACCTACAGTATACTTGGAGGTCAGCTGTCAATAATTTTATGGCGGCCACTGCGCGCGCGCTTGCTGCCAACCTGTGCAGACCAGCCCCCCACCGAACGTGGCACAGGTTTGGTACTTGATCAAGCTTAAAATTTCCCTTTTTTTGTATCTAAGTCGCTTCTATTCTAAGTATGTACACTGACAATATCTCTAAGAACTGGCGAAAACATTGTTATGTTGAGACCCAACCTAAAACCTTTTCCGATATGGAACACTGAAGTGCTGAGGTGTTTCCACATCGAATGAGGTTTGGGCTATGTGTTCGCTCATTTCTCATTATCAGTTACGAATGACGATTTACGAATTACGAGGAATTTGAAAAACTACGATTTACGAAAACACAAGATTCAGTTACGCACAGCCCTGATCTGTGTGCTCTCAGGGCATAAAAACCGGCTGCACCCATTTTATGTAGCGCTGTTCGGCTTCAAGCTGCGTTTATGAAATTTTGAGCTCGTTTTCACGTACGAGGGGTGATGCAACCCAACTTTGGCCCGACCCCTTTGGTCCGAGGGGGTCGGACCAAAGTTGGGTTGTATCACACCTCCCACCGGACCCTGTTACCAGCTATGACGGTCTTTGAGCAGACTAGGAGTTCACGCAGTGATACTTCTGAAGCACGTCATTTAAATGGGATTCCGGAGTGGGCCAAAATTCTTTAGCTTTTGCTAACATTTGAATTGTGCGAACAAAAAATTAATTTTTATTTGAAACGGCATACTAACGAGGGCTTTACACACTCAGGCTAACTGGGGCGTCGACAACAGGTTGATAAGTTGTCATCTCATAAACCGCTCCCTGTTGACGAGTCAAATCGCGCGTATTGTCAGCCTGAGACCTGTCCGTTGCTCAGCGAGGTCCGCCTGTTGTCGGGCTGTTGACAACTCGATGTGTCGCGTTTAGCGGCCTATTTAGCAGCAGTTCACATCTTACAGGACTGTTTCTTCTAGCGTAGGTACTACTTTACCGACACGCGTCGCGGCCGGCACACGGGCTGGGTCGCCCAGCCTCCACTGGGGCCACCACCGGATAGGCAGGACCTCCAGATGCTGGGCGGGGCCAATGTACCGCAAACTTGGGTAATTGAACCGGCTGCGCTTTCATCATTCACATCATGCCTGAAAAATGCGTCGTATACTTCCCTTGTATCTAGAGCGTTAGCTGTGCAACAGCTTTACATCGACCAGAGCATAACTCGTGGCCGTAATTGCTGTGCAACAGCTCGACATCGACCAGAGCATAACTCGCGCCCACGGCCCCGCCGAATATCGGCGCGTTGGCCAGCGGTGACTCATGGTGGGCGGATCAACCTGTTGTCGACGCCCTAGTTTGCCAGAGCGCTCAGATTATTGAAGGTTTGAAGGTGCTGCTAAAAACCATTCTGCCATAAACCTTAAATTTTTCCACCCAGGGTACACATCAACATTCAGGAAAATTACACGAAGCTGCCCCACAAGCACGTGCACCACGTTGCTATTGTTGCATGACTGCGGCCCGACATCTTATAAGACTTAAAGAGGGATCCTGTTTTCTGGGCACGTGTTCTTTTAGCGCTGAGACCATCATTTCTGTTCTGTGAGGCAGTGCCCGGTAGAAAGGGTTGAGTGAAAGATAATAGATCCTGAAAATGATTCATTTGATGCACTATGGTAACATTTTGATGTTTTGTTTTAGGTGTAAATCTTGCAGAAACGCAGTTTAGCATAAGGCTAACCTTCGGATAAAAAAAAGCTTTCAGCGTACATCCAAATGCCGAAACGAAGCTACCCTCCGAATCCAATGCCTGAAAATCATGTGAGGGTGAGTTCATTTCATTTTCAACAAAGTTGTTATTGTTTGCTATCCCGTTCATGCACGATCAAGATTGGAGAAACTCGATTTTGCAAAACCAGAAGAATTCCACTAGTCTTCCGAAAGGAGAAGTTGAGAAAATCAGGATGAGGAAGACCCTCTTTCCGTACATATAAAGCCTAGCTTGCTTGGATGAGTCCGGGTGAGTAAGCAGCGGAGCGGTCGGTCAGGGCAAAATATACCAGCGATGAAGAGATTTTGACATAATAAACGCGATAAGCCTTGCTTCGACCTGCTCAAAATCAGGAAGATAGGCTATACATAGAACATTGACGCAATTCAATGATTTTTTCTCCTCCTTTTCTTCCATCTTCTCTTCTTCTTCTTAGCAGCCGCAGGAAGGTTTTTGTCAAAGGTTCACGAAACGGGCGACTGAAACCGGATTCGTCCACAAATTATTGTTGTCAGAGTGGTCGGCCTCTTTGGGCAATCAACAGGCGCTCAGTTGTGTGGCCACGGCTACCACAGTCCGGGCACTCGTCAGGCTTACTGTGATCGATCTTATGCAAGTATGACATCAGCATAGGGAAATGGCCGCAGCGTAACGAGGCAAGGATACTTAGCCCGCCTACCGAGTTCCATCTCGGTGTTGCTGACTACGGGTGGTACGACCCCCAGTATGGGATTGACGGGTGTGCTCCGCGCGTAAAAGACGCAGACGATCCAGTTGGGAGTCCGTCCATCTTTGTATATTGACTTTTTCGGGAGCTTCCGCAAAAGGCCTTCTGATATGTCTCTCTCACGGAATTCATAATCCTTCTTAATGGGTGGTCAGTAGAGTATGTCAACGAATATTCGGAAAACGAATATTCGGCCGAATAATCGAATATTCGAATTATACGATTATTCGGAAAAGTCAATTTTTCGAATAATTCGTTTATTCGAATATTCGGAGAAGTCAATTTTTCGAATAATTCGTTTATTCGAATATTCGAACGGCGCAATATTCGAATATTCGGCCGAATAAACGAATAATTCCAGAAAAATAGGAAGCAGAGTATCCGGCACATGTCCATTTTTGCGGTCCAGAGGTGAAATGTCTCCAACCAAATTGGGTGCTATTTTAGCGTTGGGGATCCACTATGGCTGGATGCACTTAGCCCCGCCCATTTTACCGTGCCGCACTAAATTTGAGCACCTACGCGGGGTTTCCCTCCCCTGCACAAATCAGGAGTGATTGCGGAACGGAAAAAATGGGCGTGGCCAGGTGCGATACAACAGTGCCCCCCCCCGCTTAGATAGCATCCCAAACTGATAAGAAATTCGGATATTGTTGGTAGATATTTTAGAAAATCCAGAGACTGATCGTATCGTTTAACAACTACTCATAGACAGTGATTAATGTTGGTTTGAATACTCTTATGATATAATGTGAAATGTCTTTTTCGTGGAAGTACAATGGCAGAGCTTTGATCTATAAATATCATACAAAAGTTCAAGAAAATGGTAGTGCCGCAAACGGAGTTCACTTATGCGTACTCGGTCCGTACTTCTTATTCGAATACTCATGATTTTGTTCGAATATTCGAATTATTCGTATTCGAATCATTCGAATAATTCGATTATTCGGAAATGATGTTCCGAATAATTCGTTTATTCGAATATTCGGAGAAGTCAATATTCCGAATTATTCCTTTATTCGAATATTCGAAAATATTTATTCGTTTGGTATACTCTAGTGGTCAGGCTGCTTGACAAATGTTAATAACCAGTTGCTGCGCTTGGAGTTGGCAGTGCTCCTTAACCGGCAGAACTCGGGCCTCAGCATGAAGATGTTCCACTTGGGTGCTTTTAGCACACCCTGTGGCAATCCGAAGAGCAGCATTTTGAACTAGCTGCATCTTTGTCCGCGATGAATCCGAGATTATGTGCTGCCATACCGGTGCAGCGTACTCCGACGCCGGCTGCAATATAGCCTTGTAAGTGGTCAAAATTGTCTGCTTGCTACTTCCCCACGCGGTCCTCCCAGAGCTCGTAGAACGTTGAGCTTTGCTTTCACTGTAGCCTGTTTTTGCTCAGTATTCTTGTGGAACCTCAACGAAGGATCCAATACTAGGCCGAGCAGCTTAGGAAAACGTGCAGCAGGCAGACGAGCGTCTTCCCAATTCACAACGGGGTGAGCGCAGTGTTCCTTAGGGTCAGTGGGAAAAACTGATACAGATGATTTAGCGGCAGAGACAGTGAGCATCATATCATCGAGAAAGCTCTTCAAGACGACGAGGTAGCTATTGATCTTGCGTGCAGCTACATTAATGTCTCTGTCCCGGCACAAGATGGTGATGTCATCCGCATACGCAACGACTTTGATGTCACTTGGGGGGACGGGCAAATCTTCCAGGTAAAGACTGAACAGAGCAGGCGATATGACTCCTCCTTGAGGGACATCGGCAGCGATCGGGATGCTATTAGAGACGTGTCCCTGAAACAGCACCTTTGCTCGGCGCCCTTGATGAGTGCAGTAATCCATCGCTTCTGTCAAGGCGGGATGGTGGACCTCAATAGCTTCTCAGACAGCATGCCCAAGTTGACAGTGTCAAAAGCCTTCGTGAGGTCCAGGGCTACTCCAACAGTGCGTTGAGGCTTTCCGGCGTTGAAGCCATCTAAAACATAGCTCACAATCTCCAGCAGCGCGGTGGTGGTAGAGTGTAAATGGCGGAATCCATGCTGGTGCTGCTGATTGTTATTATGCTCGGCCAGCTCCTTGACGACCAGTTTCTCAGCGACCTTTGTGATTGGTGATAACAGACTTATTGGCCTGTATCCCTTCGCCGTGGATGGCGATTTACCAGGCTTGGGCAACGGGGATGACGCTTGCCGTTTTCCAGTCTTAGGGTAGGATGCACGTGCGAAATGAAGTGTTGATGACGTCAGCCAGGATTGGCATAATCTCACTCGGCAATTTCTTCAAGACCGCTGGACTAATGCCATCCGGCCCGACAGCCTTCGAGTTGCGCATCTCTTTTACCACCTTTTCAATCTGTGCGGGCGTCACTGCTTCTGCTTCATTCATGAGTGACAACTTACAGAGCTCTCTTACAGTCACTCGATTCTGTTTCACTCTCTTAGCCTGAGTTATGAAAAAATTATTTCCGAGAGCAGTTGCAGCCTCCTTTCCCGATTTGAAGACTCCATTTTCGAACTCGATCGTATAGCAGTTGGTGGAGGTGCTCTTGCCCGAGATCTTCTTTTTAGAACTTTCCAAGTTGACGCTCCATCACTCTTGAAATTCGACTTCTCCGTGAATTTCTCTTAACACTCCTTCTTGTGCTTGTCCAGATCTCGCTTAATCTCGCTGGCCAGCTCAGCAATGGTCGGATGCAGGTGATCTGCATCTCTCTTTGCATCCCTTGTCCTTATCTTCTCCAAGATTTCCTGGTGACATTGGGAAAGAAGGTCTTAACTCGGCCCTCCGGAATGGCGGGTTTCATTGCCTTGCGAATCGCGTCCGTCAAGTCACGTTCTTTCTGGTGCACGTTTCCATTCCATGGGTAGTCATCCACATGGCGAAGTGCCACCTCCCTGAAGAAGCGCCAGTCTGCAAGACAAAGATTAAGATAAGACCTTTGACGGATACCTGAATAAGGAGCAAAAAAGAATTAGAGAGATCGACATGAACAAAGACGGGGATATGATCACTGGACAGAGTTGTAGCGGCCGACCAAGAGCAGGCGCTGGAGAGATTAGATGATACAAGAGAGATGGCTGGACTAGAGGATCGGCCGTTGGCCGGGAGACGAGTGGGCTGATCATCGTTGAGAATGACCAGATCGCACTCCTCCGCCCATTCTTCGACGTCTTCTCCTCTAGCGTCAGTGTCTAGCGGCGAGCAGAATGTATGAGCATTGAAATCGCCTGCGAATTCAACAGAGGGTGAAAGGGAGGTGCTCACCACCACAGAACCGACCCCTAACAGATATTCGAACTCGATGCGGCTCGTTGGATGGAGTGAATCCGAACAGGTAGTCGTTCTTCCAGTCCATTATCGGACTGGTCTCCTTATCCTGGCTTTCTCTCACGCAACGATGGCAAATGAAGAGAAATACAGGTTTCAGACAACTCGTCCACCAATTTTTCACCCTCAAAATCTAAGCATCTTTGAAGAGCCAGAACTCTGCTCAAAGGGGGCTTTGAACGATTTCAGAGATACCACTGTGATCAGCGCGTGACTTTTTCCAAGACAAGCATTAAATCTGAAAATTAATTTTTTGGGTGTCCTGTGCCTCTAAGGCCGGTGCCATCAGTTTTGATTGATTCGTCTGTTTCCAAGCATTACTTCAGGGGGCAAGGCTTCCTCAGTTCATGAAAGGGTGAGAAGTATACCCTTTCATAGAACTGAAATTCTTGGGTATTCCGAAATTATTCAAATATTCGAATAGTTTCGAATAATTGTTAATCGCAATTTAATGAGTGACAAGAAATCTGCTCTGTCATCAATTGTGGGAGCGTTAACACTAGACCAACTTGAGGAAACAGGGAAGGTTTGAAAAAATCCTGAGATTGCTGTGAAAAATTCAATTGTCTGATTATTCGAATATTGGACTTGCCCAAGTATATGGCAGACCTTTGATGGACTTCAACACGGACAGGAAAGGACTCGTTCCTGTTAAGAATCGGACCACACTTGTCGGCTCCATGTGCAGCAATCTCGTCCATCGTATGTATGTACTAGATGTAGCCACCAATAAGATCAGCGACTACTTGATTGAGTTGAAATGCTTTCTCGATCGCAAAATGCTCACGGTCTCTGCTTTCAAATCGTCCGTCACTGTTTTTATCCATGGTCAACTGGGACGATGCCCGCCGCCCGATTCCCAAAGCTGCTCGGTTTTGTGTTGGGTCCTTCGATGAAGTTTCATAAGAACATAGAAGCAAAATCAAGCAGCAGTGAAAACAAAACTCAAACTTCTACGCGCCCTTGGCGGAACTTCGTAGGGGTGTAGCAAAGAAACGATCCTTACCACGTACAAGGCCATAGTACAACCTGCGTTGGACTATGCTGCACCGGTCTGGCAGCATTTAGTATCAGAGTCATCGTGGTCAAAGATTTAGATTATTCACAATGCTGCTCTTCGAATCGCCGCCCACGGTCTGCGCAAAGAGCTCTCCAGTAGAGCATTCACACGCCGAGGCCCGCGTACTACCAGTGAGAGACTATTGCCAACTCCAGGCACAACAGCTGTACATAAACATCTTGAAGCAGCCAAATCATCCGTCGCGAAGAGTATTAGACCCCGTGGGAGAGAGTTGTATTAGAAAGCCGTTTGCTGTCCTGCTGTCTTGAAGAAGATACCGACTGACCTTCTACCGCTTCTCACTGATGTGATAAATAGCTCGTTCAGGTCGTGTACAATCCCGCAGAATTGGAAGACGGCAAACGTGCCGCTGCACAAGCCTGGCATACCCCAAGCTTCAGTCAAGGGGTATCGTTCCATTATTTTGCTGTCCTCTTTTGCTAAAATAGCTGAAAAGCTGGTCGTCAAAAACCTGGGTGAGCATAACGAGAGACAGGTGTTTTAGAATGGATTCAGAAAAATGCATTCCACCACGACAGCTTTGTTAGAGATTACTAGCTATGCAATTGATGGTTTCAACGCCTTCAAGCCGCAGAGAACTGTGGCAGTTGCCTTGGATCTCACTAAGGCTATCGACACAGTGAATCTTGGAATCTTATCAGCCAACTTACAGGAGTCATCAATCCCGCCGTGGCAAAAGCATTGGATAGCTGCATCTACTGAGGGAAGACGAGCTAAAGTGATGTTCCAGAATCACGTCGTAAACAGCATTCCGGATTCGAGTGTCCCGCAGGGCGGCGTATTGTCGCCCAGTCTGTACCTCGAAGTTATGCCCGCTGCCGAGATGTCGTACGTTCGTGCCGTGGCCGTGTGGAGGAAGCAACATGAACTCCGTGCAAACCGACATCAACCCCTCCACGAAGAGGGTTTTGCTATGGGAGAGATGCTGGCTGGCCTCAGCTCTCTAAGGATTCTCCTACAAAGGGCCGGCGTAGAGAGGAATCCTGGACCCGCTCAGAAGTACCCATGCGCCACGTGCGGCAAGGATGTCACATGGAGTAAAACAAGCGTCCAGTGCTTCGGATGCCAGAGGTGGGTGCATCTCTTCTGTTCGGGTCTCAGTTCTGTGAGGCATCATAACTCTGCTTTTCGCTGTGTCCTATGCTCCTCACCTTCCAACTCTGATTCCTCTACCTCCAATCGCCCACTTTCTATTGTACATATAAATCTCAATGGCCTTCGTGCCAAACTATCTGAGCTCTCTCTTTGCTCGTACTCACCATCCAGATGTTATAATGGTTCAGGAAACCAAACTTTCCCCCTCTGCTACCTCTTCTCACCCAAATATCCCTGGCTATACTTCATACCATGCTCCAAGATCGTCTTTCGGTGGAGGAGTTTCTACTTTTGTACTATCCACTCTTCCTTCTCATCTAATTCCCAATGTCCCTACGGACGGTACTCTCGAGTTCGTCCCCATCCATCTCCCACTCAAAACTCCCCTATCTCTCTTCAACATCTACATTCCCCCAACTACATCTTGTCCCGCAACCTATAGTCCTATCCCTCTTCTAAAACAACTCAACGACTGCGCCCTCTCACCCTCAGTCGTCTTCGCGGGCGACTTCAATGCTCATACCTTTTGCTCTTCATTTGACTCTGATGTTAGAGGAGAGGACGTCGAGGAATGGGCGGAGGAGTGCGAGCTGGTTATCCTAAACGATGATCAGCCCACTCGCCTTCCTTCCATCGGCCGATCTTCTAGCCCAGACATTTCGCTCGTTTCCTCCAATCTTTCTAGTGCTTGCTCGTGGTCCACTTCTACAACTCTGTCCAGTGATCACATTCCCATTTTCGTCCATATCGATCTCTCAAATTCTCTAGCTCCTTATTCTGGTATTCGTCACCGTTCTTATCTCAATTTAGGCCTTGCAGACTGGAGCCTATTCAGAGAGGTTGCACTTCACCGAGCGGCTGAATATCCATGGAATGGCGATGTGCACCAGAAAGAGCGTCACGTATCTGACGCTATCCGGAAGGCTATGAAAGCGGCCATACCAGAAGGACGCGTGAAAACGTTTTACCCTAATGTCACCAGGGAAATACTTCAGAAAATCAGGACAAGAGATGAAAAGAGATCTGCCAACCATCTGGATCCGGAGGTCACTGAACTTGACGACGAGATTAGAAAAGACTTGGACAGGCACAAGAAAGACGAGTGGCAGAAGTTCACTGAAAAATTGAACTTCAAGGCAGATGGTGCTGCGACATGGAAAATCCTGAGAAAACTCTCCGGAAAAACCACACCCGCCACCGTATCTACTATCGAGTTTGAGAACAATGTATTCAAGTCAGGACAAGATGCCGCTTACGCTCTGGGCAAGAGCTTCTTCATAACATGTGCGAAGCGTGGCCCGCAAAACCGAGTGACAGTAAGGGAGCTGTGCCGCCTTCCGCTTATGGGCACGGCTGATGCCTTCACTCCTGCGCAGGTGGAGAAGATTATAAAGGAAATGCGTAATTCCAAAGCCATTGGACCTGACGGAATCTGTCCAGCAGTCCTAAAGAAGCTCCCCAGTGAATTTCTCTCGCTGCTCACTGATTTAATGAACACATCATTCCGAACCTGCACACTGCCACAAAACTGGAAAACAGCAAATGTCATTCCTCTGCCTAAGCTCCGGTAAATCGCTGTCATCAGCGAAAGGATACAGGCCAATAAGCCTTCTATCACCTCTAGCCAAGGTTGCTGAAAAGCTTGTCGTCAATGATTTGGCTCAGCATAATGAGAAACAACATCACCAGCACGGCTTTAGGAAGCTACATTCCACCACGACGGCGCTTTTGGAGATCGTTGGCTATGCCATCGACGGCTTCAACATGAGGAAGCCCCTCAGGACCGTTGCTGTAGCCCTGGACTTGACAAAAGCATTCGACAGTGTTAACCTGGGTATTCTATCGGATAACATACTGAAGTCCTCTATTCCACCGTGGCAGAAGCGTTGGATAACAGCATTCGTCAAGGGCCGTCGAGCAAAAGTTATGTTTCAAAATCATGTCTCTAAAAGTATCCCCATAGCTGCCGGTGTTCCGCAAGGCGGAGTCTTATCGCCCGCTCTGTTTAATCTGTACTTAGAGGACATTCCGGCACCTCCCCAGGACATTAAAGTTGTCGCCTACGCTGATGATATGACCATCATGTGTGCCAAAACCGCGACATACAAGTGGCCGCGAGCAGGATCAACGAGTACCTGGTGGATTTGAAAAGCCATTTCGATAACAAGATGCTCATTGTCTCAGCTGCCAAGTCTTCAGTATCAGTTTTCACAACGGACCCCAAATAGCACAGCGCCCATCCCGATGTCAGCTGGGGTAGAGATCGCCTGCCTGCTGCTCGCTTCGTCAAACTACTCGGCCTTATACTCGATCCGTCGCTGAAGTTCCACAAGAACACCGGAGCAAAAGCAAGCAATTGTAAGAGCTAAACTCAATGTGCTAAGGGCACTGGGAGGTACATCGTGGGGCAGCAGTAAGGGAAACTATTCTGACCACGTATAAGGCTATACTGCAGCCCGCCCTAGAGTATGCGGCACCGGTTTGGCAGCACTTAGTGTCGGACTCATCCTGGACTAAGGTGCAGCGTGTACAAAACGCTGCTCTTCGGATCGCAACCGGATGTGCTAGGAGTTCGCCAATCGAGCATTTACACGCCGAGACACGGGTGCTACCAGTAAAGGAGCACTGTCAGCTCCAGGCCCAGCAGCTGTACATTAACATCGTCAAGCAGCCCAACCACCCATCTTGGAGAGTACTTGAGCCTGTAAGAGAGAGAGGCATCAGAAAACCTTTCGCCGATGCTCCAGATAAAGTCGATCTGCAAAGATGGCACGATTCATATCAAGAACGCCTCCGTCTGTTGCGCGAGGAGCACACCCATTTTGTCAGATTGTATCTGGAAAGAGCGGCTGTTAATCCTATTCTGGGTACTGTGCCGCCTCGAGTTTCTGAGTCTGAGTCTCAGCTTAGTAGACGTGCCAGATGCACTCTAGCCTCGTTGCGCTGTGGGCACTCAACGTTCCTGAAGTCCTACGTGAACAGGATCGACAATAGCACTCCTGACGTTTGCCCGGACTGTGGTGGTCCTGGCCACAATACGCAACACTTATTCAACTGTCCAAAAACCCTACAACATTGACTACAATAGACCTTTGGACGAATCCAACGCTGGTCGCCCAGTTTCTGAACCTATAGCAATTACTCTCTTCGTGGCTGCAAAGAAGAAGAAGAAGATATGCCCGCCCCTCCCCAAGATATCAAGGTGTAGTTTATGACGATGACATGACCGTCTTGTGTCGAGATCGGGACATAAATGTGGCCGCCACTAAGATCAACTATTCCTTGATCACGCTGAAAAGTTTCTTCGACCGCAAAATGTTGAAGATTTCTGCGTCGAAGTCATCGGTTTCCGTACTCACAACGGACCCATCTGAACACAGCGCACATCCGTATGTCGTATGGAATGGAGATTGTTTGCCTGCGGCCCGCTTCCCAAAACTTCTCGGACTCATACTCGATCCATCACTCAAGTTCCATAAGAACACCTAACAGAAGCAGGTTATCGTCAAAGCGAAGTCAAATGTGCTTAGAGCCCTGGGCGGTACATCATTGGGTAGCAGCAAGGAAACCATAATCTCATTTTATAAGGCGATTGTGCAGCCTGCACTGGAAGCCGCACCAGTTTGGCAGCATGTAGTCTCAGAATCTTCTTGGACCAAGATGCAACGCGTACGGAATGCAGCTCTCCGTATCGCCACCGGATGTGCAAGAAGTTCTCCAGTCGATCACTTGCATGCTGAGACCCGCTTATTACCAGTAAGGGAGGCCTGCCAGCTCCAGGCGCAACAATTTTTCATCAACATTGTCAAGCAACCTAACCACCCCTCTTGGAGAGTGCTAAACCCTGTCAGAGAGAGAGAGAGAGAGAGAGAGAGAGAGAGAGAGACACACATCAGAAAGCCCTTCGCCTATGCTCCCAGTAAAGTCAATCTGCAAAGATGGCACGACTCACAGCAAGAACGACTCCGTCTATTGCGCGAAGAGCATACTCAGTTCGTACGGTGTCATTTGGAAAAGGCGGCCATTAATCCCATACTGGGATTAGTGCACCCCCCCCCCGAGTCTGCACTTCCGAGGCTCAACTCGGAAGAACGGCCAGGTGCACCCTCGCATCGCTGCGCTGTGGTCACTCTACTTTGCTTATGTCCTACGTCAGCAAGATAGACAGCAGCAAATCAGATGTTTGCCTGGACTGCGGCTGCCTCGGTCATGATACTACACACCTTTTCAAATGTCCGGCGAGACCCACCACCCTGACCGTAATGGACTTACGGTCAGCGTGGTGGGTCTCGCCCGTAAGAGTCCGTTTCTGGTCGCCCAGTTTTCTCAACCTATGACAAAACCCTCAATGTGGCTGCAAAGAAGAAGAAGAAAGCCGTTTACTGATGCTCCCACTAAAATCAATATACAGAGATGGACAAACGTACAACAGAATGCCTTCGTCTCTTGCGTGCGGAGCATACCCAATTCGTCAAGGACCATTTGAGCAAATCCGCAGTAAACCCCCATACTGGGTGTCGTACCGCCCAAGGTGAGAGAAACCGAGACGGAACTCGGTAGGCGAGCCAGGTGCTCCCTTGCCTCGCTACGCTATGGACACTACCCCATGCTGATGTCATATTTGCATAGGATTGATAGCAGCAAACCCGACGAGTGCCCGGATTACGGTGGTCAAGGGACTACTACTGCGCACCTGTTCAATTGCCCGATGAGACCGCTGACATTGACGACCATGGATTTGTGGTTGAATCCAGTGCTGGTGGCCGAGTTTCTGAACTTATGACAAGACCACTCTTTGTGGCTGCAAAGAAGAAGAAGATCGTATGTACTCTTCCTGAACGCCTTGAGACCTCAACGCCATCCATATGAGATCATGTGGGAAGCGGTCAAATACCTTCTCCAGATCGAGGAAAGCGACGCGTTTATTGCGGTTTTTCTCCCGATGCTTCTCAATCAGAATCCTAGTGGCGTGAATGGCATCAGTAGTTCCACACTCTGACAAATCCGCACTAGTTTCCTGTTGTCACGACGAGATTTCTCAGGCGCCTGTCAAGAATGCGTTCGAAAACCTTCATAGTATGGCACACCAAACGAATGTCTCCGTAAAAAAATGAAGGATGGGAAGGAAAGTGGAGATGAAACATTGATGCTGAAGAGCCGAAAATTCTTACTTCGTTTAGAATTCGTGAGGTGACCAACACCATCCGTGCGAAATGGATGAGCGAAAGGATACGTAATTTGTTGAGACATACGATCATGATATCAGCAAACCGGTTGTTTCAATCTGCATGATAGACAGATGACCGTATGCTCATGATGATAGGAGTAACTGAATGGTGACATTGGTATTTATGGCTGTTACAGCTTCCTTTCATGTACTTCATGGCTGAATTAAACTTTTCTCATTGTGATCGGTTGCCGAAAGCTTTTCGTGTTGATAGAGTGCAGGGAAGGGGAGTTCGTCCAATGGAGGACATGACCTGCCCGATTTATACCTGCTTTCGAGGTGAAAAAAGACGTAAGGCGAGGAGCTGTATCAGTTTTTTTCTATTCCTTACATCCCACAACTATGTAAATATATGTGGGTGTGCCCCTATCAAAAGCATTTCGCTAGTAGAGCATCTCTACTAGAGAGTTTAGTGGACAGGCTTGTAAGTGAGCATGCTGGTAGCCAAACCTTCTCGACATAGCTTATGCCAGTCATTCTGTTTTACCATCTCTGGGAATATACCCTACTCCGCGGTAAATAAATTTTTTCTCTGAAATCAATTTCCACCGTATCAGTATTACAGCATTAACTACTGTTTAAGGTTCTTTAACAAAAACTGTGACTGTTAGCTCTACGTTCAAGAAAAGCGCATTCGTTTTCATCCAATCCACGTCCATTTTTTTATCTTTTTTTTTACGCAACTTTTTTCTAGTACTTGTATTGGTAGTGGATTTTCTATGAAAATGAAGTTTCTCTACAGCTCGACCAGATCACTGATGAGATATATGAGAAGTTCTGCAAGGAAGTCTTCGATGATGTTCAACAACCATGTACACATCAAGAACGGAAACTACTGAATCATATGAGTTCATCCGGAGATTTCGGAGTGAGGCTGAGTTGATGTTCACTTTGCCTTCGAAGGAAATAGTTTTATGTGTGTCTTCCAGGCTGCCGTTGATTTTTATGACGAAATTATGGGAGAACTCCCTGTAGTTATGGTGCAGATGCGTTCTTCGAAGGTTTTTCTTTCTCCATCTTTGAGGTGATCAAAGCTTTTTGCTCACTATCCATGGGTTTATAAATTGATTCTTTTTCAGGGACAGATGTATTGAAAAGGTGGTAGCGGCGAAAAAGTCTGAACCAAATCCGATATGTGCCGCACTTTCTCATATTCAGCAACTTTTCGTTGGATTTCCTCCAGAAATTCGTGTAAGTCGCGGTCTTTCGTGTTTGTCCTATTTTTTCACTTCAGCCTTTTAGAAAACATAGATTCACTCCTAAAGAATCTATTAATCGCCATTTCTGGCTGCAAGTCCGGATAATTTTTTCCGGAGCTTGGAATTGTAATGAGTATTAAAGTAGGCATCTGAGGTTTACGAAGAAAATGTATTGTCCACCACCCGCCCCCACCTCGGGATTCTTGATTGAATTCCGTATCGGGGCAACCCGCTGCTCTTTCCCGTCTTCCGTTGCATCCGCTATTTTATCTGTATATCCGATAATGATAAATAAATATAGAACATTTGCAGCTACGACATCTACTGGTGGCTGAATTGGAAAGACAAGAACCTGGCACTTTGTCGGAAGATGACAAACGACTGCTGGCACTTCCACCTTCAGCCAGATTCACAGCTCGGCCTGTATGGTTTGCTTATCGTTCAGTAGTACTTTTTCATGTTTAAAGGTGCGACACAAGTGTACCCGGACTGTGATTATCGTATGTAAAGTTTTTTGATTCCAGTTTTTTATGGATGTGTGTATTAGGAGTTAGCGGACAGTTCTTAATTTAAAAGGATTCGGTCGTTCCAACTTGTTTCCGTTATTTAAGTTTTTTTTGCTACTTTTTAGCTTACAAACATTTTATCGCAGAAGTAGTCTAAATGGGACTCCAAAAACGTTAACTTTTTAGCTTGTCCAACTAGTTACGCTGACAAGAACTTGCGTTAAGCGCACATCAGTAAAGACTCAACGCTGCGGGTCATTTTTTTTGAGTGGGAATCGATACAAAGCTCCTTTTATCGAAGCTAGTTCATTGCTCGGTCTTCTTCTTCTTCTTCTTTGCAGCCACGTCGAGGGTACTGTCATAGGTTGAGGAACTGGGCGACCAATAACGGATTCGTCCATAGGTCCATTGTGGTCAGCGTGGTTGGTCTCTCCGGACAATCAAACAAATGTGCCGTATCGTGGCCGTGGCATCCACAGTCTGGGCAAACGTCCGATTTGCTGCTGTCAATCTTGCTAACATATGCCATAAGCATAGTAGAGTGACGACAGCGCAGCGATGCCAGGGTGCATCTGGCCCTCCTTACGAGTTGAGACTCGGATGTGCAGACCCGGGGCGGCACCACCCTCAGGATGGGATTTACCGCCGCCTTTTCCAGATGACACCGTACGAATTGAGTGTGCTCCTCGCGCAACAGACGGAGTCGTTCTTGCTGTGAATCGTGCCATCTTTGCTGATTGACTTTGCTTGGAGCATCGGCGAATGACTTTCTGATGCGTCTCTCTGACGGGGTTCAGCACTCTCCATGAGGGGTGGTTGGTTTGTTTTATGATATTGATGAAAAATTGTTGGGCCTGGAGCTGACAGTGTTCTTTTACTGGTAATAATCGTGTCTCCGCATGCAAGTGCTCGACTGGGGAACTTCTTGCACATCCGGTAGCTATACGAAGTGCGGCATTCTGTATACGCTGCATCTTGGTCCAGGAGGTTCCTGATACCAAGTGCTGTCACACCGGTGCAGCGTACTCCAAAGCGGGCTGATGTATTGCCTTGTATGTGGTGATAATAGTTTCTTTGCTACTGCCCCATGATGTACCGCCCAGGGCTCGCCCAGGACATTAGGCTTCGCTTTGACGACGGCCTGCTTCTGCTCGGTGTTCTTATGAAACTTAAGCGATGGATCGAGCACCAGACCGAGCAGTTTGGGAAAGCGAGAAGCAGGTCATCGATCTCCGTCCCACTCGACATGCGGGTGAGCCCTGGGCTCCGAAGGATCCGGTGTGAGTATGGATACCGACGATTTGGATGCAGAGATCTTTAGCATGTTGCGGTAGAAAAAGCTTTTCAGTAAGACCAGGTACTCATTGATCTTGGAGGCGGCCACATGGATATCCCGATCCCGACACATTGTTGTCATATCATCGGCATAGGCGACCACCTTGATATCCTGGGGAGGGGCGGGCATGTCTTCGAGGTACAGACTGAAGAGGGCAGGCGATAAAACGCCGCCCTGCGGAACTCCAGCTGCAATAGGAATACTATTGGAGACATGGTTCTGGAACATAACACTGGCTCGTCTGCCCTTGATGAATGCCGATATCCAGCGTTTCTGCCACGGAGGTATTGATGATTCGAGTAAGTTGCTTGACAGAACTCCATGGTTTACTGTGTCGAATGCCTTGGTGAGATCTAAGGCAACAGCCACAGTTCTCTGTAGCTTCTGGGCATTGAACCCATCGATGGCAAAGCTTGTAATATCCAGCAGAGCTGTCGTGGTGGAATGCAGCTTTCTGAATCCATGCTGAATCACTTGCTTCTCATTGTGCTCCGCCAAGTCCTTTACGATCAGTTTTTCGGCTACCTTCGCGAACGTGGACAGCAAGCTAATAGGTCTGTATCCCTTGACTGAAGCCTGAGGTTTCGCTTGGCAGGCAGCGGCACAACGTTAGCTGTCTTCCAGGTTCTGTGGGATGGTGCACGATCTGAACGAGGTATTAATCAAATCAGTGAGAAGCGGAAGGATTTCATTCGGTATCTTCTTCAAGACAGCAGGGCATATCCCGTCTGGAGCGACCGCTTTTGAATTCCGCATATCCTTTATAACTTTCTCAACTTGCGTCGTAGTGAACGCTTCGACCGTGCTCATAAGCGGGAGGCGGCACAGCTCCGTACAGTCACTCTATTCTGCGGACCACGCTTTGCACTGGTGATGAAAAAACTTCTTCCGAGCGCATAAGCGGCTTCTTTTCCTGATTTGAATATACCGTTTTCTAATTCGATTGTGGAGACGGTAGCAGGCAAGCTCTTACCCGAGAGCTTCCGCAATACCTTCCAAGTAGCTGCACTGTCCGTCTTAAAGTCCAACTGCCCGGTGAACTTTTCCCACTCTTCTTTCTTGTACCTGTCTAAATCCTTTCTGATCTCATCGTCAAGTTCAGCAACGATGGGGTCTAGATGGTTGACCGCTCTCCGGGCATCTCTTGTCCTGATCTTATCGAGGATCTCCCTTGTGACATTTGGATAGAAAGTCTTGACGCGGCCGACAGGAATAGCCGCTTTCATGGCTCTGCGGATCGCGTCAGATAAATGGCACTCTTTCTGGTGCACGTCGCCATTCCACGGGTAATTTGCCGACAGGCGAAGCGCAACTTCACTGAACAGGCTCCAGTCTGCTCGGCCTAAATTAAGATAAGAAAGTTGACGAACACCAGAATAGGGAGCGAGAGAGTTGGAGAGATCGATATGGATGAAGACGGGGACATGGTCACTTGGCAAAGTGGTTGTGGTGGACCATGAGCAAGAGTTAGAGAGGTTGGACGAGGCAAGAGAAATGTCTGTGCTGGAAGATCGGCCGTTTGTAGGGAGACGAGTGGGCTGATCATCGTTTAAGACGACCAAGTCACACTCCTCTGCCCATTCTTCGACGTCATTTCCTCTAGCGTCAGAATCAAGTTACGAGCAAAAGGTGTGAGCATTAAAATCGCCCGCGAAGACAACTGAGGAAGAGAGGGAGCAGTCGTTTAGCTGCTTAAGTAGAGGAACAGGATCGTAAGATGGGGGGCATTTCTAATTCGATTGTGGAGACGGTAGCAGGCAAGCTCTTACCCGAGAGCTTCCGCAATACCTTCCAAGTAGCTGCACTGTCCGTCTTAAAGTCCAACTGCCCGGTGAACTTTTCCCACTCTTCTTTCTTGTACCTGTCTAAATCCTTTCTGATCTCATCGTCAAGTTCAGCAACGATGGGGTCTAGATGGTTGACCGCTCTCCTGGCATCTCTTGTCCTGATCTTATCGAGGATCTCCCTTGTGACATTTGGATAGAAAGTCTTGACGCGGCCGACAGGAATAGCCGCTTTCATGGCTCTGCGGATCGCGTCAGATAAATGGCACTCTTTCTGGTGCACGTCGCCATTCCACGGGTAATTTGCCGACAGGCGAAGCGCAACTTCACTGAACAGGCTCCAGTCTGCTCGGCCTAAATTAAGATAAGAACGTTGACGAACACCAGAATAGGGAGCGAGAGAGTTGGAGAGATCGATATGGATGAAGACGGGGACATGGTCACTTGGCAAAGTGGTTGTGGTGGACCATGAGCAAGAGTTAGAGAGGTTGGACGAGACAAGAGAAATGTCTGGGCTGGAAGATCGGCCGTTGGTAGGGAGACGAGTGGGCTGATCATCGTTTAAGATGACCAAGTCACACTCCTCTGCCCATTCTTCGACGTCATTTCCTCTAGCGTCAGAATCAAGTGACGAGCAAAAGGTGTGAGCATTAAAATCGCCCGCGAAGACAACTGAGGAAGAGAGGGAGCAGTCGTTTAGCTGCTTAAGTAGAGGAACAGGATCGTAAGATGGGGGGCATGAGGTAGTGGGTGGAATATATATGTTGAAAAGAGAAAGAGGTGTTTTAAGAGGGAGATGGATTGGAAGGTACTCGAGAGTACCATCCGTGGGGGTGTTGGGTATGAGGTGGGAGGGAAGAGAAGATAAAACAAAGGTTGAAACTCCTCCGCCAAGAGCTGACCTTGGAGCATGGAAGGCAGTATAGCCCGGGATATTAGGATGAGGACGGGTAGGGGATGGAGAGAGCTTGGTTTCTTGAACCATGATCACGTCTGGATGGTAAGAACGTGCGAAGAGGGAGAGCTCAGAAAGTTTGGCACGAAGGCCATTGAGATTGATATGTACAATGGAAAGGGGGCGATATGAGGAAGAGGAATCAGAGTTAGAAGGTGAAGAGCATATAACACAGCGAAAAGAAGAGTTATGATGCTTCACAGAACTGAGACCCGAACAAGAGAAGTGCACCCACCTTTGGCATCCAAAGCATTGGACGCTGGTCCCATTCCAATTGACATTTCTGTCGCATGTGGCACATAGGTACTTCTTCTTCTGAGCGGGTCCAGGATTCCTTTCCACGCCGGCCCTTAGCAGGAGAATCCGAAGGAGAGACGCGGCCGGCCAGCACCTCTCCCATGACAAAAACCCTCTTCGTGGAGGGGGTGACGTCGGTTTGCATAGAGGTGATCTTCTTTCCTCCACACTGCCACGGCGTGAACGTACGACATCTCGGCAGCCATTGCTCGGTAAAGGTGAACACACACCCAACAGTGATGACTTCCGCAATATTGCGCGCAGAGGCCTAGGAAAGTCTGCTTTCGCTCCTATCGTTTGTTGCCTCCGCCCTATCTTTTTGTGGAATTTAAGCGAAGAGTGCAGTACGAGATCAAGCAGTTCAGGGAACCGCTCAGTGGTTAGTTGAATCCCATGACACTTGACATCAGTTTTCTTACTAATGCAACCTCGGGGACGGTAAGGGGCGAAGCCTTCCCACTTCCGGTGTTCGAGACCCAATTTCGCGTCGGCTGGCAGTGGCCCTTAGGCCTTTTTTGAGGGCACGGAAAGATATGCAGAGCCGCAGCTGGCAGCAAGACATCAATGCCGCCACAGAGCCCTCTATGCTTTTCGTTCTTTTCAGCTCAATGGGGGTACTCAGTGATAATGATCGCAGGTATGCTCGGCCAAACGATGTTAACACAATCAGCAAATACAGCGGGTTCAATTTGTCGGGGAAGCACCGGCGAATGTCCACGTATACTATCGTTCTCGGAGCTTAATTCCGGTCCGCAATTGCGGGGGCTACGGCTGTTGCATCACGCAACACGGTGATAATCGTGCTGGGAGAAAGGTTAGTCATGCCGAGACCAAGTGTTCCTAGCACGATTATCCAGTTGCGTGATGCAACAGCGGTGCGGTCCATTCAGGTCTGAGAATGACAGTAGAAATCAATTTTCTCTAAAAAGCAGTAGGTATGAGACTTTTGGGCACTACTGTATATTTCCATGATTGCTCGAGCCCGCTAAATATATGAAAGGAAGGCGTACTAGTCCATGACTTTCCACTTCCTTCAGTGGCAAAACTCCGTCTTGCGGGGTTTTGCCGGCGAATGGAATGCTGTTCGAAACATGTCACTGCGAAACAACTTTGGTGCGCCTTTTAGTGAAAACTGTTATCCATAGCTTCTATTACGGTGGAATGTCAAAGGTCTTTCTGAGATCAAAAGCAACGGAAACGTACGATTCGGCTTGGCGCATCAGATATCCAAAACTTTTTCTTTGTCCTGGAATGATTGCCTTCATCCCTCGCCTCAGGTTTCCGTCGTACTTGTCTGAAAACTGTCTGAGTTCGTCTGACTCCAGTTTGCTCCCATCCGATCGATGACCGTTCACATTGCATGACTCCGGGACGCATACGGACGCAGTGAGTGTTTTTTACGCTGAATTTGCCCGCGGAAATTCTATATCGACCAGGTGGGCTATGGTTGGACGCAGATGGACATCTCAGGTGCTTTATTGAATTTTTGAGCTTGAATATGGTGGGCCGACAGGGTCCTGCAGACCGTGGTCCCGTACCACGACGGAGCTACGCGCCCCTTCCTTTAGTGACAGAATTTTTCGAAAATTATGAGACCTTTTCACGTCTCCCCCTAGGTGAAGTTTTTCAGAAATTTTGGAACCAATTTTTTAAAAGTAATTAAATCCACTCTCATTACCCAACTGACAACCTCGGGAACCGCCATTGTAGATTTCACTAAAAGCATCCTCTCAATATTTGTTTATTTCTTGGACCAACATTTTTACGCCCCCTCCTTGAATTTCTTAATTTTTGAAAATTTCAAGTCCCTCTCGTTGTCGCGCGGGTCACTAACCTCTTGACCCAGTCGGCAGGAGGTTCAATGTTTTCCGACGGCCCGAATCGGGGGAACGAAAATAGCTCCGGTTTCTGATGTGCTTTTCGGATATCCTTCTTCTTCTTCTTCTGCAGCCTCAAAGTGGTTTTTGTCATAGGTTGAGGAACTGGGCGGCCTTCACAGGATTCGTCCAAAGGTCCATTGTTGTTAAGGAGGTAGGTCTCTTCGGGCACATGAACAAGTGCGCCGTGTCGTGTCCGGGAGTACCACAGTCCGGGCATGCGTCTGGTCGGCTGCTGTCGATCTTGTTGACGTAAGACATGAGCAGAATAGAGTGACCACAGCGCAGCGATGCAAGAGCACATCTGGCTCGTCTGCCGAGTTGAGACTCGGACTCGCAAACCCGAGGCGGCACCGTTCCCAAGATAGGGTTCACAGCCGCCTTTGCTAGATATCCTAGAACAAACTGGGTGTGCTCCTCACGCAGAAGACGAAGCCTTTCCATGTTGGAGTCGGCCCATCTCTGTACATCAACATTACGAGGAGCATCGGCGAACGGCGTCCTAATCGACCTCTCTCTTATGGGCTTCATGATTCTCTTTGACGGATGATTCGGCTGCCTCAGAACATTAATATACATCTGCTGTGCCTGGAGTTCACAATGCTCCTTGACCGGCAATATGCAGGCCTCCGCGTGAAGATGCTCCACCGGGGAGCTCCTTGCACAACCGGTAGCAATTCTAAGCGCAGCATTCTGTACACGCTGCAGCTTATTCCAGGAGCTGTCAGACACCAGGTGCTGCCACACTGGTGCCGCATATTCCAGAGCCGGCTGAAGTATTGCTCTGTAGGTTCTCAATATTGTCTCTCGGCTGCTTCCCCATGATGTTCCTCCGATAGCTCTCAAGATATTAAGTCTAGCCTTGACGACTGTTTGTTTCTGTTCCGCGTTTTTGTGGAACTTCAGTGAGGGATCAAGAATAAGGCCAAGCAGCTTGGGGAATTTTGCTGCTGGCAACAGGTCACCATCCCATTTGACATCTGGGTGGGCACTGTGTTCCTTGGTGTTCGTTGTGAACACTGAAACAGAGGATTTTGCGGCAGAGACTGTGAGCATCATTTTATCGAGGAAGAGCTTCAACTCGACGAGATAGGCGCTGATCTTGTTAGCGGCTATCTGCAGGTCACGATCCTGGCACATGATGGTGATGTCGTCGGCATACATAACAATCCTTACATCATTGGGAGGCTCGGGAATGTCCTCAAGATACAGGCTGAATAGGGCAGGGGACAACACTCCGCCTTGCGGAACACCGGCTGCTATTGGAATGCTATCGGATACATGATTCTGGAACAGAACCTTAGCACGGCGGCCTTTAGTGAACGCTGCAATCCATCGCTTCTGCCATGATGGTAGCGACGACTTGAGCAGTTTCTCGGACAGCAGTCCCAAGTTAACAGAGTCAAACGCTTTGCTCAGGTCGAGGGCGACGGCCACCGTTCTCAGGGGCTTTCTCATGTTGAACCCATCGACCGCAAAGCTCACGATCTCCAATAGAGCTGTAGTAGTGGAGTGAAGTTTCCTGAACCCATGCTGATGCTGCTGTCGCTCATTTTGATCAGCCAGGTCCGTCACGATCAACTTTTCAGCTAATTTAGCGACGGGCGATAACAGGCTTATTGGTCGAAAGCCCTTTGCCGTGCTTTATGACTTGCCTGGCTTTGGCAACGGTATCACATTGGCTGTCTTCCAAGCTTGGGGTAGAGTGCAGGTCCGGAAAGAAGTGTTAATGATATCTGCAAGCATCGGTAGAAGTTCCGTGGGAAGCTTCTTCAGGATGGCTGGGGAGATACCGTCAGGTCCGATAGCCTTCGAATTCCGCATTTCTTTGATAGCCTTCTCTACTTGCGTGAGAGTAAAGGCCTCAGAAGCGTTCATGAGCGGCAACCGGCTCAGTTCTCTAACCGTGACTCTGTTTTGCACGCCTCGCTTGGCACGTGTGATGAAGAAGTTCTTGCCGAGCGCATAAGCAGCCGCTTTCCCTGATTTAAAGACGTTCTCCTCGAACTCAATAGCGGAGCTCATCGAGGGAGCGGACTTGCCGGAAATTTTCCTCAACACTTTCCACGTCGTAGTTCCGTCAGCCTCGAAATTCAGCTTTTCAGTGAACTTCTCCCAGCATTCCTTCTTGTTCTTATCCAGATCCTGCTTGATCTCGTTATCCAGCACAGCTATGTCCGGGTCTAGATGGTCTGCGGCTCTCTTCTCATCTCTGGTTCTTATCTTCTGCAGTATTTCCCTGCTGACGTTTGGAAAAAAGGTCTTGACACGACCCTCAGGAATTGCTGCTTTCATGGCCTTGCGGATGGCACTTGTTAGATGGCGCTCTTTCTGGTGAACATCACCATTCCATGGGTAGTCGACCGCATGGCGAAGTGCAACATCTCTTAACAGGGTCCAGTCTGCTAGGCCTAAATTAAGATAAGTACGATGACGAAAACCAGAGTAAGGGGCAAGAGAGTCAGAGAGATCAATATAGACAAAGACGGGAATGTGATCACTGGAGAGAGTTGTGGATGTGGACCACGTGCAAGCATTAGAGAGATTGGATGACACAAGAGAGATGTCTGGGCTAGAAGGTCGGCCGTTGGCAGGGAGACGAGTGGGCTGGTCATCATTGAGGATAACCAGGTCACACTCCTCAGCCCACTCTTCGACATCTTCCTCTGGCGTCAGAATCAAGAGCGGAACAGAACGTGTGAGCATTGAAGTCACCCGCAAAGACAGCTGAAGGGGAGAGTGAGCAGTCGTACAACTGCTTAAGGAGGGAATAGGATTATAAGAGGGGACAAGATGATATAGGAGGAATATATATGTTATATAGAGATAAAGGGGTTTTGAGGGAGGTGGACAGGAATGTACTCGAGAGTACCGTCCTTAGGAGTATTAGGGATAATATGAGAAGGTAAGGCAGATTGAACGAAAGTAGACACTCCGCCCCCAAGAGCTGTCCTTGGCATGTGATAGGCGGTGTAGCCCGGAATGTTAGGTTGGGGATAAGTGGTAGATGGAGAGAGCTTGGTTTCTTGAACCATGATAACATCCGGGTGATGAGAACGTGCGAATAGAGAGAGTTCAGATAACTTGTTGCGAAGGCCGTTGAGATTAATGTGAACAATGGAGAGGGGGCGGTTGGGAATTGAGGAATCAGGCTTGTTGGGGCAGAGCATAGAACACGACGAAAGGATGAGTCATGATGCCTCACAGAACTGAGGCCCGAACAGGAGAAGTGCACCCACCTTTGGCATCCGAAGCACTGGACACTTGTTTTATGCCAGGTAACATCCTCGCCGCAGGTGGCACATGGATACTTCCGTGCTGGACCTGGATTCCTCTCGACGCCGGCCCTTTGTAATAAAATCCTCAGGAGAGCTGCGGCCGACCAGCACCTCTCCCATGACAAAAACCCTCTTCTCGGAGGGGTTGACGTCGGTTTGCACGGAGGCGATCTACTTTCCTCCACACTGCCACGGTACGAACGTACGACATCTCGGCAGCTCGGATATCCTCTCTCTCTCCTCTCTCTCTCTCTCTCTCTCTCTCTCTCTCTCTTGAAAATTCGTGTGGTCAGCATTGCATGGAACGCCATTCAATGCGTTATTAGTCTCCGTCTTTACCTAATGACCAGCGGTAGACGTCAACTCGCTGAAACGCTGACGCACGACGCTTGATGGCCGGCGCATGCAACGTGTCCTTAGGATGGCGAGAGACGAACGATGGTGTTCTTAATATAATTGACAGCTACAGCAGCCACAATGCCGCCAACATCAGCTGCAGGCCGGCTGCAGTTATCGTTGTGGAGTGAAGTCTATAGCAAGTGTTAACGATGCGGATCCCCAGCGTCACTTGACGCTTAGAGCTTACCATGGACGCTGCCTCAAAGACAGTGTTCACGATAGATTTTTTATTCCGATATCTCCACGGTTTACGGAAGGTCTGGTGCCCTATATAGCAAGGCATGCTTGAAAAGGGCACGAAAGACGCGTTTTTGAGCTAAAATAGGCCCTCCCTTGTTTACGTTGATTTTTGAGCGTGGAGGAATTGACCGCTAGAAGGATGATACCTATCAGTGCAATAAAGCGCTCAGCTCACTTATCAGCACTTCCTTAACTTGATCATTCCTGTGATCTGAGTCTTCCATTGTTCATTCAGAAGGGGCGGATCTGGGGCACCAGGCGTGTCTGTGGCACCAAAACGCTTGTTTGCAGCCGTTATTTTGCCGCTCCTGGCTCGTTTTCTACCGTTCTTTGGACACTGGGAGCCTAGGATCCTTCTCGCCTATCATTTCACTGTGGAAAATCAACGAGGATGATCATCGAGAACGCTGCCTTTAAAGGTACAGGACACCCAAAAAATAAATTGTTTAGGTTTTATGGTGGATCTATCCACGGCAGGGACCGATGCACAACCCCTTCCGCCGGCACTGATGGGCGCGCTGCGCAACTGGGTGGAGGCCCGGTGACAGGGCATCGATCGATTTCCGGCCGCACAGCTGATCAGCAGCAACGCATTTTCCTCGTTTTCAGCCCTCTTCTCCTTTCTCCTTCCACCTTTTTATCTATCCCCTAATTTTGTGTTTCTCCATTACTAACTAGGCGTTCTAATTGCCTGTGCTTTGATTCACGTGTCTTCGTCAACAAACAACGTGACTTTCAAACTTTATAATCCAAATTCTTTTTAAGGTTAATATTCCATCGCACAGGCAATTAGAACACTTAGTTAATAATGGAGAAACAGAAAAATTAGGAGATCGATAGAAAAATGGAAGGAGAAAGCGAAAGAAGAGGGATGAAAAAGAGGAAAAAGCGTTGTTGCCGGTCAGCTGTGCGGTCAGCAATCGATCGATACCCTTCCACCGGGCGCCCACCAGTGTCGGCGGCAGGGTTGTGCATCGGTCCCTGCTGGAGATAGATCCACTCTATTTTATCTTGGAGAGGGTCACACTCTGATCACAATGATATTTCTGAAACGTTCAAGACTCCTACGAACCAAGATATGGCTCTTGAATATGCCTGCATTTTGAGGGCAAAATTTCGGTGGACGAGTTTTCTCAGGCCTGTATTTCTCTTGATTTAGAGTCGCGGCAAGAGAGCAAAACAGGATGAGGAGATAGATCGGGAAGGGTGTGAAGAACGACGACTTGGTTGAAAATCATTCATCCGTCTAGCCGCTATCGAGATCGAAAATCAGGAAGGGGGTCGGGCCTGTGGTGGTCGCCTATATCTCGCTTTGGAGGATTTGGGATCGCGCATTTGGCACGCGTTATACAGGAGGGGCCTTCTACAAAATTACACGAAAATCTCAAAATTAAAATCTGAGGGTGTACTGTGCCTTCAAGGGCGCAGCTCCGGAAAAAAATTGTCGAAATGAAGTGCACTGACCGGGCAGGTCTCTCTGGGGGGTGGGCCTCTGGACCTGCAAATTCACCTTTCACAAGAGGGGAGGTCGTTTCTTCGGAAGGCTTGAACCATCGTTGTGTTTTACGTTGTGTGATTTTTTTTTCAAATAAAGTAGATGTGTACGGACCAGGCGTAACCCTCGCCTCGAACAAAGGGATCGTGGATATTCCATAGCCGCGTCCCACCACTTCCCTTCCGCACTTCCGTGAGCTTCCCGCTGGGATGTTAGGAGTCTCCTGCTTTTTAATCTTGAAAATAATTGTTCCCTGATCATCACCTTGCAGACTTCAACATATTCTCAGGAAGCCAATTTTGTAGTAATGAATGTACGCGTTCAGGTCGTGTTTCCTGTGAAAACCCAAAGAACTTCGTCTGAAGAATGTTTTGTAGCAGAAGCCGTTCCTGGGACGGACAAGGTCAGTTCTTGCGTGAGTTTCGCGAAGAAACGGCCCACAGCCGCACAGTCCTTCAATTATTTGAAATTTTTGTTATTCCTTGTCAAGAATATAAAAAGGCTATCCAGAGAAACGTTTTTTTCCGCGCAACTCAGTAATCTTTCGTTATTTGATTAAAACTCCGTTCTGTACTCATACGCACTTTGCTAAACAGTTCCTTCCTCAAAACCCGGTTTCGCGCAGCGTCGCGTCTTGTCCCACCATGGTTGGGCAGGCCGTTGCGCCAATTTCCGGCGGAACTACGACCCCCCCGCGGTCAACCGAAATTTAGGAAAATTTTTACGATCCCTCCTCTCGAGATGGAGAGGCATCGGTGGTTCAGTGGTAGAATGCTCGCCTGCCACGCGGGCGGCCCGGGTTCCGTTCGCGGCCGATGCACCATGTTTGGGAGCATCAAACCCAATTAGATTTTGGTGGTACAGTAGTAGATTAATGCATTTATTTTCATACTAATTAACATAACAGCATATGCAAATTACCACAATCAATGTTACTACAACTATAGTTGTTTCCTTACTTGATCACCGTGACCAAATATTACCTTTCCTCCGCTTTCAAGCTTACTGTTCACCTCAGATTACCTTTTACCATACCTTCGAAGGGCCTGGGACTTCCTCTCAGCGCCTTTGCTGACGTCCCTAGAATGTCTGCTCTAACAGCTCTCGTGACAGCTCCGGCGCTGCCCACTGTACTGGCAGATGGACTTATATACGGGCAGGGGGCGTGTCACTATCTCGAAAGAAAGTTCGAGACAATTGCTTTAACTTTTTTGAGTGAAAATTTTTGAAAAATTTCAAAGTTGTGGTTATAAAAGTAAATTTTCCTATTCCTACCTCCTAATCGCTTTAGCAAATGGTTTGGAGGAATTTCCCATTTTTCTCCGGAAAATTTTCACTGCTCTGCTCAACCCTGTGCCCCGCTGGCTATGTCTTGCTTCGTGATCAAACTTTCTTTTGATCTTAATAAAATCTTCTCGAAGCGGAAGCATTCTGGAGAATATCTGTCGTAAAAGTTTGAGCATATTTGTATTTGTACTCTCATTGCTAGTCTAGGGCAAAAAATAATTTTTTCACTACAATATTAACGTTAATTAATCGCCCCACAATTGTTCGGAAAATCCTCCATTCAGCATGTTACGTAAACACACCTCTAGTCGCCGTTGCGCGGCGCGGCTAAGGCCTCATCACGATGCGACTAGTGGTGGATGTGTACTGTGAAGAGCGCGCTCCATCGCACCGCGACGTCCCAGTCACGCCGCGCGAAGGCGACAAGAGGTGTTTTTATGTAACATCCCATTCAGTCGGCACGGGTAGCAGTGTGGGTTGTGGTTCCCTACGGTCGACGTACAACACGTTGGCACTTTACTCGGTGTCCGTGATATGACACAGGCACTGCATTTGCGCCAACGTGTTGTACGTCGACAGGAGGGAACCACAATCGACACTGTGGTCCGTGGAGGCTGTGCGTTGATGTTACTAAGCGTGTCAACAGCAATAAATGGTCTTCATTCTTGGATGTGGAAGAAAAACACCTCGTTTGTGGACGTGATTTATTTTGTATCACGTGTGACTGACGAACTAGCATTGTATCTGAGAGATATTTGATCAGAGTCCGGTTAGTGCTGTGTCGAACCTTTGAAACATACAAAAATATACATCTGCATACAAGCTAATGTCGTCCAGCCTGTCCTGAATTTCAGGGAATGCAACTTCGACGTCTATCTTTGAAGGAGAACCCGCAACAAATGCAGGAAGACACTCCTCGAAGGACATCTTCAAGGTGAACCTTCGCAACCGTTCTGTTTAATTTGTTCTGTTTTTTGGAGTCCAACCGAGCTTTTGTCAAAATATCGGTTGTGTAAGAAGCGGAGTGAGTGGAGTATTCTTATCAACATGTTTAGTGTCACATTCCTGATGAGTGCACTGATCAACAAATCCGCCTATTTATGAAAATCTTAATCTGCTATGAACGAGCACTCGCATTTTTCAGAACGCCAAAGCCTAAGGAGAGGACGTCTATCGATTCAAAAGGAGACATAGTTACCATTAATGCAGCTCAGATTCTCGCAGCATCTTTACAGCCAAGGGTTGTCCCGAAACCCAAACGTAAGCAACAGTCATCGGGATAGGGGTTCTCCACACACAGAGGGAAGGGTTGCCCCGCTTTTGCAGTTCGAAACGACACGCCACTCAATTCAGGCGGAGTGGTCTCGAGCAGGATAAGGCGGAGCGGTGTGATCGGCCCGTGAGAGGTGCGCCCCCCCCCCTTCCTCCAGATTTAAATACGGTGCGGCCCCCTCCCGCCGAGGTTGTGACTTTGACCCCTTGTGCGAAACCATTTGAGAGGTCTCTTCGGAAAAACGCTTCCAAACGATTTTTAGCAAAAACGGAGGTTATAGGTCAAGCCACACCGGCCGTAATCGGCTCAAAATGGTCGGGTCGACCTGAGACTCGGCCTACAGCTTTCTTTAATGGCCCTCTTCAAAACAAACACTACAGCAGCTCGATCCAGAAAAATTATTTTTTCGACCTCTCCTGACGTCGAAGTCCAGGCAGCGGTTTTCCGATCTCTGGTCAGTATCTCGGATTTGGCTGAAATCTTGACTAGAGGTATAATTCAGGGCGCTGTTTCATCGTAATACTTGTATTTCTTTCTGTGATTCCCAATGACTTCAGGTCGAAACGGGTCACATTTCTCTTATGGTGACGGTCTGATCAGTTAACAATGAGGGATTTTAATGTGGAAATATACAATTTTCGATTGATTACGGGTATTAACTCAGTTATTTCGCATCACTATTGTATGTTACTCGTTGAAAGCTGTTCAAAAATGGCAAAATTGAATTCGTAGGACTCTGAAACAAGTTATGACTATGTGGCGATTCGTGCGCGCGGGATGGCCGCAAGTCTCCGTTTTTCCGAGAAAAAAATCTGCTCGGTACGGTAGGAGGGAAATTTTTGGGATGATGACGGACCGGGGGCCTGCGCCCCCCCCCCCTACCCGGCGTCTAAGGCTGCGCCCCCCTCCCCTCTGTGATCGTCACATCGTACGCCTGAGCCTGGTCTCGAGTGGAATTAAAGCCGCAAAAGGCAAGACAACTCTTCCGTCGGTGTGTAGAGAGCCCCTCTCCTACAGTCTTCATGTAATGGTGCTACGGATTTGTTTTTTTTTCGTTATACCCCCGTCTCATGTCATTTATTTCAGCTATGTATGTGAATTTGTCAGTGCCACTTGACGATCACATTTATGACAAGTTAGCAGAAGTTCTGGCAGGTGGCTGTGCATTGGAAAACGTAGGTGAAATTCGTTATTGACAAAAGAAGTCGATAGTTTCGAATACCATTTTCTTCAACGAAACTCACGAGGTACGAAGCTGGAAGAAAAGATATGCTCTGTTTTGGAGTGAAATTTATTTCCGTTCATCGCGTGAGTCTGCGCGCGTTAGCTGCGTCTCCTTCTCCCCACACTTTCTCGCTGTCTCTCCTCTCGCTCCGTAAAAGCGCGCGAGGGAACAGTAAATTTGGCTTCAAACCGAAGGGTAGCTTAATCCTGTAATTTCTGCTCCTTGGGAATGGATCTCCACACTGGATGCACAAACAACCGTCGTTCCGTCTGTTTTTAATCACGATTTCTTCGGACACAGCATAGCTGTGTGTTTTGCATCTGAGCTTCTCTTTCTATGACACACATAAAAGAGTGCTATTGTAGCGATGGGGTGCAACTACATATAGTGCGATGCACCTAGCCTCGCAAATTTTACCGTGCGGCCTCGCAAATGCAGCACTTACCCCGGGTTTCCTCCTTCCAAATTCAGGAGAATCGTTGCGGCACGAAAAACTGGGCGTGGCCCAAGTGCGATACCACAGTGCCCCCTCCCTCCTCGCTGCGATAGCACCCATGAAAGTATTTTTAGGTGAATGAGATTTGAGAAATATTTCCCTTTCCCAACCGCTCGCTTTGGTGCGTTTGGGATAGCTCTCTGATGCTTTCACTAACCTGTGCCATTCGGGAAGTCTTCATATTTTTACTCAGCGGTCGTAAGTCTTGTCTATACTGCATCCAGTCGCTGGATGAAAGCTGTTCTTTTTTGCATTGCGCATGATTATGAAGTGCGTCAGTTGCGATCGCTTCGTGGAAGTCGTCCAGGAATGAGACATCGCGGCGAAGAAATGCTGACTAACGTGGCTGGTCTTGGGGGGGATTGGTTATCAACGGTCGCTGTTAGTCCGTCGTTGCAAAGCAGTGACGGAGCGATTTCGAGTCCTTATCAGCCGTCATCTTCTTCTCTTCTTTGCAGCCACGAACGAGTTTTTTCATAGATCCTGGAACTGGGCAACAAGCGCTGGATTCGCCCATAGGACCATTGTGGTTGAAGTTATGGGTCTTCTCGGGCAATTGAATTAGTGTGCGATATTGTGTCCGGGACTACCGCAGTCCAGGCATGCATCGGGTTCGTTAGTGTCGATTATGCATTCCATCCGACGGAGTCGGTTTCGGATATCCGGGTCGTAAAATCCGATCGGATAATTATCCGAAATCCGATCCGACGTCAAAATGGCAATTTCGGATCGACGCGAAATCCGATCAGCCGAAAAAACACGATATCCGATATATCCGATATTCGGAAAAGCGAAAATCGAAGAATCCGAAAACCGGATAGTCGGATAGAAAAACGGTTAAAAACGGATAATCGATCAGTTCGAACCGATTTGGTTGAAAATCGGATAATTCCGGATAAAACCGCATAGAGTTGCGTTCATTTCACTCCAATTAAACAATGTTGTTATTGTTGTTGCCCATCTTCCACCATAACCATTGATCCTGGATCCAAAACTCCCGGTACGTAGACGGCATAATCGAAGCAAGTTTTCTAGGATCCTCTTCTTTGGAGGATCCCTGAGTGGGGCGTTTTTAACCCCTTTTTAAATTTTTGCTTTTTTTTGGTTTTAAAATTTTGTTTAATTTATTTTTTATTTTTTTACATTTCAAAATCATCATTGCATGATCAAAGTGACAGGAAATTTGCGACTTCCACTGGTTTGAGCCAGAGATGTTTATTGTAAGGTGCGTTGGCTTTCCAGAGCATGAGAACATGTGGGGTACTGTATGTTCCTCCAGTCTGCATTCCGGACAAAGTGGATTATCAGCTGCTCCTATCTTATGAAGATACCATTGCGATTTTGAGTAGAAACCACTTCGGAACTGAGACAGCGCTACTCGGCTAGGTCTTGACAACGTCTCCTCCTTCTTGGATATCTTCGGCGGCGGTCCGCTCAGCAAGGGAGAGTTCAGATTACCCAAGAGCTCTTTCACAAACTCCTTGTGAACTTCTTTGCGAATGCTCTCTGCAGTTCCACGTTTCACCAACATTGGTTTGACATTTCTGACGTGTTTCCTAATCTGTCTAGGCGGTTCTGGCTCCTTCAACATGTCGTGCGACGGGTGTTCAGGGTCGAGTGTCGCAACCGTTCGATATTGGAGTGTCAGCATCTCATTATGAGCTCGAACTGGCATGATTCCTGTCTCGTTACTCAGATGAGTTGTGCTTGCCATTGCCAGGCTTCCCGTCGCGGTCCTCAAAGCTGTGTTTGACAAGCTTGCAACCGATCCCAGTGAGAAGATGCAATGAGCGGGCTCCAGGCTGGAGCCGCGTAGGACATTACAGATTGTCCAATGGCACGGTAGGTCAGTGTGAGCAGCTCTTTGCTTTGTCCTCAATTCCTTCCCGCCAAAGCTTTCAGAGGGTTCGTTCTTTTAGCCGGCTTCTTGCGAACAGTATCCGCATGACGTCGTCCCGTCATCATCGTATCAAAGTGATAGGCGAGGATCGTCGGATTTCTTTCGTGCGTGATTTGCGTTCCATTTATGAAGACTTTCGGCACGTATCTCGATTGAGCAAAATGTGTTGTGAGAAGAGAGACAGTAGTCTTTTGGATCGAAAGTTTCAGTTGGAGATCTTCTAGAGCCTTTGTCAGCTTCGGGAGATAGTCGTTCAGACGTTTTTCGCAGGTTTCCACATCAGGATCTGATTTAACCAGTGCTAAATCATCCGCATATCCGATAAGGCGTGTTTCTGGTGAGGCTGCTGGAAGATCGGCGATGTAGTAAGAAAAAAGAAGCGGAGAGAGCACTGCGCCTTGCGGTACCCCGGAGCGCACCAATCTTACGTTTGACATCCGGCCTCTGAATTCTGTCCGTATCGTTCTCCCTCCTTTCAGGTAGCTGGAGATCCTGCGCGCAAGTCCTCTTGGTAGGGAGGACTCTGCAAGCTTCTGACAAAGAATGGAGATGACGACAGTGTCATAGGCCTTTTTTAGGTCGAGTGTGACCATAATTGAACGACTTGACGGTCTCTTCTCATTCAGTCCATCTGTAATGAATCCCGTAAGTTCGACCAAAGCTGTGGTGGTGGAGAAGCCTTTTCGAAAACCATTCTGCCATCCAGGGATTTGCAGGTGCGTCTCCAGTGTAGGAAGAATAGTTCTTTCAAAGGTGCGTGCCATAGATGAGATGATCGAAATGGGCCTGTAGCTGTTCAAATCCTCTGCAGGTTTTCCGGGCTTCAGAAGTGGGAAGATCCTTGCCTCCTTCCCCGACGCCGGAATTAGTCCAGTTGATAGAGTTCTGTTGAAGAGCGCTCTCACGCACTCACGAAAAACTGATCCTGAATGTTTGAGCATGATAGGGGCCACTTCACTTGTATCTAGCGCTCTAGACGGCTTGCATCTCTTCAAGGCGGCGTCAATGAGGGTGGTCGTGATAACGGGAACTTCGTCTCTCGAAAAGTTCTTGATCCATCTGAAAGTCCTTCTTGACGACTTCAGGCTTCTATGAGGGCATGGCGAACTGAATTGTTTGCATAGAAGGTTGGCTGCCTTCTTGTTGTTAACCGGCTCGCCTTTGTGAAGAAGCTGGAGGGGATTCGGTTTAGCTGAACGGCCATCCAAGGCTTTCATGGTTGTCCATAGCTTGGAGGAGTTCGTACGATGATCAATGCCTTCCACGAATGCTCTCCACGTCTGCTGCCGGTCCTTCCTCACTTCATCTGTGATTTCCTTGTTCAGCTCGGAAACCCGGGTGTTGGTGGGATCCGTTCTTCGAATAGCGTTTCTTTCACAAATGAGGTCCTTAGCGGTGTCCGACAGGCCCGGCATGAACGCTTTGCGCCTACCCCTAGGGATGGATTGTGAAGTCGCTGCTCTTATAGCTGCTGTAAGGAATCTACCCATTTCCAGTGGGTTAGTCCGAAAATCGAAATCAGCCGACTGTTGTTCCAGCACCGACCGAAATTTAGGCCAATTTGCCTTCTTGAAGTTCACGAAAGTGGTCCTCGGCGAGGAAGATATCAGGGCCTCGTTTCTGAACTCCATCAAGATAGGGAGGTGGTCACTTGCGCCTGTGCTAATGGTGTCCCACAGTGCTGACGATGCTAAATCCTGCGAGCACAGCGAAAGGTCCGGTGACGAGGGTCTTCCATATGTCGGTTTCCTTGTTGGGTGTGCGGCTTCGTTCAGAATCACAAAATCGGATTGCGCTATCTCCTCCTCCAAGTCCTGTCTGCGTTGGTCTTCCTCACCCTCCGACCACAGAGGACTGTGCGCATTGACATCTCCCATGACGATCGTGGGTTTCACACATGTCAAGAATTGGGCGATCGACAGCTCGTATGAGGGTGGGCATGAGGATCTTGGCGGAGAGTAGATGTTGTGAATGTTAACTGATCCAGCCCTTGTTTCCACAGCTATGGAGATGCACTACTTCGTGCGATCGCTGGTACCTGGAATGATCACACTGCACTGCAAGTCGTTTCGGACCAGAAAAGCCACACCTCCTGCAGAACTCGTTCTGTTCTTTCTCAGGCATGTATAGCCTCGAACAGTGGGTGCTCCTTGATTCGGATCCAGTTTGGTTTCTTGAATTCCCACGATTTCGGCCCCTACACGGTGCGCAAGAGCTTCTAGTTCCGCCGATTTGTTGCGTAAACCATTAATATTCCATTGAATGACCTTCAAAGAGTCGGGTTTCGATTGTTGCGGTTGAGATGTTGGCACGATGACGCAGTTTGCGCACACGTATGAGCTGTCCGCATCCTTGAAAGACTTGAGACCGGAACATTTCTTCATGTGAGTCCATTTCCTGCACTTGATACATTGGACGCTCCCTGCTGCGGCTGAGGTACCACACTGGGTGCAGGGCCATCGAGTACAGCGAGGGGGTCCAGGGTTTGCTTCGATTGAGGCACGAATGAGTAGACAACGGATCAGCAGCGCCGTTTTATGCTGATCCGCGACCGAAAAAATTGGCTCCAGGACTCGTGAAAGAGTGAAATCTGGGAGGTATTGTCGAGGATCTCTGACTGCGGAAGGATGACGGCATTGTAGACGACTTCTTCTTCCGCGTACGCTCTTGCCAACGAGTAGGCGGTTCTCCATAAGAGCTCAATCAATTAAACAATCGCGCCTTAAGGGTAACTCCTGACCAAATACCCACTGTTTGTGCCTTGTTCGAAATTTGACATCAACTTCCCTTGACGTGCCCGACGCAAATGACGATGACGCGCGCCTGTGATTTACGCGCGCACGTGTAAATTGACGCATTGTCGGCGCCTAAATTGAAACTTCAAAATGGAGAAGGTTTTTGATCTACTATTTTTCTCGGCCATGAGAGAGCATCGCATCAGAGGCGCAGAAAGTTGGCAACCTCACACGGCCTGTACCATGAATTTTTAGCAGACAGGGTTGTAGGTTTGACCGGACATGAAAATAGATGCGATGAATCATGTCCAACACGTTGACAATCAAGACATTCATCGAGGACTGGCTGTTCAATCCTGTGTGCGTAGGACTTGAGGTAGGTCGAACAACCGCATCGTAGACCTGCTAGGATGGTTCTAGTACGCCTGGGCAGGTCGGCTCCACTATCATCGACTCGGGGAGGCACACCGCCATATAGGGGATTGGGCTGAGCAGCAGACAAGTTTTCTCTCACGAAACGTGTGTGCTCAGCCATCTGCAGTCCTCTACGCGAGAGCTCGGAGGTAGCCGAACGTTGATGGTCAACAGGAGACAGGGCGGCATAGAGCTGTGTGCGTATGTTGCGAGTTTGGGGGCCGGGTGATCTTCTTCTTCTTCTGCAGCCACAGAGAGGGTCCTGTCATAGATTGAGGAACTGAGCCTTAAGCGTCGGATTCGTCCACAGATCTACTGTCGTTAACGATGTCGGTCTCATCGGGCAGTTGATAAGGTGCGCAGTAGTATGCCCTTTATTACCACAATCCGGGCACTCGTCAGGTCTGCTGCTATCGATCTTATGTAAATAAGACATAAGCATGGGGGAGTGCTCGCAGCGCAACGAGGCAAGGCTGCACCTGGCACGCCTACCGAGTTCCATCTCGGTTTCGCTGACCTCAGGCGGCACGACTCCGAGAATGGAGTTTACGGCGGCCTTGCATAAGTGATCCTTGACGAATTGGGTATGCTCAGCACGTAAGAGACGGAGGCGTTCTTGTTGTGCTTCGGTCCATCTCTGCACATCTACTTTCGACGGAGCATCAGCGAAAGGCTTTCTGATACATCTCTCTCTCTCTCACCGGGTTTAGTACTCTTCGCGATGGATGATTCGGCTGCTTCACGATGTTAATGTACATTTGTTGCGCCTGGAGTTGGCAGTGATCCTTAACTGGCAGGATGCGAGCTCCGGCGTGTAGGTGCTCTACTGAAGAGCTTTTAGAACATCCTGTTGCGATTCGCAGTGCTCCATTTTAGATGTGCTGCAGCTTGGACCAAGATGTGTCCGACACGATATGCTGCCATACTGGTGCAGCATACTCCAGGGCGGGCTGTACGATGGCCTTGTACGTGGTCAGTATCGTTTCTTTACTGCACCCCCCGGACGTTCCGCCGAGAGCACCTTGGACGTTGAGTCTTGTTTTCACTGTAGCTTGTTTCTGTTCAGTGTTCTTATGAAACCTCAACAAGGATCCAACACGAGTCCGAGCAGCTCAGGGGATCGGGCGGCCGGCAAGCGAGTTTCGTCCCATTTCACCATGGGATGAGCTCTGTGCTCCGCATGTTCAGTGGAAAAGGCGGTGACGGATGATTTTGCGGCAGAGACCGTAAGCATCTTGCTATCGAGAAAACATTTCAACTCGATCAAGTAGTCATTGATCTTACTGGCAGCTACATTTATGTCGCGATCCCGACACAGAATAGTGTGATCATCCGCATATGCAACGACCTTGATGTCTTGAGGTGGAACGGGTAGATCTTCAATATACAGACTGAAAAGAGTAGGTGATAGAACTCCTCCTTGAGGTACGCCGGCGGCAATGGGATGCTATTGGAGACGTGTCCTTGAAATAGCACATTTGCCCGACGTCCTTTGGTGAATGCCGTTATCCACCGCTTCTGCCAGGGCGGAATGGTAGACCTTAATAGGCTCTCCGACAATATGCCCAGGTTTACTGTGTCAAAAGCCTTCGTAAGGTCGAGGGCTACACTTACTGTTCGCCGAGGTTTCATAGAATTGAAGCCGTCCAAAAGATAGCTCACAATTTCCAGCAAGGCCGTAGTGGTGAAATGTTGTTTACGAAAACCATGTTGGTGTTTTTGTTTGCTGTTATCTTCGGCAAGTTCCTCCACAGCCAATTTTTTCGCAACTTTGGCAATAGGTGAGAGAAGACTGAGTGGCCTGTAACCTTTTGCCGTGGATGATGATTTAGGCCGGGTGATAGGAGGGAACGTTTTGGATGGGTCGGCTTCTTGACGATGCCAATGATGAACTGCTGAGACTGCAACAAGCAGTGCTGCTTGACGGGGAGCAGGCAGATTGTGGATAGGCGTCGATTCGTGGCATCCTGTAACGAGTTTGAGCGCAATATTCTGCGCTCGCTGCAGTCTGCACCAAGAGGTTTCAGGCAGGTGCCTAGTTCAAATGAGACACCATATTTCCGAACAGGCAGTACCATTGCTCTATACGTTGTACGCACAATTTCCTTTGTGCTGCCCTAGACGGTGCCAGAAAGGGCACGCAGAATGTTGTTGCGTTGCGTGCAGCAGCACTTATCCGTGTGTTCCTGTGGAAACGTAGAGAGGGGATCCAGGAAGGGATGTTCAAGCACCTGTGCTTGAATTTGTCAAAATTCCAGTCTTCCATTCAGTGGCGGAGAACCGAAACCTGTCATCCTTCGTCACGATTCTATGAGTATTCGTACCCGCCGCAATCTTAGGTGGTCCTTCATCTGTCAAATAAGCCCACTCAGAAAAACAACTTTGTATAGAATATCAAACCTCTGGGTCACTTACTATTCGCATCTTGAAAGGGAGTGAAACTCCGGGTGTTGTGAAGATAACGGAGGGTGAAACCCCGAGCAATGATGTCACCGCGGCCTGACGGAACCCAGTTCTCGGGCAACCCTTTTGTCGCCCTATCATGGGTTATATCTCCGCTTTTCTCCGGACGCGAACAATGGAAAAAGCAGCAATAATAATTTCTGAAGCTTGTGCTCGTACTTTTCTATGTTTCGTGCTGTGTACAGCCAGAGCTTTTGCTTTCCGATTTCCTCATTCCGATTAACACGAGAGGTTTCTGGTTTCCGCTGTTGGAACACTTTCCAAACGTCAGACCTCGAAAAAATTCTCTGTACCAAAATGTAGCCGTTGAGAAGTATGAGCGCAGTGGATCGAATCTGATTATTATGAAGCTGACTCGGATAGTGGCGAATCTACTTTCGGAGAGGAAGATGTTTCGGAAGACGACACCGAAATAGTAGACTGAACGCGTGTGTTCAATTGCGCTGTACGATTAAAGCAACCATATCAGTCTAAGATCTCCAAATATGTCTGGTTTTATGGCGATATTTTGTTACAATTTTTTTCCAATCTGAAGGTTTGCTAGTACCGGTCCAACTGCTCATGGCAACTTTTGCTTTGAAGTTTCTCAAAACCGGTTATTTGTTTGTTTCTACGATTAATATGGTATATGAAGATTACATTTGGTTTTAGAATGAGATTCGCTTGAATACACGGAGTTGAATTCTCGTTACTAATGAAAATTTTTCCTATCCGTTTTTATCCGAATTATCCGATGTATCTGATTTTATCCTATCGGATATCTGATAACCGATCCGGTCAAAAATTCTCGTTTCGGATAGGATCCGTTATCCGAAATTCTAGTTTGGGCCAGTATCCGTTTTATCCGATGAGTCGGTTTTGCAAAATCGGCAATATCCGAAAATCCGATCCGACGCGATTTTGGTCATTGGATGGAATGTATGTATACTGTCGACATTGTTCACGTGGGACATTGGCAATATTGTGTGACATCGAGGCGAGAAGACATCCGGCTTTTCTACAGAGTTGAGACTTGGACTCGCAAACCCGAGGCGGCACTGCACCTAAAATAAGTTCTATAGCCGTTTTTCTCAAGATGTCCTCGAACGAACTGGTTATGCTTCTGGCGTAATAGATGGAGCAATTCCTGATTGGAGTCGGTATATCTCTGTACGTCACTTTATTAATAGCGTCGGCAAATGGCTTCCTGATTGATCTCTGACGGGTTCCAATATTCTCCTCGTTGGATGATCGGGCTGCTTAAGAACATTAATAAACATCTGCTGTGTAAGAAGTTGGCAGTGCTGCTTAAATGGCAAAATGCTGGCCTACGCATATAGATGCTCGGTTAAAGAATTCCTTGCGCAGCCAGTGACGATTCTCAGAGCAACGTTCCGAACTCGCTGCCTCATGGCTCAGGAGCCTTCCGACACAATGTGCTGCCATACAGGCGCAGCATACCAAAAGCAGGTTGTAGTACAGCTGTCAGGGTTCGGCGCGGAGTGTGGAGCCCCATAGGGGGGGGTCTGAGCTGTGAAACTGTTGAGGGTGAGTATCGCCGGGAGACCAAGTAAACGCTGCCGAGATGTCGTACGTTCACGCCGTGGCAGTGTGGAGGAAAGAAGATCACCTCTATGCAAACCGACGTCACCCCCTCCACGAAGAGGGTTTTTGTCATGGGAGAGGTGCTGGCCGGCCGCGTCTCTCCTTCGGATTCTCCTGCTAAGGGCCGGCGTGGAAAGGAATCCTGGACCCGCTCAGAAGAAGAAGTACCTATGTGCCACATGCGACAGAAATGCCAATTGGAATGGGACAAGCGTCCAATGCTTTGGATGCCAAAGGTGGGTGCACTTCTCTTGTTCGGGTCTCAGTTCTGTGAAGCATCATAACTCTTCTTTTCGCTGTGTTATATGCTCTTCACCTTCTAACTCTGATTCCTCTTCCTCATATCGCCCCCTTTCCATTGTACATATCAATCTCAATGGCCTTCATTGCCCAAACTTTCTGAGCTCTCCCTCTTCGCACGTTCTTACCATCTAGACGTGATCATGGTTCAAGAAACCAAGCTCTCTCCATCCCATACCCGTCCTCATCCTAATATCCCGGGCTATACTGCCTTCCATGCTCCAAGGTCAGCTCTTGGCGGAGGAGTTTCAACCTTTGTTTTATCTTCTCTTCCCTCCCACCTCATACCCAACACCCCCACGGATGGTACTCTCGAGTACCTTCCAATCCATCTCCCTCTTAAAACACCTCTTTCTCTTTTCAACATATATATTCCACCCACTACCTCATGCCCCCCATCTTACGATCCTGTTCCTCTACTTAAGCAGCTAAACGACTGCTCCCTCTCTTCCTCAGTTGTCTTCGCGGGCGATTTTAATGCTCACACCTTTTGCTCGTCACTTGATTCTGACGCTAGAGGAAATGACGTCGAAGAATGGGCAGAGGAGTGTGACTTGGTCATCTTAAACGATGATCAGCCCACTCGTCTCCCTACCAACGGCCGATCTTCCAGCCCAGACATTTCTCTTGCCTCGTCCAACCTCTCTAACTCTTGCTCATGGTCCACCACAACCACTTTGCCAAGTGACCATGTCCCCGTCTTCATCCATATCGATCTCTCCAACTCTCTCGCTCCCTATTCTGGTGTTCGTCAACTTTCTTATCTTAATTTAGGCCGAGCAGACTGGAGCCTGTTCAGTGAAGTTGCGCTTCGCCTGTCGGCAAATTACCCGTGGAATGGCGACGTGCACCAGAAAGAGTGCCATTTATCTGACGCGATCCGCAGAGCCATGAAAGCGGCTATTCCTGTCGGCCGCGTCAAGACTTTCTATCCAAATGTCACAAGGGAGATCCTCGATAAGATCAGGACAAGAGATGCCCGGAGAGCGGTCAACCATCTAGACCCCATCGTTGCTGAACTTGACGATGAGATCAGAAAGGATTTAGACAGGTACAAGAAAGAAGAGTGGGAAAAGTTCACCGGGCAGTTGGACTTTAAGACGGACAGTGCAGCTACTTGGAAGGTATTGCGGAAGCTCTCGGGTAAGAGCTTGCCTGCTACCGTCTCCACAATCGAATTAGAAAACGGTATATTCAAATCAGGAAAAGAAGCCGCTTATGCGCTCGGAAGAAGTTTTTTCATCACCAGTGCAAAGCGTGGTCCGCAGAATAGAGTGACTGTACGGAGCTGTGCCGCTTCCCGCTTATGAGCACGGTCGAAGCGTTCACTACGACGCAAGTTGAGAAAGTTATAAAGGATATGCGGAATTCAAAAGCGGTCGCTCCAGACGGGATATGTCCTGCTGTCTTGAAGAAGATACCGAATGAAATCCTTCCGCTTCTCACTGATTTGATTAATACCTCGTTCAGATCGTGCACCATCCCACAGAACTGGAAGACAGCTAACGTTGTGCCGCTGCCCAAGCCGGGGAAACCTCAGGCTTCAGTCAAGGGATACAGACCTATTAGCTTGCTGTCCACGTTCGCGAAGGTAGCCGAAAAACTGATCGTAAAGGACTTGGCGGAGCACAATGAGAAGCAAGTGATTCAGCATGGATTCAGAAAGCTGCATTCCACCACGACAGCTCTGCTGGATATTACAAGCTTTGCCATCGATGGGTTCAATGCCCAGAAGCTACAGAGAACTGTGGCTGTTGCCTTAGATCTCACCAAGGCATTCGACACAGTAAACCATGGAGTTCTGTCAAGCAACTTACTCGAATCATCAATACCGCCGTGGCAGAAACGCTGGATATCGGCATTCATCAAGGGCAGGCGAGCCAGTGTTATGTTTCAGAACCATGTCTCCAATAGTATTCCTATTGCAGCTGGAGTTCCGCAGGGCGGCGTTTTATCGCCTGCCCTCTTCAGTCTGTACCTCGAAGACATGCCCGCCCCTCCCCAGGATATCAAGGTGGTCGCCTATGCCGATGATATGACAATAATGTGTCGGGATCGGGATATTCATGTGGCCGCCTCCAAGATCAATGAGTACCTGGTCACACTGAAAAGCTTTTTCGACCGCAAAATGTTAAAGATCTCTGCATCCAAATCGTCGGTATCCGTACTCACAACGGATCCATCAGAGCGCAGCGCCCACTAGCATGTCGAGTGGGACGGAGATCGATTACCTGTTGCTCGCTTTCCCAAATTGCTCGGTCTGGTGCTCAATCCATCGCTTTAGTTTCATAAGAACACCGAGCAGCATCAGGCCGTCGTCAAAGCGAAGCCTAATGTCCTGGGCGAGCCATGGGCGGTACATCATGGGGCAGTAGCAAAGAAACTATTATCACCACATACAAGGCAATACATCAGCCCGCTTTGGAGTACGCTGCACCGGTGTGACAGCACTTGGTATCAGAAACCTCCTGGACCAAGATGCAGCGTATACAGAATGCCGCACTTCGTATAGCTACCGGATGTGCAAGAAGTTCCCCAGTCGAGCACTTGCATGCGGAGACGCGATTATTACCAGTAAAAGAACACTGTCAGCTCCAGGCCCAACAATTTTTCATCAATATCATAAAACAAACCAACCACCCCTCATGGAGAGTGCTGAACCCCGTCAGGGAGAGACGCATCAGAAAGTCATTCGCCGATGCTCCAAGCAAAGTCAATCAGCAAAGATGGCACGATTCACAGCAAGAACGACTCCGTCTGTTGCGCGAGGAGCACACACAGTTCGTACGGTGTCATCTGGAAAAGGCGGCGGTAAATCCCATCCTGGGAGTGGTGCCGCCCCGGGTCTGCACATCCGAGTCTCAACTCGGAAGGAGGGCCAGATGCACCCTGGCATCGCTGCGCTGTGGTCACTCTACTATGCTTATGGCATATGTTAGCAAGATTGACAGCACCAAATCGGACGTTTGCCCAGACTGTGGAGGCCACGGCCACGATACGGCACATTTGTTTGATTGTCCGGAGAGGCCAACCACGCTGACCACAATGGACCTATGGACGAATCCATTATTGGTCGCCCAGTTCCTCAACCTATGACAGTACCCTCGACGTGGCTGCAAAGAAGAAGAAGAAGAAGACCAAGTAAACCGTTTTGAATAGGATGTATGTTTGGTTTGTATCCTATCTCTAGGAAGGTTACGTGAGAAAATGTTCGCGAGGTGGCAGAAAATGTCCGCGATGTGGGAGAAAATGTCCACGGAGGGGAGAAAATGTCCGCGAGTCAAAATAGAGGTGAGAAAATGTCCGCAACGGTAGTAACGTCTGTCCGCATTACTATTAAATCAGATCCTTCTGGGTTTAAAATCTTGATAACAAACAGATTCGAGTACCAGATTTTCAACTTCGTCGCATGGTTATACATCGTATAAACACAACAAATTAATACGTATATGTTGAATTCTCGGGTTTCAAAGTCGAAAATGTTCCTCTATTGAAAAATAAAGTTCTTGAATTGATGTGCAGACTGGGAGTGGTACTTCTCCTAGTATAGGATTTACGACCGCCTTCTCAAGATGACACTGTACGAACTTACAATTAGTGTGCTTCTCGCGCTGAAGACGGAGTCGTTCTTGGTGTGAGCAGATTGACTTTGCTCAGAGCATCTGCAAACTGCTTTCTTTTCTCTCTCTCTCTTTCTCTCTCTCTAACGGGGTTGAGCACTTTCCAAGACGGGTGGTTTGGTTGTTTTATAATATTGATACGGAATTGCTGGGCTTGGAGCTCCAGTGCTCCTATACTGGTAGTAAACATGTTTTAGCATGCAGGCGCTCGACTGGGGAACTCCTTGCACATCCGGTGACAATGCGAAGAGCGGGATTCGATTATGGCGCAGCCTTCAGTATGATCAGTAGAGATACACCTTTTAGGTTGTGAGCATTGTTTCTTTGCTGCTACCCCATGAGGTATCGCCCAGGGCCCTGAGAACATTGAGCTTAGCCTTGACGGCAGCCAGCCTCTGCTCAGAATTTTTGTGGAACTTGAGGAGCAGTTTTGGAAATCGAGCAGTATTCAGACGGTATACATTCCACCCTACATCCGGAACACGTTTCCATTCCACAGGTAATCGGCCGCTATGTGTAGCGCAACTTCTCTTAACAGGCACCAGTCTGCTCTGCTTAAATTAAGAAAAGCACGTTGACGAGCACCAGAATAGTGAGCGAGAGAATTGGAGAGATCGATGTGGACGAAGACGGAATCATAGCTCTGCTTTTCTGTTTTGGCTCGGGCATACTTGGTGACTGCAGCCACGGCACTGGAAAAAGGTGTTGTGCTGTTGCGTATCTCTACTGATCATACTGAAGGCTGCGCCATAATCGACGGCAAAGGTGTATTTTTTCCTTAATTTCGAAGAAAAAACACCGAATACCAAGAAAAATGAGAAGTCACAGAAAAATAGAATTAACAGAGAAAAATTCTTTTTTTTTCTTGTTAATATTGCGTGGAAATACATTTGGTAAAGCCTGGTTTCCCCGAATGAGTCCGGGCGGAGTAAGCAGCAGAGCGGTCAGTCATGGCAAAATATAACAATGATAAAGAGATTTTGACATGATAAGCCCAATAAACCTCAACTCATTCCGCTCAAAATGAAGGAGCTAGGCTATATATTGATAATGCTTGTGTAGGGGAGGAAAACTCATTGTTTTTCAACGTTTTCAATACTTCTTCATCAAAATTCAGAAGATATTTACAATTTTGCTGTTGATTGTCGCTTAACCTACAGTATGCTTATTCATTCATTCAACGACTTTATTTTGAAATAAAGAAACATACATGTATACATATAGTTCAGTTCCGCAATCGAGTTCAGTCCTCATTATCATAATCGTAGAGGCGAAGCGGTCGTTTTTGAAAAATTCAACTAGAATCATTCTCAAAACAGCCGCTTCGCTTGTATGATTGTGATAATGAGAATTTGCAGACTGAACGCGATCGCGGAACTAGATCATATGTCAGTGAGATCCCTTGTTGAAGTAAAAAGATGCACAACAGAAGTAAGAAGGGGACCAAATCTGAACCTTTTGTTGAGAATTTTTTTTGCGATTCGAATGACTTCTTGTCTGAAGAGACCTGAGACCACCGCTTCTGGGCACAAAGAAAAACACTACAAGCTGGAGAAATCCGTTACATTAGATTAATAGTGATACCCTTTTAATCAGAGTGGACGCTCACTCGTCCCTTGTAGTGATCTGAAATCGTGTTTGGATAGGCTACTTCGAAAGATCGAAAAGTTTCCGTATTCAGCGATTTCTGCAGGCAAATTGTTCCAAGTTTTGACAACCCTGAACGCAAAGGATTTCAATATGCTGCCTTTAGGCCTCTTTCAGAGTTCCATCGCTGCGCTACGCGATGATATGATAACCATGAGCATCGATCGAGATCGTGTCGCAGGTCGATTTGCATTCAGAACATGCCATCGCGGCGATCAGCGATGGAAGTGTGAAATAGGCCTTAGATGTGAATTTTCGTTCAAGTTGGAATCCATGCTCGCGAGAACGGACATGCTGGCGAGTAAACACGAAAAGGCTGTCAAAGGGAATGTCGAAAAAACCATGCACGATCTTACAGCATAGATGCAAATCATATTCAGCTCTGCGATATCGTAGGGTATTTAACCCTAGCATATCCAAACGAGCTGCATAATCTGGAATTTCTCTGTTTGGGAATGTTGGTGAACACACGTCTAGATTATCGCTTTTGCACTCTTAGTGGAAATACGCAACCGCAAAGCCGCCTTTTTCCGTTCCCGCGAACGCTCCACATCTGAAAGGGGTGGAACTGGCGCCTTCCATAACTTGAAAAAAGGAAGTGTGAAAATGGACCTGTGTTTGCATGAACATCCATGTGCATAACGCTCTTCGAACTCAATTCTCATGGACATATCACAATCCTTATGAAGATATGTCTTATTATATGGGTATGATGAAGTGTTCAACCTGGTTAGTGCAGCAAATGTGCCTTGTTTGGACTGCATCAGCGACATATATCCTGTTTTGCCACAATTCATCACTTTTCTTCTCTTCTGGGCGTTTGTGACCTTTTTGGAGACGGCTTTAAAAACTCTCGTCTGATGCGCTCACGGTCTTGATTTGCAAAAAACCACACGATACTTTGGTAAACGGGGAAAGCTTCATGCGCAGACGCTATTAATTAAAAAACTGGTTGCTACTCATGGCAAAGAAAAGTTTGGCTATTCAGGTCGGAGTCCTTGGCTTTGCGGAATTCTGCTTCATAGACGAAGTTTGCTCCAATGCAGACGCTTCCTCCGCGGACATTTTCTCCCCCCTCGCGGACATTTTCCCTCCCCCCATTCGGACATTTTCTCCGCAAAGGCTCTAGGAAGCCGCGTTGTAGCTATTATACATTGGATCCGAATCAAAAAAAGATCGGATACTCTGTTTTGGGATAACTCAGAAATCGTAGGTCGCTGATATCCGATTCAAACGGAGAGATTTAAAATAACAACATCGGATAATCCGAGTCATTCGGATAGGGAGGCTAAACGGATAGTCGGATCTCGGATCAATCCGAAAATTACGTTTTTTCGGTGAGTCGGAATCCAAGTATCCGAGCCGGATATCCGGTCGGATATAAGTTGGTGTAATGCCAAAAGTCTATCGAAAATTGATAGTCTGGCGAAAACCATCAAGAAAAAAGGTTTTTCTACCGTACCATGATAATACAATTAATTGATAACCGTCCTTGTCTGAAATATTTGCAACCAATCCTATTTTGAAAAATGCGCTCATTTCTAACATTATCTTCAAGTACCAATCAGGGACGAGAGGAATTCCGCGCTCCGCGCTCCCAGTTTTATGAGTACGCCAGGTTATTGTGCTCCGAATATTTTTGTATTTTCTTTCTTTTTTTCACCAAATAATCTGTTTCAAGAGATTTTCTGACATCTTACCTCTAATTTTCCGTAAATATGACATTATCAAATCATTACTTTTGCCAGAAAGCTGAACTATTTGCAATTCTCTTCTCTTCTCTTTGATATGTTGGTTCTGTGGCCGTATTAATGAAAGTTTTCGAGCGGGAAGGGGCGTGACCGGGTAAGTAACGCACCTCCCCGGTCACGCCCCTCTCATAGTTTGAACAACCGACTCTATGAAGTTTTCAAAATTATCAACGGGAAGACTGCGACGCAGGCACGCGACGCGCGTTCACGGAGGCGCGAAACGCAGAGATTTGAATAAACACAGCGACGCCCATACGCTCTCACGATGCCATTAACAAGTGTGCGGGACCCATGTAAGAGTGCGCCGGACGCCATTGAAAGCGTACGGGACCAATGTAAGAGTGCTCCGGATGCCAGAGAAAGTGTACGGGACCCATGTAAAATGCGCCGGACGCCATAGAAAGTGTACGGGCCCCATGTAGGCGTGCGCCGGACGCCATAGAAAGTATACGGGACCCAGGTAAGCGTGCGCCGGACGCCATAGAAAGTGTACGGGACCCATGTAAAAATGCGCCGGACGCCATAGAAAGTGTACGGGACCCATGTAAGCGTGCGCCGGACGCCATAGAAAGTATACGGGACCCAGGTAAGCGTGCTCCGGACGCCAGAGAAAGTGTACGGGACCCATGTAAAAATGCGCCGGACGCCATAGAAAGTGTACGGGACCCGTGTAAGCGTGCGCCGGACGCCATAGAAAGTATACAGGACCCATGTAAGCGTGCGCTGGACGCCATAGAAAGTGTACGGGACCAATGTAAGAGTGCTCCGGACGCCAGAGAAAGTGTACGGGACCCATGTCAAAAATGCGCCGGACGCCATAGAAAGTGTACGGGACCCATGTAAGCGTGCGCCGGACGCCATAGAAAGTATACGGGACCCATGTAAGCGTGCGCCGGACGCCATAGAAAGTGTACAGGACCAATGTAAAAATGCGCCGGACGCCATAGAAAGTGTACAAGACCCATGTAAGCGTGCGCCGGACGCCATTGGAAGTGTACGGGACCAATGTAAGAGTGCTCCGGACGCCATAGAAAGTGTACGGGACCCATGTAAGCGTGCGCCGGACGCCATAGAAAGTATACGGGACCAATGTAAGAGTGCTCCGGACGCCATAGAAAGTGTACGGAATCCATGTAAAAATGCGCCGGACGCCATAGAAAGTGTACGGGACCCATGTAAGATTGCGCCGGATGCCATATAAAGTATACGGGACCCATGTATGCGTGCGCCGGACGCCATAGAAACTATACGGGGCCCATGTAAGCGTGCGCCGGACGCCATAGAAAGTGTACGGGACCCATGTAAAAATGCGCCGGACGCCATAGAAAGTATACGGGACCCATGTAAGCGTGCGCTGGACGCCATAGAAAGTGTACGGGACCAATGTAAGAGTGCTCCGGACGCCAGAGAACGATGTGCAGGACCCATGTAAAAATGCGCCGGACGCCATAGAAAGTGTACGGGACCCATGTAAGCGTGCGCCGGACGCCATAGAAAGTATACGGGACCCACGTAAGCGTGCGCCGGACGCCATAGAAAGTGTACGGGACCAATGTAAAAATGCGCCGGACGCCATAGAAAGTGTACAAGACCCATGTAAGCGTGCGCCGGACGCCATTGGAAGTGTACGGGACCAATGTAGGAGTGCCCCGGACGCCATAGAAAGTGTACGGGACCCATGTAAAAATGCGCCGGACGCCATAGAAAGTGTACGGGACCCATGTAAGCGTGCGCCGGACGCCATAGAAAGTATACGGGACCAATGTAAGAGTGCTCCGGACGCCATAGAAAGTGTACGGGACCCATGTAAAAATGCGCCGGACGCCATAGAAAGTGTACGGGGCCCGTGTAAGCGGGCGCCGGGCGCCATAGAAAGTATACGGGACCCATGTAAGCGTGCGCCGGACGCCATAGAAAGTGTACGGGACCCATGTAAGCGTGCGCCGGACGCCATAGAAAGTATACGGGACCAATGTAAGAGTGCTCCGGACGCCATAGAAAGTGTACGGGATCCATGTAAAAATGCGCCGGACGCCATAGAAAGTGTACGGGACCCATGTAAGCGTGCGCCGGACGCCATAGAAAGTATACGGGACCCACGTAAGCGTGCGCCGGACGCCATATAAAGTGTACAAGACCCATGTAAGCGTGCGCCGGACGCCATTGGAAGTGTACGGGACCAATGTAAGAGTGCTCCGGACGCCATAGAAAGTGTACGGGACCCATGTAAGCGTGCGCCGGACGCCATAGAAAGTATACGGGACCAATGTAAGAGTGCTCCGGACGCCATAGAAAGTGTACTGGACCCATGTAGAAATGCGCCGGACGCCATAGAAAGTGTACGGGACCCACGTAAAAATGCGCCGGACGCCATGGATAGTATACTGGACCCATGTAAGCGTGCGCCGGACTCCATAGAAAGTATACTGGACCCATGTAAGCGTGCGCCGGACTCCATAGAAAGTATACGGGACCAATGTAAAAATGCGCCGGACGCCATAGAAAGTATACGGGACCCATGTAGCGTGCGCCGGACTCCATAGAAAGTATACGGGACCAATGTAAGAGTGCTCCGGACGCCATAGAAAGTGTACTGGACCCATGTAGAAATGCGCCGGACGCCATAGAAAGTGTACGGGACTCATGTAAGCGTGCGCCGGACGCCATGGAAAGTATACTGGACCCATGTAAGCGTGCGCCGGACTCCATAGAAAGTATACTGGACCCATGTAAGCGTGCGCCGGACTCCATAGAAAGTATACGGGACCAATGTAAGAGTGCTCCGGACGCCATAGAAAGTGTACGGGATCCATGTAAAAATGCGCCGGACGCCATAGAAAGTGTACCGGGACCCATGTGGCGTGCGCCGGACGCCATAGAAAGTATACGGGACCCACGTAAGCGTGCGCCGGACGCCATATAAAGTGTACAAGACCCATGTAAGCGTGCGCCGGACGCCATTGGAAGTGTACGGGACCAATGTAAGAGTGCTCCGGACGCCATAGAAAGTGTACGGGACCCATGGCGTGCGCCGGACGCCATAGAAAGTATACGGGACCAATGTAAGAGTGCTCCGGACGCCATAGAAAGTGTACGGGATCCATGTAAAAATGCGCCGGACGCCATAGAAAGTGTACGGGACCCATGTAAGCGTGCGCCGGACGCCATAGAAAGTATACGGGACCCATGTAAGCGTGCGCCGGACGCCATAGAAACTATACGGGACCCATGTAAGCGCGCGCCGGACGCCATAGAAAGTATACGGGACCCATGTAAAAATGCGCCGGACGCCATAGAAAGTGTACGGGACCCATGTAAGCGTGCGCCGGACGCCATAGAAAGTATACGGGACCAATGTAAGAGTGCTCCGGACGCCATAGAAAGTGTACGGGACCCATGTAAAAATGCGCCGGACGCCATAAAAAGTGTACGGGACCCATGTGAAAATGCCCCGGACGCCATAGAAAGTGTACGGGACCCATGTAAGCGTGCGCCGGACGCCATAGAAAGTGTACGGGACCCATGTAAGAGTGCGCCGGACGCCATAGAAAGTATACGGGCCCCATGTAAAAGTGCTTCGGTACATTCGTTTTCAGCGCGAACGATGCATCTGAAAGGTACGTTACGGAAGATAACGATCGGAAGGTCATGAGGCAAACGCTAAAAAATCAGTGAAACGATGGACCATTGATTTGTCTGTGCATTTGTTTAATAAACAGCGACAATTAGGTGTAGCATTGCAAAATCAAATCACACCCGTCTTATTGAGCACCCACAAATCTTCGTGTGGCTGCGATTCCTTTAGACGACAACATTTGTAAAAACCCACTGTGTGATGATATTTTCAATTCAATTAATAATGTTCCTCATACGAATGCATTTTATTTACTTATCCGCTAGCAAACATATAGACATGAAGACCAGTAATGGTTGGGAATGCGTGTTTCTGAATTTTGGGAGTAAGTTAAAACTTGAGTCTTGGCTTTGTGAAATTAAGCTGTAAATATTAGCTCCATTGGATAAAATACGGGTGTGATCTGTTTTTTTCAATGTTACTTTCAATTTTCGCTGTTTATTGAACAAGTTCACAGCAAAATCAATGTTCCATCACTTTACTGAATTTTAGGCGTTTGCTCCCAGTTTAATCGCATACCAAATCATTCGCACTTCTTTTACGAGATTCTCACAAACTATTCAATGCCAAATCATAACCCTTTTGACGCGAAGCAGAACAGTTATAATATCGAAGTCTAGAATCGTCAGGCTATTATCTTCTCAGGAGTGAAAATGTATCGCGGGAAAAGGTCAGGTTGGAGGGAGTTTGTTGCAAATTACGCCACAATATCACGCTCGATGCGATCATCGCCCTCGATTTCACCTCCTCAGGCAAACCATCGCTCCGAGCGGAACCGGAGAGCTACTCGAGCGGCGCTGCCTCTCTGCTCCGAGCGAAAATTAGCCATCTACTCGGGCCACAGCAGCCGCTCTCCGGGCCACAGCAGTATCGCTCGGAGCGATCTTCGGTCCCAACTGGCACTGCGGTCTCTGTTCGGGCGATTTTCAAAAATTTCCTAATTGCTATTGTTTCTTTATTTCCGCCTCTTCTGAAGATGATTAAGCCTGTTAAGAGCATAAGGTACCTGTTACAGCCTGTGGGTCAGGAGGTTAATCCTGCCACAGACCCCAACAAGGATACCATCCCAGCATGGTCCGCAATGAGGAAGCCCTCCCCACCGCGGTCCATGAGGGATCCCCTCGGCCGCCAAAAATTGTCATCCTGAGAGTGATCCGAGGTCACTCTCAAGAGTGGCCTCGAAAGGCCAACTACCCGTCTACACGAGGCGAGCCGCCTTTTATACACGCAGGATTGGTTGTTCTTTGAGTGATAACGTGGCTCGCACGTTATCACTCAACCAAGAACAACCAATCCCGCGTCTCTCTACTTCTGGCGATGGCCCCGCTGTGGCCCCGAGAGCGACCGAGGGGCAAACTGGCACCGGACAGGGACCGCGGGGCTATTTGGCCCCTCGGCCGCTGTCCGGGCGATGGCGTCATAACTGGGAGGACCCGGTCCCGCTCGGAGCGATGGTTCGCATGAGAACATACCGCATTTCCTGTAATTAAACACCCGGGTGTACTATTTTTCAACCTCCTCCAAAAGGAGGGCTCAATTAGAGGAAGGGGTTCAAATAGAGGGGGAGGCTCTAATTTTCAACAGAAAATACAAGAGTGAATATAGGCTTTCAAAGTTTATTAGGCAAGCCAAAATGGGGCAATAATGAATTGCGCGGCGAACATCAAGAGATCATTATCAATAGAGTCATTGTTCAAGTGTTTCTCAAGATCAGTCTCTTCGGAAGCAATTCACGTCCGGTAGGAATGGGTCTCCAGTGTCTTTTCAGCTGAGTGGGGAGGGGCTCTAATAGAGGGGGTGTTTTAATTTTCAATTGGGGGTTCAATTAGAGGAGGGATTCGAATAGAGGCAGGGTGTTCATAACAGGAAATTTGGTAGATGTACGTTCGAAATAGGAAGTTGTGAAAGACTCCAACGGAATAGTATTACGAATTTGAAAAGGAATATAGATACAAGGCACCGTATTTCCTAAGTAGCACTATACGACTGCACTCAAGTGGTGTACAAACTACAGGTTTTCACGACTGAATTGAATTTTTGGCGAGAGGCGTAACTCAAACAAAAAGAAGCTCGACGCCCAAGCCGATTCGGCCACTTTCCTAAAGATACGCGATAAGCACGTGCTTCCCTTCCTGACACGGGAGAGTGTCTATCGTGTCGAGAAGGGCGGATTAGTGCATATCCCAGGCACAGCGTGCACGCCAAAAAGAAGCTCGACGCCCATTTCCAAGGGGAGCGTACGACGCACTCTTGAGAAAGGACTCAGATGTCGGCAATGTCGTCGGATCGATTACCCAAGATTGCGGTACTTCACCCCGCCCAGTCACTGGCAGCCCCGTCCAACAGCTAGCGAGCCGTGCTGGTGCTCGCTGCATTGGCAGCCCTGCGTGCCTTCCAGTGTGCCGACAGCGTTCGCTACCGAGGTGCCGGTCGTGTAGCGGTGCGCCGTGTGTATATTCTTGGATTTCACGACCAGCCCATATTATTCAGAGGGGCTCATCGCGCGGGCCTTTCAGATTCTGTGGCTTGTTTTATGGGCGGCTCTTGTTCTTGCCCGGGTATCACTGCCGCGGGCGACAGAACTTTGAGTTTTGGGCTCTACGGCCACTATGCCGCTGACAATGCCAGCCTTCTAAATGGGTGTAGAGTGACATTTTGTCTGAGTAAGTTCCAGATTAATGCGCGCCGTTATCGGTCAGTAATCAAATAAGAATTCTTATTCGGTCGTATAGAGAGAGCCATTCATTGAGGGAAGTTCTTAACTTTTTCAATAATGTTTTTTTATCTCTTCATGCGTGGAGTTTATCATCTGTTACGTTGATATACTCTGAACCAAACGAGTTGACAAGCGGAGAGTTCAAAGAGGAAGCGCTCCCACCTGCATCTCTGAGAGAAATTGCTGCTGCGGCTTCGCGATAGTGCCGCTTCGGCGCCTACAGGCACCGAATCGGCTATATCGCGGCACCGCGGAGCCGCAGCGGCTACGCGGCAGTGCCGACGCCGCTCCGGCAGAGAATCTCATACGAAGTTATGCAAGAATTATAATAAAACTAGGCGGACTAAAAACGAAAATACGCAGCTGCGGTTGTTGGAGTCCTCTGCCTGATCATAGTCGGCCGAAAACCGGACTGCGCCGTCCTCTTCAGCTCCGAATGATTCTACGCCGTCCTCCGCCGTCCCTAGTGGTCGGCTGTATGCGTATCGATTAGGCTGGCGCGCTCGAACGCACTGCAGACGGCGCAGGACGGACACATCGGGGTATATCGATCAATATATTGCATACGTATCGACCGGGACGGACTCGGAGGAGCCAGGACGCAGCGCGCGGGTGCACTCCGGACACATCAGGATTTTTCGCCTTGAGTGCGCAATGCATTGCATACGTATCGACCGGGGTGGCTACAGCTTATCGACCGACTTAGACGGGGCCCCCTTATCACAGAGGCTTCCGCCAAATATAGAATGTACATCAAACTTGGGTAATTGAACTGGCGACAATTTCGTTTTACCACACAGGACAGTGCATCGTACTCCACGCTTATTCGCTGCTGCGTCCTCGCGGGGCCGGTGCGGTGCTAACGCGCAGCCAATGCAGTACTGACGCGCTGATGTCGAGGCTCAAGACACGGCAACAGAATCGTCCTATCATGGAGCCGCAGCGGTAGTATCGCGGCATAGTCGAGGTCGCGGTACTTTTCCGGCACTGGAGCGGCAATTTTCTCAGAGGTCCCTGAAGTTTTGGATTACGGTAAGACAGATGTTGCCTCGCTCGGAAATCACGTACGCGACGCAGCATCTGTCTTACCGTAGTTCGAAGAGATATTTCACCGATTTTTTCACGCGCTCATTCTTTTTCCGCATGCCCGGATATTTATCACTCGTAACATGGACATTTTTGTTATGTACTTAACTTAGCTTAACTCGTACAACGCCAAAATGGTTTCCATAGTTCTGGTCCAAAGTCAGGGAAATCGAATCTACTCGCAAAAAACAAATTTATCCGTCCGTTTAGAGAATGCAAAAACCGGCTCAATTCTTCGTTTCTCATCAGAATCTAACTTATTGGTTTGAAGAATGAAGTTGATGTTTCTCGGAAAAGAAAGTAAGATAATCTAATTAAGTGGATTAAGGATTGCAAAAATGGGATTAATCCGTTCAGGATTGCAAACATTGAATTTGCTGGTTTATCCAATCGCAAGAAATCGAAATATTGTAAAATACGAAAATTGGAATTCGAGTTAATTAATTTATTAAAGTGAAAACTAAACTTGTTGGTTGGTCTTATATTTTAAAAATTCCTGTCGGTAGGTCATTGATTTCGATACTCTGTCTATTTTGAGGGAATTCTAGCGATAAATAGAATAAAGTGAATTTTGCTAAGAATTCTCTTCATATGTGACATGTTTAATGCATCCGACTCTCAAGAAAAAATTGAATTTCAAATCAAGAGAGTCTGGCCATCAAGCATAAAACAAATAAGGAAGAGAAGCGATCGGCTTAAAGGTTTAACGAAAGCTACGGAGACAGAATTCAGCACGAGTTGACACATTGCGAGAGCTACAGGAAGTGCCTTCCAAAATGTAAGTCATGTACAAATATGAGGTCGAATAGAGAAATAAAAGCAACACGAAACTCAATGAATGGAAGACGGAAACTGCGAAAGCTCATTGACGGGAAGATATTACCCGTCTTCAATCGACGGGTAGGCAGGAACCTACCTGTTTACCCGCCGGGTAGCCAGGAACCTACCGGTCTACCCGCCGGGTAGCCAGGAACCTACCTGTCTACCCGCCGGGTAGCCAGGAACCTACCTGTCTACCCGCCGGGTAACCAGGAACCTTCTCGTCTACCCGTCAGGGTAGCCGGGTAAATGGATGGCGGAAAACTCGTCCGACAGCGGGAAGGTTTAACCTTCCCGGGAAGCTTTCTGAAGTTTCATTAATACGGCCACTGAGATCTCTTGGATGTTTTCTTTCTGCAGTGAATAATATAATATGTAATACATATATATGCGCATGTTTCGGGATCGAATTCTATATGTATCCAGACGCTGTATGTGCTCACAGAGTTGCATATTTGTTGATTTATTAAGAGAGGATCTAGCTAAAAATGGTTTTCTGCAACCAAATTGGTTTCTGAGAATTTAGGAAAGTTTAAGGAGATTTTTTGAAGAGTTCCGCGTTCCAAAAACCACACTCCCGCTCTTTTTTGGACGTTTCGCACCCGATTCCCGAAAACCGAGAATTTTTTTGTTCCGAAACCCGAAAACCGATTTCCAAAATTTTTCAATTTTTATTCCGCACATCCCTGGTACTAATCCTCAGCATCGAATTCGTAAATACCCGCGAGTTCTGGTCTAAGGCCCCTTTCAGAGTTCGATTGCTCGTGTGCATGGCGAACACATTCTAATCGGCGCCTAATCAGCGAAGATTAGGACAGCTAATAGACACCGCTAACCGCAGCTGTGTTCGTTTGCTATATTCATCTATGTATGAAAAAATACTGTGAGCAATTATTTGTTACAGTTTGCTGGCCGTGGGTGGTGCTGAATGTCTTCGATAAGGATTTTTTTGTTTTTTTCCCTCTTTTTTTTCGAAAGCTTCATTGTTTTGCATTCTGAGATTTTTAATTGGTTCGGCAGTTCACAAACCAAAAGGATTAGAAATTAAAAAAAGAACACAGCACAAAAATCCACCTTCAAAGCGAGTTCCACACCACCCATGGACGCTTAACCATTTTAAATAATTATTGGAAAGTTTTTCAATAGAAGCACTGACCTTAATAATGCCGGCGAGGAATAATATAGATGAATAAAACGAATAAATTCCTTAAAATTTCTTATTGTGAAACAAAGAATGAATTTGAAAAAAAAAATCCCAAGAAAGAAGATTTTCCGCGATGCGAATCACTAACTCGGCAGTCGAGAATGAGGGTAAGCTACCTGAAAGAACATAACTAAACGCGATCTGGCGGCGCCAGTCGCCCAATCGCGCAATTGGGCGACTTTCCCCGCGATTTTGTCTAAGGGGTCGTTTATACTCCCGCCGCTGAGCGGCGCGGCATAGTGCATTGCTGTAATATTGATGAGCGGCGCGGCACGATCGATACTATAAGATTGCACTTCGCCGCGTCGCTCGGCGGCGGAAGTATAAACGACGGCTAAGGGGTCGTTTATACTTCCGCCGCGGCGAGATGCAATACAGCCATATCGATCAAGCGGCGCCGCCTGGCGGCGCTGCGAGGCGTGTAGAGTTTTTCTGCTCGAAATCTTCCAACGGTGCCGCACGCGGCCGCCGCCTGGGTGCTTCCGCGCCGCCCGAGGAATGCAGGCGGCGCTGCGGCCGCGTGCGATCTGCATTGACATAGTATGCTTCTTTTGCTGTTATTTCATACATATTCTCAATTTTGTTCTTCTGATTCATCTCTAAAATTCCTTCCAAGGTCCTGGGCGTTATTTAGAGTAGGCTGGGTTGTGAAAAGTCCATTTTTCAAGCTTTTTGAAATACTTTTTCTAAAGAGCAATCGTTTTTCAAGACTATTCGCCTTCGGGTGCTGTGTTATGGTACGAAAAATTGTAGATGTTTCTTTTGCACAAGAAATCACTCATTACAATTGGCCTTGTGTTATGTCAGAGCTACTCCAGGCTGGGTTTAACGTCATTCTGCGACGTCGCCGCGTAAATTCGACGCAGCCCGATTATATATCCTGGTGGCGCTATTTTTCAAGCGGCGCGGCGCGCCGCGCCGCCCCACTGATTGCCGCGCCGCTCCGCGGCGGAAGTATAAACGACCCCTAAAAGGCCTGCGACCTGATCGCGCGACCCGGCCAGATCGATACGCTAGGTTTCCATTCGGTGGCGTCGCACAACGATGGAACTCTGAAAGAGGCCTAACCCTCTTCGAAGAGGGTTGCCCGCTCGATCAACACACATGGTTTTTGGGAGTTAATCGAACCTTCAACGCGCCACGCTCGCACAAATAAATCAAACAAAGAGGATCAATGCCAGTTATGTGCAAAATCTGCGCTAAAGTTGTGCAGAGGGCTCCATGACATTGCTCAACCGCATGCGTACGCGTCACGGTCCGGCGAGTATCGCGCGCGAGACGATCGTGGAAACTCGCTATCGTGTGGAGAACTTCTACGAGGAAACGGTTATTATTAGTGTCATGAAATGAACGCAGGAAAGTAATAAATAATCCAAGACGTGTCAGTTTACTTGACTTGCAGGACTTTTACGTCGGCGCCCATTTCGCCGCGCGCGACACTCACCGACCGCGACGCAGCACGCACGAGTGAGCAATGTCTTCTCCCCATGCGCAGAGAATGCTGCGAAAATTTCACATTGTGCGCCAATTGGGAGTCTGCAGTTTAATTACACACCTGCATGGCTACAGTAGAATGAAATGTCGAGTCGTGACATCGGATAAACTTTTTTGAGTAACAGGACATGCCGAATCTACCAATATCCGATTCATTATCCGATCCGAATCATGACATTTTTCGGATATTTGGTATCCGAATCGTTTTCCGACTCCTGTCATAGTTCGGTGATTCAGATTTTGAATCAAATGGTTTTTGGCTTTTTTTTTTCGGTGAATCGGATTTTGGATCACTCGGATTTTGACGTTTTTTCGGTTAATCGGATTTTGGATCACTCGGATTTTGGCGATTTTCGGTGATTCGGATTTTGAATCGTGAAAATTTCGGTTCATTCGGATGGATATCCGAAAATGAGTGAGTCGGATCCAATGTATAGTAGCTATTATCTCGCTACCTTGGGAGCGGAACGGTTGTTTCTTCATTTCTACTATACATTGGATCCGAATCAAAAAAGATCGGATACTCTGTTTTGGGATAACTCAAAAATCAAAGGTCTTGGATATCCGACTCAAACGGATGGATTCGAAATAACAACATCGGATAAACCGAGTCATTCGGATAGGGAGGCTAAATGGATAGTTGGATCTCGGATCAATCCGAAAATTACGTTTTTTCGGTGATTCGGATTTTGGATCACTCGGATTTTGACGTTTTTTCGGTGAATCGGGTTTTGGATCATCCGGATTTTGGCGTTTTTTCGGTGATTCGGATTTTGAGTCACGAAAATTTTAGTTCGTTCGGATGGATATCCCAAAATGAGTGAGTCGGATCCAATGTATAGTAGCTATTATCTCGCTACCTTGGGAGCGGAACGGTTGTTTCTTCATTTCTATTATACATTGGATCCGAATCAAAAAAGATCGGATACTCTGTTTTGGGATAACTCAAAAATCAAAGGTCTTGGATATCCGACTCAAACGGATGGATTCGAAATAACAACATCGGATAAACCAAGTCATTCGGATAGGGAGGCTAAATGGATAGTTGGATCTCGGATCAATCCGAAAATTACGTTTTCGGTGATTCGGATTTTGGATCACTCGGATTTTGACCTTTTTTCCGTGAGTCGGAATTCGAATATCCGAGTCGTATATCCGGTCGGATACAGGTTGGTATAATTCCCTGTGGCTAAAATTTCCAAAAAAAAAGTTTTCTAAGGTACCATGATAGAACATTTCATTGATGGTCATCTTTATATCGAAATATTTGCAAACCAATCCTATTTTTGAGAATGTGTTCATTTTTCACATCTTCAAATTGACTGCAATGGTAAAGTATTTTCAGGCACTCGTGGATGCCGACCCTAGTGCAAAATCACTGCTTTTTGCGGAGCGCGGAAGAAAAACACCTACTCAGGCACTCGGGGGGACCTCGAGCCTCATGCCGGTCGACCGCAATTTTCGTCGGGCGTCACAACCGCACGGCCAGCGCTCGACGCGCTATTCGCTGGCGGTCGACCTGATCAGATGGCGACCGCGGGTTATGTGGTTGTGACGCCCGACGACACTTGCGGTCGATGGGCGTTCTGCTCGCGGTCGATCCGTTTTGAAGGTTCCCCCAAAAGAGGTGATCCAACCGCCACGCTCCACGGTGGGGTGCACCCCATTGTGGGCTCTGACGAGATGGACCCACAGTTGGGAACCACCCCCCCCCCCCCGATCTTCTGGTAAGTGACTCTAGGCCACCTTCCAGGTCCGGCTCTAAAGAGCCGACTAAGGCCCCGGTCAGAGTTGGTGCTATTTGCAGCTGTAACCCACCGACACCCCCCCCCCCCCCCCAACACCCACCCGGTCGATACGTATGATTGATATGATGGGGTGAGGTTGAGAAAATCACCCGCTGTATCCGACTAGAGCCCACCGGAAGTGATGACGAAGATTACGTGGCCAACAGGATTGCACCTGTTAAGAGAAATAGTGAAGGAGAGTAAAGTAAAGAAACGGAGGTAGCAGTATCGATAGCTTTCCAGTGATACGTAATGTTTTATCTGCTCCCCCACCCATCGTTTTTCTCATCCCCCGCCATCGTATTGCATGGATATCGACGGGTGTTGGGTGGGAGTGTCAGCGGTATACACCGGGTGATTTTGCATCCCATTTCCAATTATTTCTGTGTGTATCGACCGGGCTGGATACGTCGGCTCATCTAACTATGACCGGGGCCTGAAGGCTCATTCATAGCTGGTCGCTTCGACTTGAAGTAGACCAATAAAACTGCCGCGATTTCAAATCGCTGGACGAAGCGATTTCAGATCGCTTCGTCCACTGATTTCAAGTCGCTCGGGCGGCCGCAGTTTTGCGTAAAAAATACGGACAATTGCGGACAACGCCGCAAGCATTAAAAAACATTTTTTTCTCGGTTTTCGCTGATTCCTCCTGATTTTTTGTGACTTCGGTGCATTAATCTTCTAAATAAATTAGTCTTGCATAGTTTTCCAACAAAAACATGGCTTCAAAAGACGACGGGATGCAATTTGCTTGTACAGCAACTCACACACTCGCGGGGGTCGGTGGCCGGTTGAGAGGAGTTGAACAGGTAGCGTGCTCCCGCTCGAAACGAAAAAAGGGGCGGGCAAGGCCCGAAAACTCCCCCATTCATGCCGAAAACTCCGCGTGTCAACCTCCCACCGACCCTACAATGCCACGTCATCCTTGACCCGTTCACACTGAAAGCTCTGCCTTATCACCTCCCACCGACCACCCTCTACCACTCCTGCAGTCGCGGGCGTCGGTGGCAGATTGAGAGGCAGCACAATTGACCTGTCAACCTGCCATCTACGCTCGCCAAAGCGTCGATATCCCGAGCTGTCAACCGTGATACGCACAAACACGTCACATTCCAGTGTAGCGCATAGTTGTGGGCTACCGATTCCGCGCTCTACACGAGAGAGTACCAGAGAAAAACAGTGCAGACACTGCAACACGTCGCCCCGAAAGCTCCGCCACATATGAGACATCACCACGAAAACTTCGGCAGTTATGAGTCATGCCGAAACCTCCGCCGATCAGCCGCATCGGATCAATTTCATTCGGAAAGGGCGTTTTAACCTGCCACCGACCCCCGCGATTGCCTGAGAACATAAAACTTCAACTTACGTTAGTAATGGCAGGAAGCTCTGCATGAAATGTGATTTCTCGGTAGCCTTATTGAACTTTCTCATCTCTATAATCCTTAATGTATGATAAATACACGTTTTTTCCCTTTCACATGCCGTATTTTATGCGAGTGAACTGTGACGTCTGCAATTTTGCGCCACATACGCAAGGTGACAGAAGATTGCGGACTAGTCGCCACCCACATCTCCGAAATACTCGGCGGTCGGTATCAGGGTACAGCGCGGGGTGTAGATATCCACAGGAGGGGGTCTGAGCTGCGCATGGTTGGAGGGGGGGGGTTCTGAGCTCAGCCGGGACCGGGACACCAGGGGAACCATTCTGATTGGGGTATACACTGTTCCGAATCTTTTTTTTTGAAGGATTCGGTTATACCGTCCAAATTTCATGAAATGTTGTTGGAACCTAAACATTGTAATGGTTTCAATTATATTATGATTCTCCTAATGTTGAATATAGGACTCATTGGTTTGGACGCGCATCCAGATAGGTTGCGATATATATAATAAAATCATAAATTATTCTTCTGGGGGGTCTGAGCGTCGCCAGAAATTTGCTCCTGAAAGAGGGAGTCTGAGTAAAATTGGCCTTGTCCCCCCCTCGTGCCGTATCCTGGTCGGTATCCATATTTTCGAAATCCTCGGTGGTCGACATCCGCATCTTCGAAATCCTCGGCTGTCGGTATCCACATTTTCGATATCCTCGGCGGTCGACATCCGCATCTTCGAGATTCTCGGCGTTCGACATCCACAGCAGATTTATTGGACGAAAAAATCGTTTTGAGCGGCGGTTCAGTAAATAGTCATGAAAAATGGCCTGCGCTCCACCTAAATAAGTGTTTTTCATCCGCGGTCCACAAAAAAGTGTTTTTGCACTGGGGTTGACCCCACGAGGGCCTGACTATTTAGGTGGAGCACAGGCTGTTTTTCAAGACTATTCAGTGAACCGTGGCCCACAACAATTTTCGCCTACTGAATCTGCTGTGGAAGTCGACAGCTGAGGATTTCGGAAATAGGGATATCGACCGCAGAGAATCTCGAAGATGTGGATCTCAACCGTCGAGAAACTCGAAGATGTGGATGTCGACCACCGAGAATTTCGAAAACGCAGGCACTCGTGGATGTTGACCCCAGTGCAAAAACACTGCTTTTTGTAGAGCACTGGGCAAAGAGTTTGTTTTCTTTTCTTTTTTCAAACTCCTTGCCCAGTGCTCTGCTAAAAGCACTGTTTTCTTTTTGAAGGACGTCAGCATGTTTGGACAAAAGCATAACAATATTGTTTGTATAAAAGGCTCCTGATCTCACCGTGTGCCTCAATCGGCTCTTCGGAGCCGAAACTGGAAGGTGACTTCTAGTCACTTACCTGAAGATCCACTAGAAGGTGGAGGATAGTTTTGGTTGCCGAGGGGTGGGAGGGGGATCTCCCCGCGGGGGGGGAGGGGGTGGTTCCCAACTGTGGGTCCATCTCCCACGGTCCACTAAGGGAACCTTACTTGAAGCGATGTTATCGCAGTCAGAAGGGTGATCTAGCACTGGTCGCCGCGCGCGACCAAGGAATCAAGGAGTCGCGGTGAGGTCAGCCGTCGCACGCGGCGTTTGCGTGGCAGCTGCTACGCGCGACGACATCGCTCTCACATCGCGCCTAAACCATAGTTTTTCGCGCGATTGCCTGCTGTTTAGCGTGTTTTGCGATTTCATCACATCGCAGCGCCCTGCACTGCGATGTGAGGATATCGCGATAGCTTTTTTCTGATGTTTCGTAGTTTCCTCCATTTGTTTCAATCTTGCCTTCTTCGTTCTTTGTATTCCCTCTTTATTCGGAGTCTCATTATGTTCTGTTAACCCATTCACGGCCGCACGCTTTTCAAAAATCGAATTCTTTACCACAAGGACGAATTTCTAAGCTTTCTCATGATAATAACCTATCCTAGGCTCGACTACGGAAGTCGTGGTCTGTCGGCGGCCCCACTATAGCACAATGCTCGATTTTTTGTGAAAATTGTTGAGGCTCAATCGGAATCAAATCGTTGCGAAAACATTTTCTCAAGCACATTATAAGTTCTTTTTCCTTTCACTGCCGTTTCTGAGCTCTCTCAGCATGGAAACCTTTAATCGAATCACGTTCTGTTCATCTGAGAATGTGCCATGGCCATGACGACCGCGGAACACCGTTTTTTTCTCAATTCAATTGTTTCACCAAATTTAAATGCACTCAAATTCAGTGATAACATAAACGGACAGCTCCGGAAAAATAAACATCTGCGAAAACAAAACAACAGCGAAAATAAGCTCGAAAGCTTCTAAAACCCTGCTGTTTCAGATTTGTGCATGTTTGGGTGATGGCGCAAAATGGCGTCGAAGTGTGGTTTCTCTTTAGCTCTATGCGATGTGTTAGCGCGATGTACATCGCAGAGCAAATCAAATCGCGCGCGATTTTCGTGGCGCGATGTAAGTAAGGTTCCCCCCTAAGGAGTGCACGCGCGAGCAGAACGCTCGTCGACCGCAAGTGTCGGGGGGCAGCACAACCACAGAGCCCGGGGGCAACATCTGTTCCAGGCGACCGCCAGCGAATAGCGCGTCGAGCGCTGGCCGTGCGGTTGTGACGCCCGACGACACTTGCGGTCAACCCCCACGAGTGACTGGGAATGAGCCTCATGATTATCAATCCTCCATCTCGATTTCGTAAACACCCGTGAATTCTTGTCTAAACCTGTTCGAACAGGGCTGCCCGATCGATCAATACACTGTTTTTGGGAGCCATTCGTATCAGCAATGCGCCACACTCGCAAAAACAAATCAAACGAAAAGGATCAATGCCTATTGAGCGTAAAATCTACGCTGACGATGTGTATAAAATGCGCCGGAAATTTCACAGTGTGTGCTAATTGGATGTCTGTAGTGTAATTATGTGTCTGCATGGCTACACTAGATTAAAATGTCGAGGCGTGGCGTCAGATACACTTGTTTGAGTAACAGGACATGCCAAATCTACCACACTTTTTTGAGTAACAGGACATGCCAAATCTACCAATATCCGACTCATTATCCGAGCCGAATCATGAAATATTTCGGATATTCGGTATCCGAATCATTATCCGACTCATGACACATTTCGGTGATTCAGATTTTGAATTAAACGGATTTTGGCGTTTTTTCGGTGAATCGGATTCTGGATCACTCGAATTTTGAGGTTTTTCGGTGATTCGGATTTTGGATCACTCGGATTTTGATGTTTTCTCGGTGAATCGGATTTTGAGTCATGAAAATTTCGGTTCATTCGGACGCATATCCGAAAATGTGTGAGTCGGATCCAATGTACAGAAGACAGGAGTATATGTAAAGTGTGTCCGAATGAGACTGGCGAACTATGCGGCCGGCGTGAGTGGCTCGCGTGCGCCGCTCTCGGACGAGCATGCGAAACGTCGGCGAGCTTTCCCCCCTACAGTCAGTGATTAGGAGCGCGGCTGGCAGCTGCTGTCAGCAAGCAAACTGCGTCGATCAATCAGCTCTGCAGCCGAGGGGGGGGCTGACAGCCGTTGGAACACTAGTCCTAGAGCTGCACACGCGGCGGCCGCATGCCACTCCCGCCGGCCGCGTGGTTGGCGCTGATTAGAGTCTCATCGCTGAAAAGAGCGGCAGCATGCAATGAAGCATTATCGATCATGCGCAGCCGCACGATCGATTTCCCTCCAACGCATGCTGCCGCGCCTTTGAGCGGTTTGACTCTAATCAGCACCGTTCGCCAGTCTCATTTTAGGACACGCTTTATGGGTCGTTTATACTTCCGCCGCGGAGCGCTGCTGCACAGTTCATTTCTGTAATATTGATCACGCGGCGCGGTGCGATCGATATTATGGAATTACACTTCGCCGTGCCGCTCGGCGGCGGAAGTATAAACGACTCCTAGAAGGCGCGGTCTATTCAGGTGGAGGATGAATCACTGCGACTGGCTTTGGAAATTATAAAAGAAGGTGGAGAGTTGATGGTGGAGGATTGGACGGAGGAACAGTTTTTTTGTCCACCTGGGCTGCGACTTCGGACCAACGACGACGCTGGGCGATTACTTCTTCGGAAGAGTGAAGTGGCCGAGGTGTGTTTTTCAATTTTAATGTTCCATTGAGGTGCGATCTCTTCGTAGGAGGTCACTTTGTGAAGCAAATAAGGGTGACAAAATACTATCACCTGTAAAAACCCTGAAGTGTTTCCTATAGGTCTGGAGGATGTGCTACGCTTCATTGAATGCGCGGCCACAATGTGATATACTCAACGCTGTGGACGCTCAGTATGTCGGGATCGCTACCAAAACCAATGTAAGTGCTGACGTAGTCAGTCAAAACTCTATTAGCAATTATCACAGTGTTTTGGCTCGCTGCTTTATTCTATAAAGGATGTCGCCCAAAAGTCGCTAGCACAGCCAAACAATTCTGTTCTCCACTAGTTTTGTGATATCGTTCTTTCTCACTACTACACAGTACAATCTCGGGTGAGTTCGGGAGGAGCAACAGCGGAGCGGTCGGTGATGACAAAATGTAACAGTGATAAGGAGAATTCGACATGATAAGCCCGATAAGCCTTACTTCGACCGGCTCAAAACGAGGGAGAGAGGCTGTATGTTGACGGGCGCTTTTCACGCGTCTGGCGAAGGACGAATACAATCGACAAGGATCGCACAGACAGTTTTGACTAATTCCTGACGATGTAGTTTATATTGACGCAAACTCGGCGCAAATATTCTCTAATATAAGTGCACCAAGCCTGAGCCAACGCAGACCAAACCAATAAAATGAATCAAAGCGGCCAGTGCCATTCGTGCCGAATGTGTGTGTGTGTGTGTGTGTATGTGGCCGATTATGATCAGCCGTCCTGAAGACGCGAGCTCGTGGATCTCCTTTTCATTTTGTGTTTTTTTGCTGAATGTGTTTGCATTTCAAAGTAAGTTTTGTTGTTCAGCTCCGAGAGGTCTCCAAATACGATCTGCTTAAAGGAGCCCGAGTTGTGTTTCCAGCTCCTCCTAGATCTGTCGGAAGAAAACCGATGCAGTACGTTCAGGTGTGTTTTTAAATTTGTTTTTGGGCTTATCAGGCTGTTTTGTTTAGGGCTTTGCGAATAGCCACGGTGGCACTTCCACTCCTTTTATATAATTGTTCAATGTACAGATTGACATACTTGCAATGGAAGAAACATTATACGGGGAGCGGTCATATGGTCAAGCACTCTTCCTGACAGATTTGTATTCCGGCTACTGCTTTGCTCGAGCATTGACGGATAGTCCTGATCTGGCTATCATTGTTCGCCACGTAATGGACATTTTCGGGTCGTTTGGTCCACCTGGTGAGATACCTTCAGTTCTAGGGACCTTTTTTCATGCATGGGGATCAGGGATGTGCGGCGATTGCCGGTTGCCGATTGCCGTTTGCCGGCCGTTTTCGGATGATTGTTGTCGATTGTCGTTTGCCCTTTGTCCTCTCATTTTTCGACAAAATTCGGCAAAAAATGCACAATAGATAATAAACGCCGTGATTAGGACTCACATGGTAAATCCGGTGATCCCTGCTGCGACCTGCTCGAAAGAAGAGACACAGGCTATACAAACTTTAAAAACTTCAAGCCCGTTGGTGTACATAAGATACCGTGCGATTGGTCACGTAGAAGCAATAAATAGTATCGTTGTGTTATGATTGTGTGAGTCCACTTGTCTGGAAGACTACTGAATCTCACACCCCCCCCCTTGTTGAGGTTTGGGCAATTAATCCATTGCTCTTCGGGACAATAATTAACATCCTGAACAATTTTAGGAGGGGGCATGAAAGGTCTAGGAAAAACACTGGTTGGCTCGACTTGTTTTAGATGCTTGATAACAATACATTTCTATTGAGATCATCTTACGTTATAATAAACGACTAAGGGTTGACCGGTGATCGTTGTCGACAACAGAAAACGCGGTACTTCACTAGGAGCGCGCAGAGCGACGGGAAAGTATGTGGGATCCAAATGGGATAATCCAAGCGCCGGGAAAGTGACTGGAAGCTAACTTATTGTGACAGAGCACCAAGCTCCAAGGAAAGTGTGTAGGACCCAACTGGGAACGTGCCAAGCGCCAGTAGCTCGCTAGGAGTGCGCAAAGCGCCGAAGAATGAGTGCAAGACTTTGTTGAGAGCCCGTTCACTCACTCACTCACTCATCCCGTTAGCTGGCGGCTGGCGGAGCAGGATGACCTCTCAACCAGTACACTGCTGTAGGTGCCATAGGAGCTCTTGTGGCCTGAACGATACGCTTCCATTCAGTACGGTTCGCAGCAATTAATCTAGCATTAAGGACACTGCACCGTTGGGACTTCAGATCCGCCTCGACTTGCTTCAACCACGTCTTTTTCGGGGCTGCTCTTTCAACCTTCCACAGTGCAGGGCGCTCTCTCCATAACAATCTGCGCGGAAGTCGGTTTTGTTTCCATTCTGCATACGTGTCCGAACCATCGTAGCCTTCTCGTTCGAATTTGTTCTTCGATCGTGGGCTGATGGTCGCAAGTATCTCGGATATCTTCGTTCCGCATTCGATCTCTTAAAGTTATCCCGAGGATTTGCCGCAAACACCGCGTTTGGAAGACCTCCAGCCTGCTGTAATCCAACTTCAGCAACGTCCACGACTCTGACCCGCACAGTAGGGATTGGCACTATGAGCGCGCGAAACATCCGGATCTTTGTCTTGATTGACACATTACGCTTCTTCCATAAACACCAGCCCAGCGAAGCGAAAGCAGCCGACGCCTGCCCGATCCTGCACACTATCTCCGATGTAGCCACTACCTTTCGCTCTTGCACCACCGATCCGAGGTACTTGAACTCCTTGACTTGCTGAACCTCAGCTCCTCGAAGAACACAGAAGCACGTGAACCGTCCGACGTCATGACTTTAGTCTTCTCCTTATTAATCCGCAGCCCATACGATTCCGCGATTTGTGCCATATCATTCAACAAAAGCGTGGCTTCCATGTCAGTATCGGTGAACACTGCACTGTCGTCCGCAAACATCAAATCCGTGACAAAATCGTTATCGCCAAATTGGACTCCTCTTCTATTTTCAAAGGTCTTTCTCATAATAGCATCGACCACGGTATTAAAGAGGAGCGGTGAAATCACATCTCCCTGCCGGACGCCTGCATCGACTCTGAATTCTTCGGATAGCTTGTTTCCGACGCGGACATAGCTAGTCGAGCCTCTATAAATTTCCTGCAGAAGCTTCACCATTTTTCCTGGCATGTGTTCGCATTCCATCGATTTCCATAAGGCGGGCCAGTGCACGCAATCGAATGCCGACTTGAAGTCTATGAAGGTGATAACGACGCGCTTTCCACAGCGAATCCTTTCCTCCATAACTTGACGAAGTGTGAAAATTTGATCGCTGCATCCTCGACCCGGACGAAAACCTGCTTGTTCTTCGCGACAGGTACTCTCCCGATGGCGTTGAAGTCTGGACTGGATAGTTCTCGTGAAGACTTTACCAACAATCGACAACAGGCTGATCCCGCGATAGTTTTTACAGTCTCTGGCATCGCCCTTCTTATGGATAGGCACGACAATAGCCTTTTTCCAGGTAGACGGCACGCTCTCTGTCCGCCATATGCGCGTGATTAACTGATGCAACTGACGCAGTAGAACATCTCCTCCTGCCTTGATGACCTCAGCAGTCACATTGTCAACACCGGACGCCTTTCCATTCTTTAGCGACTTGATTGCCGCCTTCACTTCTTCCGCAGTGGGTTCGAGTCAAGCGCTGTCTCCTCTGGTACCTCGACTAGTATCGGTTGGGCCAGTGCACCTTGTAGCGCATCGTGAGTATAGAGTTCACTGAAGAACTGCCTCCATCGCAACAGACGCTCATCTGCTGATCGCACAAAAGACCCATCCGTATTCCTGATGGAATCGCTCATGGGTTTGGTCTTCTTTCTGAGACGGTTGAGTGTGTTGTACAATGTGCGATAGTCGTTCCTTCCAACTGCCTCCTCCACTTCGTCTGCTACCTTATTCCAGTACGACTCCCGCTCTTCCTTCAACTTTCGACGAAGCTCCTGACACAATTGCCGATACCGTCCGAAGTCCGTTAATTTCACTCGCTTCCGTTCGTCCACGAGACGGAGAGAATCGTCCGATATCCAAGGCTGCGTTCGCCGGCGAATAACAGGGCAGAGAGGCTCTGCGCATTCAGAGCGACTTCAACTGTCTGCTTCTCGTGCTCGTCCACAGACAAGGCGTCTTCCAGAACCGCGAACCGATTCGACAGCGCGAGTTGAAATGTTTCTTTTGTTCCTGGCGCCATCAAGTGTGACCAGTCAAGTTTCTTTCTAGGGGCTCCTCACGCCTAGGTCGTCGGAAGCGAAGCTGCATTACAGCACGCAAGAGATAATGGTCGGATCCACAATCAGGCCCTCTCATGGCTCGAACATCTTTCAGCGATGATCTAAAACGTGAGTTTATCAGCACGTAGTCCAAGGTGGCCACATCTCGTCCAGTTGGATTCCTCCATGTTAACTGATGCTTCTTGGGGTGCCGGAATTGACTGTTACCGATGGCAAGCTCGTTGAACGCAGCGAACGAAAGTAGGCGTAGTCCATTATCGTTTATTTCGCCCACGCTGAACCTGCCCAACACTCCTTCCCAGCCTGTTCTGTCACTACCGACTCTTGCGTTGAAGTCACCCGCTACAATGGTGACATCGGTTTTCAGGATAGTATTCAGCACGTCCTGGGTTGGGTGTAGAACTCGTCCTTGTCAACGTCAGAACTTGGCTCCGTTGGTGCATAGATGGACACGACATGGGTCTTGATTGTTCCGCTCAAAACAAGAACAGCGATCCTGCCAGAAATCGGCTCGAATGAAACAACGCTTCCAGCTGCGCGACTGCCTAGCATAAATCCAACACCATTGCGATGTCCGTCCTCACCGGAATAGTACAGCACCATCTTTTCGCTACTCTCCGGCACCTGAATGGGCACCGTTCCACATCCGCTCATCCTCAGCTCGGAAAGTGCAGCAATCGATATGTTGGACCTTGACAACTCTCTTGCTATTATCTCTTTCTGACCGACGCAGTGTCCCGTTCGCACATTCCATGCTCCAATCCTCAGCTCCTTCTTAGGTGTCACCAGTCGTCCTCCATTTTGGCCAGTAGTATTCTTCTCACCAACACCCTGGATCCCTAGTGTTGGCGCATCAGCTGCCCCGGATGCGGTAGCTTCTTCGTTGTTTCCTAAGAGACTTTCCATGGTTACCACCTAAGTTTTCCAGCCCGTCGGTAGTACGGGGGCCAACCCTCCTCCTTTCTCATCCGGGCTTGGGACCGGCAATGGGGAAGTTTGAGAGCCCGTTACTGTCCTGAAGTGTAGGCAAGGCTTCACTGAAGGTGTAAAAGCTACAATTGACCGCAATGTTAAAAGGACATGGTACGGTTGCGGACTCGCACTTAAACTACGGTAGAATCGGGCACTTTGCCAGATTTCGTCATCGATCGGCGCCAACCGTCGTCTCTCTGCTCACGAGAATATCAGCTGTGGCGCCGATCGATGACGAAACCTGGCAAAGTGCCAGATTCTACCGTAGTTTAGTGCGAGTCCCCAACCGCACCATATCTTTTTAACCTTACGGTCAACTGTGCGTGTAAAGGATGCGATACTTCAGTGGCAGTTTCTGGGCTTGTGGACTTCGCCGCCTTTTATCATGCTCACAACTGCGCTGGAAAACTTTCCGAATGAGTTAATAATTGGAGTTTGGAGTAAAAGGGTCGGAGAGGGTGTACACGGCGTGGGGAACATCTGTTTCGAAACAGTTCGTTGTCCGACAATGAACTGGGTGCATGGACTCGGGGCTGATGAGATGGGAGGAAGTGGTGGTGTATAGTTTGGGAAGGAGGTGATTTGAGATGAATGCGGTTATTCAGGACTTGTATATTTAGGAAGCTTGAGAAACTATCTAAGTATTTGAGTTCTTGAGCGCAGTTGTGGAGATTTTAGAGGTCGGAGGGAGAGGGTTGTCAAAGATGGAGCAGTTTTCTAAAATGCTTCCAAGTTTTCTTTAAAGGCAGGGTTCGTGATAAAAACAACTTTTGAGCACTCTTCATGAGAATGTAGATTTGGCCATCACAAAAGTAAAAATAAGTGAAAAAAAAACCGGAAGCTTGCGGGAAACACGCTCAAAAACAAAGTACAACGGTTAATTACCGGTGTCGGCCGGCCCCCTAATTAACGAGATTTTCATTAATGCTTGCTTATCCGCCCATTATTTTGCTGTTAAAGTAGTCAGTAGTGTCCAGAAATGCTCAGAAATTACTTTAGAAGCGAAATAAAAGTTGAAAAAACAGGCTTTTACACAAATCTCGATAATTGGGGGCGGGAGGACACCAAGCCATAACTTGTTCCTGAGCGTTTTTTATCCATTTTTTTACTTATTTTCACTTTTGTGATGGTCAGAGCTACCATTCCATGGGGATAGCACAACAACCGATTTTATCGAGAACCCTGCCTTTAAGTGTGAGTTTCAGTTGCAATTTTCCACGCCATAATCTTCTACCCAAATTCCGGTCAAAAAGTAAACGTGCTGTGAGGCACGCCAAGAAGTACGCCGCGAAGCGGTGTGCGTGTCACGCTTGTTAGAAAATAGTCAACTAAAGTAGGCCCGCATTAAACTCTCCACTTCTTTGAATCAATCTCAAGCGCTCGCCCTTTAAACTTGGATTGCACAATGCTCCAAATTTTGTGGGATGAATCTGAAACACGAAATAAATGGATGACTACTAATCCAAAAAAGGTTGATATTGGAGAGCCTCGGACAATTGTTATTCTTACACCACGGCACTCTTGTTATCAGTATTCAACAGAATACTCATTCCGGTTCTGATTTTTCATATAAGGTATTGTACCAACGTAAGAAGTTCAATTTTCTGTGGTGTTATTGCTAAACCATTTCTTGCTGCCGAGATGTCGTACGTTCGTGCCGTGGCAGTGTGGAGGAAAGAAGATCGCCTCCGTGCAAACCGACGTCAACCCCTCCGAGAAGAGGGTTTTTGTCATGGGAGAGGTGCTGGTCGGCCGCAGCTCTCCTGAGGATTTTATTACAAAGGGCCGGCGTCGAAGGATCCAGGTCCAGCACGGAAGTATCCATGTGCCACCTGCGGCGAGGATGTTACCTGGCATAAAACAAGTGTCCAGTGCTTCGGATGCCAAAGGTGGGTGCACTTCTCCTGTTCGGGCCTCAGTTCTGTGAGGCATCATGACTCATCCTTTCGTTGTGTTCTATGCTCTGCCCCCAACAACTCTGATTCCTCAATTACCAACCGCCCCCTCTCCATTGTTCACATTAATCTCAACGGCCTTCGCAACAAGTTATCTGAACTCTCTCTATTCGCACGTTCTCATCACCCGGATGTTATCATGGTTCAAGAAACCAAGCTCTCTCCATCTACCACTTATCCCCAACCTAACATTCCGGGCTACACCGCCTATCACATGCCAAGGACAGCTCTTGGGGCGGAGTGTCTACTTTCGTTCAATCTGCCTTACCTTCTCATATTATCCCTAATACTCCTAAGGACGGTACTCTCAGTACATTCCTGTCCACCTCCCCCTCAAAACCCCTTTATCTCTATTTAACATATATATTCCTCCTATATCATCTTGTCCCCCTCTTATAATCCTATTCCCTCCTTAAGCAGTTTGTACGACTGCTCACTCTCCCCTTCAGCTGTCTTTGCAGGTGACTTCAATGCTCACACGTTCTGTTCCGCTCTTGATTCTGACGCCAGAGGAAGATGTCGAAGAATGGGCTGAAGAGTGTGACCTGGTTATCCTCAATGATGACCAGCCCACTCGTCTCCTGCCAACGGCCGACCTTCTAGCCCAGATATCTCTCGTGTGTCTTCCAATCTTTCTAATGCTAGCACGTGGTCCACATCCACAACTTTCTCCAGTGATCACATTCCCGTCTTTGTCTATATTGATCTCTCTGACTCTCTTGCACCTTACTCTGGTTTTCGCCATCGTTCTTATCTTAATTTAGGCCTAGCAGACTGGACCTTGTTCAGAGATGTTGCACTCCGCCATGCGGTCGACTACCCATGGAATGGTGATGTCCATCAGAAAGAACGTCATTTAACAAGTGCCATCCGCAAGGCCATGAAAGCAGCAATTCCTGAGGGTCGTGTCAAGACCTTTTTCCAAATGTCAGCAGGGAAATACTGCAGAAGATAAGAATCAGAGATGAGAAGAGAGCCGCAGACCATCTAGACCCGGACATAGCTGTGCTGGATAACGAGATCAGGCAGGATCTGGATAAGAACAAGAAGGAATGCTGGGAGAAGTTCACTGAAAAGCTGAATTTCAAGGCTGACGGAACTACGACGTGGAAAGTGTTGAGGAAAATTTCCGGCAAGTCCGCTCCCTCGATGAGCTCCGCTATTGAGTTCGAGGAGAACGTCTTCAAATCAGGAAAGCGGCTGCTTATGCGCTCGGCAAGAACTTCTTCATCACACGTGCCAAGCGAGGCGTGCAGAACAGAGTCACGGTTAGAGAACTGAGCCGGTTGCCGCTCATGAACGCTTCTGAGGCCTTTACTCTCACGCAAGTAGAAGGCTATCAAAGAAATGCGGAATTCGAAGGCTATCGGACCTGACGGTATCTCCCCAGCCATCCTGAAGAAGCTTCCCACGGAACTTCTACCGATGCTTGCAGATATCATTAACACTTCTTTCCGGACCTGCACTCTACCCCAAGCTTGGAAGACAGCCAATGTGATACCGTTGCCGAAGCCAGGCAAGTCCCAAAGCACGGCAATGGGCTTTCGACCAATAAGCCTGTTATCGCCCGTCGCTAAATTAGCTGAAAAAGTTGATCGTGACGGACCTGGCTGATCAAAATGAGCGACAGCAGCATCAGCATGGGTTCAGGAAACTTCACTCCACTACTACAGCTCTATTAGAGATCGTGAGCTTTGCGGTCGATGGGTTCAACATGAGAAAGCCCTGAGAACGGTGGCCGTCGCCCTCGACCTGAGCAAAGCGTTTGACTCTGTTAACTTGGGACTGCTGTCCGAGAAACTGCTCAAGTCTTCGCTACCATCATGGCAGAAGCGATGGATTGCAGCCTTCACTAAAGGCCGGCGGGCTAAGGTTCTGTTCCAGAATCATGTATCCGATAGCATTCCAATAGTAGCCGGTGTTCCGCAAAGGCGGAGTGTTGTCCCCTGCCCTATTCAGCCTGTATCTTGAGGACATTCCCGAGCCTCCCAATGATGTAAGGATTGTTATGTATCCCGCCTACATCACCATCATGTGCCAGGATCGTGACCTGCAGATAGCTGCTAACAAGATCAGCGCCTATCTCGTCGAGTTGAAGCTCTTCCTCGATAAAATGATGCTCACAGTCTCTGCCGCAAAATCCTCTGTTTCAGTGTTCACAACGAACACCAAGGAACACAGTGCCCATCCAGATGTCAAATGGGATGGTGACCTGTTGCCAGCAGCAAAATTCCCAAGCTGCTTGGCCTTATTCTTGATCCATCACGGAAGTTCCACAAAAACGCGGAACAGAAACAAACAGTCGTCAAGGCTAGACTTAATATCTTGAGAGCTCTCGGAGGAACATCATGGGAAGCAGCCGAGAGACTATATTGAGAACCTACAGAGCAATACTTCAGCCGGCTCTGGAATATGCGGCACCAGTGTGGCAGCACCTGGTGTCTGACAGCTCCTGGAATAAGCTGCAGCGTGTACAGAATGCTGCGCTTAGAATTGCTACCGGTTGTGCAAGGAGCTCCCCGGTGGAGCATCTTCACGCGGAGGCCTGCATATTGCCGGTCAAGGAGCATTGTGAACTCCAGGCACAGCAGATGTATATTAATGTTCTGAGGCAGCCGAATCATCCGTCAAAGAGAATCATGAAGCCCATAAGAGAGGTCGATTAGGACGCCGTTCGCCGATGCTCCTCGTAAAGTTGATGTACAGAGATGGGCCGACTCCAACATGGAAAGGCTTCGTCTTCTGCGTGAGGAGCACACGCAATTTGTTCGAGGATATCTAGCAAAGGCGGCTGTGAACCCTATCTTGGGAACGGTGCCGCCTCGGGTTTGCGAGTCCGAGTCTCAACTCGGCAGACGAGCCAGATGTGCTCTTGCATCACTGCGCTGTGGTCACTCTATTCTGCTCATGTCTTACGTCAACAAGATCGACAGCAGCCGACCAGACGCATGCCCGGACTGTGGTGCTCCCGGACACGACACGGCGCACTTGTTCATGTGCCTGAAGAGACCTACCTCCTTAACAACAATGGACCTTTGGACGAATCCTGTGAAGGCCGCCCAGTTCCTCAACCTATGACAAAAACCACTTTGAGGCTGCAGAAGAAGAAAAGCCATTTCTTGTCTTGCTGTTGGCATACGAGATGTGAATGTGAAAATAGTAAATTTTCTACCGTTATCTCTCGAAAATTCGCATAGCTTTTTGGAGAAGGTTTTATTTTATTTTGCCGTTTGTCGATTGCCGATTGCCGTTTGCCGGCCGTCTTAGGACAAATTTTGTCGATTTCCGTTTGCCGATTTTTCAAAATCGTTTGCCGCACATCCCTGATGGGGATTCATCTTTCAATTTCTCGCTTGGAATGTAGTGGAAATTTCAGAGGTCTACAGGACGTTCTCTATGGATTACTCTTCGGTGATAGCTGATGTCATGCTGGATATTGAGAGGTTATTCAAGATTCCGATAAAAAACATGGGAGTGGGGGTACGTGTTCTCTTCTGCAGTTGTTAGCTGCGCTGCTTAAAACTCGTTCAGTTGACCTAAATTTTAGTATGCCGTATTACCTTTTTCAGGGTAACCTGACTCGTGATATCGTGCGCTCCTTGTATCGTCGCGCAGAAACTGAGTTGTGTGCCACCAATCGCTGGGTGGAAGCACTGCCCTTTGCCATAATCGAGCAAAATCAACGTCCATCAAAGTTCTTTGACCCTACACGCACCCCATTCGAGGTTCGGTTTTTTTCGTGTTTATCTTTCGATCATGGAAAACCAAACTGTTCCGCCTTCATTGAAAGCTTGTTGAGATAAGGAATAGAAGTGGCGAGTTCACCTGGGTGTGGTGGTATCGTTTTCGTTTCCCGTGGTCGATCTTGCATCTTTTTACGCACGGAAGTTTCTATGTTCCGTTCAGATTATGTTTGGCCGCCATGCGTGGAGAGATGATATCTGTCCCCCTTGGGTCAGCTCAGCCGTCGCCGGTAAGGGTCACACGGCCTGTCAATGATCAAACTTGATGTTTAACTCCAGCTGCAGTATGTGTATGCAAGTTTTTTTTCCAGAAGAAATCGAGTTAGAGAACCCGAGACTGAAATCTCTCAAGAAAGGAAAAAGGAGATTTGTAAGTGGCTCAGCATTCATTGGGGATTTGGTGGTGAACTGAGTTCCAGAATGTTCAGGATGAAGGAGACGATGATTACGAGGCTGGGCCTTTGGATTCTGTGAAGGAGCTGAAGATGTACGCTAATTCGTTGGTAGAGAATCGGAAGAGGGTTAGACGTTTCTCCTTGTGTTCGCAGTTTTCAAACTCTTCTCAGTTTTGATGGATACCTTTCAATTTTTGGATTCTGGTCAATGACATCGTTGTTTTGTGACAAGGCAGTGCCCACGCCGAGTTTTTGCCGAAATTCGAAAAGTTTGGGGCCTACGGCAACAGCAATGTCGAAAAAACGGCTAAAAAAGACTCCCAAATAGCCTTATACGACCCTGAACTTTAGTGTAAAGCGCTATGCTCGCCCACTCCTATCAACGGCTATCGATCAAAGCAAACAGCGTAAAAATTGACTTCAGCGAAACATTCGGTCGTCAATTGATCAAACCATTCCCCATGATGCACTGATTGAGCAAATTCATCCCCATTTGAATATTTTTCCTTCTCGGAGTTGATTTTTCAGTTTCTTGCTTCGATCAGTGGCCGCTGAGGGGAGTGGGCGGAGATTGCGTTCTACGCAACTCCAGGGCCGCGTAGTGCTATTTAGGGCTCTTTTCTAGCCATTCTTTTGCCATTAGTGCTGAACCTTTCGGATTTCCGTGAAAACTCGAAGACGGTAGCCATCGTGGACGCTGCCTTTGAACAAAAGTTTATATTAATATTTTTGTTTTCCAAGCGAGCTTGTTGTGCTTTAATTTGGATTTGAATTAATTCACTCGATTGGCTTTGTTTCAGGTTAAGACCCAGGTTCTGCCTGTCTACGTCCCTATCTTCAACGAGGAGGGGAAGTTGGTGAATCCTGGGACTGGTTATTTGTTCCAAGTTTTCGATCGGATTTACGTAAGCTACACGACGCTTGGAATTGGATTCATAAGACCTGATTGTGAAAATTTGTTTTTTTTCTGTTTTCAGGTCCGCAATCCACATTATAATATGGACTGTCGGTCCGTTAAGCAGAGGACGCACGTCGCTCGGTATTTTCGTGGAATTATAGTTGATATAGACGCCGATCTCGTGGATTCGATGTATAAGGTGAGAATGTGATCTTCATATTTAGTTTAGCGGTTGTTGGAAAAGTCTGACAAGGAAACTACTATTAGCCATACTAACCACTCAACATAAAATTTACTTTTCTGGAACCAATTTCGGAGATTTTGTCCGAATATGCCCTTCGCAGCTGTCTAGAGTCACTCTGGAAAAAAGGTACAGGCGCTTTTCAAAGCCTCGCAGCAAGGTAGGGTTACACATCAAGCAATTTTTGGGGTGTTTTGGAAAAATTTCCTTCAAAACTAGTATGTAGGGGTAATCTAGGGTGCTGAACACGAATCTGGGGTCCGCTTGACGAAATTCTGTGTTTTACTGTAGGTTACGTTAGGTACCATGTCATTTAGGGGGCAAGACTTGCCTTAGTATTTCGAAAATCGACGAATGAAAATCAATTTCGTAATCAACACCCCAAATAACCCCCGCATAGAAATTTTGGGACAAATCTGAGACTTTGACCAAACTGGGTGTTTTGGAAAAATTCCCCTCAAAACTAGTATGTAGGGGTAATTCGAATATGCCCTTCGCAGCTGTCCGAATATGCCCTTCGCAGCTGTATGTAGCTGTATCTTTTGGGGTGTTCGGATAATTACAAAAACTGTATTCTCTCATCAATTTCAGTTTGAAGTTCAAAGTGAAGATGGTTAATCAATTGAACCTTATTGTAGCATTCATACGATGCTAACTGGCCACCAACTCGAAAGCATTGGGTTTTCGAAAATTAAAGTTTCCGCAAAATGATTAGGATAATTTGGATAATTTGGAATTTCTCGTGAGGCAAACTGTTACTCACACGGGAATTGGCACTCGCGTGCCGTATTGATCGAGTTTTAACTCAAACTTACGTAATATGGGCTATCCAGTTCCAAATGAAGCAGATAAAGGCGATTTTGAGATCATCAGAAATGATCCGGATAACAGCTATACCGCATACCCATGGTAATCTACCAAAAGCTGCCAGAAATTGACAAACTGATCCCAGATTCGTATTCAGGACCCCAAATAACCACCTCACTAGGGAACCTCACTACCCATGTATCGGCTTTTGAAAAACTGTGTTTTTCTTGGTCAATTCGGACACGCTCTTTCCGATTCTGTCATTGGATTTTGCTACGGATATCAAATTTACAGGTTATTACTCGTTAAAGTTACTACCTCGTAATCTGATATTTTGCTATCAATTTGAAGGTTTGAATTTGAATTTTACCAATTCATGTAATATTAGTAGGTAGTCCCAGGGAACGTTCGAGCGATATAGCGTGCACAACTATATCGCGAAAGTATCCCATACATTGCATAAAGGTGTCGCTGTCCGGCACACTAAGACCTCTGGTCCATAACACCTTAGGATCCGTACCTAAGGAGTTCATGGAGTCTTTGGCCACAAGCCACAATTTCGCCACCCTGAACTGTCGATCGCTGTCGAGTGATATCCAAAAAACTGCGCTATCCAGACTTCTGAGCTATTTCCGTGCACCGTTTGCTGCTTTGCAGGAAACCCGCCTCAAGGATAGACCCGTCATCAACGTCGGAGAGTACACCATCTACTGCGGTAACGCTGACGATAGGAGAGTGGGAGGCTGTGCAATAGCTGTAAGGAAGGATTTCAATGGTATGGTCAAGGAGTTTGGCTCAACGTCGTGTCGGAATGCATTCGTACGACTGCGGGATCACAGAGGAGTCAATCTGTGGATAGTGAGGGCTCATGCGCCCACTGAAACCGCCGAAGACAATTCGAAGGATGCCTTTTAGGTGGAACTCAATACGGTGCTGGCTAGGATACCTTGTCAACATGCTGTTGTCGTGGGGATTGACGCAAATGCGAAGATGGGACTTGATCAGGAATCCGAAGTACTCGGTAAATGGTTCTACCCAGTGGAGCAAACATCGGACAATGGCTACCGCCTTGTCGACTTTTGTGTACGCAGTGGTCTGATTGTTGCATCGACATTCAAGAGGAATCATCGCCGCCATCAGCTTACGTGGCAGGGACCAACCCAGCTATCTCCAAAAGAGCAGCGGGAGCGGAAGATGACAACTTTGAAACTACAGCTCGACTATGTTCTGACGAGGAATATTCCAGTATCGGACATTCGAAGATCTAGAGCTGTGTGGGATGTCGCATTCGATTCGGATCACCGTCCTGTTCTGTTGAACTTCACTGCGAGGACTCATAAGAGGAAGCGAGGGGCTCAGCCTCTCCAGAGGATTGACATGACAAGTCTCAGAGATGAAGAGTGCAGAAGGAGTTTTCGACAACGCGTTTCTATTCACATCGGAGTACGGACTAAGGAGGAACTTTGCGACGCGGATTCTTTTGTCAAGTGCATCCAGGACGCTTCGAAAGAGGCACTCCCGGTTGTACAGCCTAAGAAGAAGTTCGCCTACGTCTCAGAAGAAACAACATCTACCTACAACAGAGTATGTGCTCTCCGAACTGCAGGAAACTTCGTGGAGGAGAAGCGTCTGAGGAGGAAGTTGCGTCGGCAGCTTCAAAGTGACCGCGAACAAGAGTGGACGTGTAGAGCTAAGGAGTTCGAGAAGGCTTGGGAGGAGAAGAATCCGAGGAAAGCCTACACGTTGCTGCGACAGTATAGCGGGAAGATGAAGAGATGTTCTCCTGTCTTGAACACTACCAATGGAGTTGCAGTTGGTGATGCGACGCTGTCAATATGGAATGATTACTTCAGTTGACTACTGAATCGTCCAGCGCCATCAGTACCTGAGCTCCCGCATGTTCAGAGAGCACATTACGACGTCAGTGAGGAACCGCCGACTGAGTCTGAAGTTTTGGATTGTGTCCGGAAAATGAAGAATGGAAAGGCAGGTGGAGATGACAACATCACTGCTCGACTTATCAAACATCGTGAAGGAATGACCAGAGATGAGCAAGCCGGTTTTCGACCTGGAAGATCGACCATCGACCAAGTGTTCGTCGTGAGAAGAGTAATTGAATCGTAGCAGCGGTATTCGAAGCCATTACAGCTCGCTTTTTTGGACTTTGAAGCCGCGTTCGACTCTCCTCATCGTGATCGATTGCTCAATGCTCTGCTAGCAGATGGAGTCCCGGAAAAGTATGTTCGGTTAATCGAGGACATGAACAGAGGAACAACAGCGGCAGTTCGTACGCCTGTCGGGTTCACGTCAGCTTTCGAGGTGAAAACAGGAGTAAGGCAAGGAGCCGTAGCAGGACCTTTTCTTTTCAACTTCGCCGTTGTTGACATCATGCGTAGAGTTGCAGAACAGTTTCCTGCGGATATGATCCCAACACCATCAGGACGCTCCCTTGTCGACCTGGAGTACGCCGACGACATTGTGTTATTCGCTGAAAACAACGCAAAACTGCAAAGGATTGTGAACCTCGTTTCGAAGTATGCCGCAGCCTATGGACTCCGTCTTCGTCCCGACAAATGCAAGCAGATGTGGGTCTCTCAGAGGCCTTCAACGGGAGTTTGTGTGCACGGACAACGTATCGAACTGGTGGACGATTTCTGTTATTTGGACTGTTTGCTGAAGAACGATTGTAGTTATGCAGTGGATATTCGACAACGATGTGCGAAAGCTACGTCCGCATTCAATTCTCTAACCAAGTGTTTGTGGTCTACCCCCATCGCGATGGAAGTCAAGTTGCGCGTCTACCTATCCGCTATTCGCCCTATCATAATGTACGGATCGAAGACGTGGGCAGCACCGAAGAAGCAGATGGAAAGGTTGGATTGCACGAGAGGAAGCTTTTTAAGCGTTTGCTTGGATATTTCTGGCCGCGTGTATGCCATAACGAAGATCTTTACAAGCAAATCGACGCAGTACATCAACGCTTGACACGAGGGAGGTGCCAGCATCTCCCAACGCCATCTCAAGCAGCAATGGAAAGTCGACTTTGACCGTTCGGGCACATACTAAGAAGAACGCCGGATCGTCTCGTACAACACGCTTTAAGAATGCTTCCAAATCCTGTCTGGAAACGGCCACCTGGGCGTAGGCGAAAGTTCTGGACGGATGTGGTTAAATAGGATTTGAAGTCACTCGGCATCGAAAGACAGTTCAGGCGCGATGCTGCGTTTCGCGAACTTTTGCAAAAATGGATATAAAATGTTTTTCTATGACTGGGTTTTTGAAAAGATTGCTTTGCTTCATTTTTGCAGCGTTCTTCTCAAATGATTCAATCATTCAATCAAAAATTGAGTACTTTTCAAAGTTTTTTCTATTATTATATCAAACCATCCTTAAGGTTGTTCTATTATCAGTATTTTTTCTAGAGCCTTTAATTGACAGGTCTTCTTGAGGTTATATAGCAAGTTTACCGCATGTTTTGTTCTCCTCGGTTCGTCAACCGTCTGAAGTACTTGCGGCATAAAGCTGAATACGTTGACTACCACTTCGAATCTTCTATCAGTCTCGCAGATTACCTTTGCGAGCTTGAGACTGTCGACTGCTGTGAAAAGCATTGCCAGGAACAAGCCTGCATCAACTCTGCAGTGTGTGAATCTCATATCTGTTTCGTTCACTTCTTTGAAATGTGCTATCAGCGCTGAATAGAAGACTTATTATCTTGAAGTTTGTATATTGTTGCCATAAGAAGTTTATCACCGCGGCTATCTCGAGCAGTTTTCGTTGAATCGGGGTGTGGATCGAGAAGAAAGAGTTTTCCGGACCGACTTTCAAACGAGGTTGCCCTAATTCAATTCTGAGAAAAAAAATTGCCTTTTTTCATGAGGTACCCCATGCAATTTCGGTGTTCGGGGACGAAATTTTTTTCGTATTTTGGACCGCAAATGTTTTCAGTGTCTTCCTCAACAAGAAAAAATAGCCCTATAAGGTGTTTAGAGTTTTTTAGAAGATTTTTTGAATGTTCGAAAATGCCACATTTCAGCAAGCATTCTCAACAAGAGCGCACGCCAAGCCCTGCCCATTTTTGTTATGGGGATCGCAGCGCTCGGATCCTGTAAGCTTGAGTAACATTTCTTTTCTTGTCACTGTTGTTCTGCTATTCAAATCACGAAGCACTCGCTCGATACACGAGAATTTCAAAAATCTGTGATTTACAATGTTACTTCAACCAATAATAACTTGTTAACTCGAGGTCCGTAGCAAAACCCAAGGACAGATTCGGAAAGAGCGTATCCGAGTTGACCAGGAAACATTCACAGTCTCTCAAAAGCCCATACATGATGGCTAGCGAGGTTCCCTAGTCAGCAACAATTTGAGCCATACCTACCATAGCATACAGAAAATCGTCAAAGTCGGCTTTTGCCCCAAAGTTTCCCCCAATGGAAAGCCTTACACAAATAAGTCGAAAATTTTGGAAAATCGACAAATAAACCTCAGATTCGTGATCAGCAGAACGAATAACTACTGTTGGAAGTTTTTTATTTGTTTATTTATTTAGTACGCTACATAAGGTAGACATGAAAAATAGGGCAGAATATACATAGACGAAAAGCAAAGTGAAACATTACCACACAAGAAGAATACTCGAACCTTCGCGTTTAAAAGATGGAAAAGAACGGGGCACATTCATAAAATTCAATTTCAAAGAGGCGAAAGCAGAGCTAGCTCTGAATGTGAAACTGTTCAATCTAAGGTTAGTTCTGGGAATCCCAAAAGAAATTTTCTCTGAATTTTCACCTGTCCTAGAGGCGTTGAATTTATAGAGCTTCGATTTGTCAATCCTCAATATTCCTCTGAAGATTTTAAAGATCATACACACGTCGTTCCGCTTACTACGAGACTCGAGCGAGTGTAACGTCAGTTCTTGATTCCTCCTTGAGCGACCAGGAACCCTAGCATAAGAGAATCCGTTAAGTCTCAAGAAAACTTAACGAGTAAAATCTTCCTGTACTCTCTCCAAAACTTGAATGTCTCTATTTTTTTACGGACAAGATACCGAAGTTCCTGATTCCACTATTTATCTAACACACACCTGATACGCACGCGCTAGGACGCTTTCGTCACAAGTCGACAAGTCTTGAATATATGAAATGTGCGCACTGAGGCTTGACTACAGATCGCATGATAGTGAGTTGAATAAACAAGCTCATTGTCATACTGAAAACCTAAATCCTTAACATTGGAAACAGTTGTTAGCGAGTGGCCATCAAGCACGTAAGTCACCGCAGTACTGTAGTCTCCCATTCTCATGTGAACCGTTTTCTCCGGAGCGAGTGGCAAATTCCAAACTTTAGACCAGTCCAGTATCCTTTCCAGAGCGACCTGAACATTTTCGACATCACCGACCGACCCTATTTTTGTTATATATTTTACATCGTCGGCAAATAGTTTGCAAATCACTCCAGTCTCTTCGAAAAACAGGGGCAGCTCAGCTGTGCACATCGCGAACAAAATGGGTGGTAGAGCATCACCACCGCTTCTAACAGATCTACTCATCTAACAGATGAAAAACTGGAACCTCTTTTTCACCTGGAAACTACGGTCGCGAAGATAGGCATTTATCCACTTGCACACTAATGGATGAAATTTTAATTCCTCAAGTTTCAAAATGAGTTTGTGGTGGTCAACACTGTCGAAAGCCTTCGAAAAATCCAAATAAATTTCATCGCATGCCTTTCTCGACTCCAGGTACTCCAATCATTAATGCACTCCAGCAGATTGGTTTCGACCGACCTCCCTGCCACAAACCCATGTTGATTCCCGGGACTAATAGAATTCTTTTCCAAGTGGTCCACTATATGTTTTTGAGGATCTTTTCGAAAGTTCTGCAAAAGATCGACGTGATGCTTACTGGCCTATAGTTATCCACCACTTGTGAAGGTTCTTTTTTTGAACAAGGGAGTCACAAAGGATTGTTTCCACAATTGTGGCACTTCCGAATACCAAAGTGACTGGTTGAAAAGATAAGCAGAAAGCGTCGGTATAAAGTCCGGTGTAACACAAGGATTTTGGCAACTTTCTGAGAAAGTCAAGGATCTCATCGCATTTAAAAAATGGGAAACTTATCATAGGGTACTATTCTTAGTATCCGAATCACTCCTTTTCGGATATCCGACCGGATATTCCAGATTTGGATAATCCGATATCCTAAAATTTGAAAAAACGCATTATCTGAATCGAACCAACATTCGGGAAATTTAATATCGGCATCATCTGAATCGACCAATTATCCGAAAAGTCGAAAATTCGGATAAAATCGGATAATTTTCGGGTAGAATCGGATAATTTTTGGATAAAATCGGATAAAATTGCACTAGGCCGCGCCGATTTTCCGTACCGCCTTCTATTTAGTACATCAACCCAGGGTTTTCCTCCTCATCCCGCAATCGGAAGAGTCGTTGCGGCGCGAAAAGTTTGTGTGGTCAAGTGAGATGACCAGGTGGCTAGTTATTTAGTGTAGAAGTTTTTTTATAGTTGCTTTGCATACTTTTTACGTGCTAGTTGTCCTGAAAAACCTGTGTTTGGATAATACTGTGCCTCCCAACGACGATAGAATAATTAAAGATTTGTTTTTATATTTTTATTAAATTGCATATATGAAGATTGAAGTTTGTATGTGAACATGCTGCGAATGCAATGAAGGACTACTGTTTGCTCAATTATGGATGTTTTCGCAGGCTTGCCTTGAGTACCTGGTTTATTTTTCACCGTTATGCCTCAACTTTGTTCCGAAATTATCCGACCGGATATCCGTATCCGAATCATTGGAGAAATGGCATTATCTGAATTGATCCATTATCCGAAAATTTGAAAAAGCGCATTATCCGAATCGATCCATTGTCCGAAAAATTATTTTCGGATAACAAGTACCATATATTGGGTACTCGATTACAGAGCAGAAAAGAGTGATTACGTCACTGAACTAACCGTAGACCTCGCAAAACTTGTCAGCTAGCAAGTTAGCCTTATCTGTCTCTATGATAACGAAGTGGTCATCTTTCTTTTACAGGGAATTTTTTTCGATTTTTCCAAGATTTTTATTCAAAATTTGTAGAAACCCTGCTGGTTACTACTATTGATGGCTTTCTTCTCCAAATTCCGATTGTATTTAGAAAGTCGACGTTCAAAAAGCAATGAGAAGCTTCGAAATTTGTCCCATTCGAAGCGAGATTGAGTGCTAGATGCCAATCTGTACAGGCAACTCCTTTGGTCTGACATGTTTTGCAGATAAGGAAGAAGTACAGAACGAGTCGCGCATACGCGCTTGAATGGTACAAAGATATGTAAGGCAATGCTTAAAATTTTCAAAAACAATTCGTACTTCCCATCAAAGGAGGGCGCGCTCTCAAGAGAATCCCTCCAGGTAATACAAAAGAAAGAAAAAAAAGAAAGAAGAAAGAAGAAAGGTAAATACAAAGATCTTCATAATTACATCGAGTGAAATCACGCACGAGCGTAACCAGGGATCCACATATGGACAACTAAGAACAAAACTGACGCTGTTATGATCGCTAGTTCCCGCGGTAGGTCCAACAGTTACATTTCCTACGAGTGCATCATCATTAGAAAGGACCAGATCAAGGCAGTTCACACCTCTAGTAGGCTCCCTTACTAGTTCGCTAAAATCATGAGTAGTAATCGTGTTCACGAATGTAGAGGAACAGGTCGGCAAAGATTTTCTGAGATCATTCCAGTCTATTTCCGGATAGTTAAAATCACCAACTATTACTGATGGGTACTCGCAGCAAACAATATCACTGATAGTTTTCGACAGAACTTCATTTGAAAAAACCGGACGAGACTGAGCTCTGAAGATGATATCGAAGCCCAAAATTTCGAACGCCTCTGGAACTGGAGATAACCTCTACAAGACAAAATTTGCTCCTCAAAGGGCAGATAATTCCACCCCCTTGTTTTCTCTTTTTATCTTAACGCGAAATATGATACTCGTTAGACAAAATACACAGTAACGACGACAGAGAGTGATCGGATTCGAGCCACGTTTTAGAGAAGACATATAAATCGAAATTGTTACCTAATACAAAACTTATATAGTTCGCGTTTTCCGGGTTTGAACGAACATTGGCATAGAAACAAGTGATGGTTCCCTGTGGTGGCTCAACATCCGATCCCACTAGTTTAAAGACAACTGACTGTGCGACTGCAAGGATCCCCCCGAACGATGGGCGCTGGAGTTAGGATTGACCGGCCCCCCACCACCGCAAGGGGAGTGTGGAGGTCCAGCTCCCCCACCCAGGTTCAAGCCCCGAGAATTCTGGTAAGCCTCCCTTCTTCGCTTTCTCTCCGAAAATGGAAGAGACTCTCGAATGGAGACTCCCCTCTCACAAGGGAAGTATACGAAGCGTAGGTCGGATCTGCCAAAACGATTAGTATCATTAGTATATCTTCTGGCTCAATAGTAAAAATGCGCAGTATTCTGCCCCCAGCTGCAGGTTCAAAAAAGTTATGAGCATTTTTCAAGCCTCGCGAAAAGGCAAGGGTGGGTGATTGATTACCTATCAGGCATTTTTTTGCGGTTTCAAAAAATTTTCTCGGATTTAGCTCAAAAGTTGTATGTAGGGGTAATATACTAATCGAATACGAATCTGGAGTCCATTTGTCGAAATATAGGGGTTTACTGTAGGTTACGGTAGGTAACATGTCTTTTAGGGGCCAAAACCCACCTAAGTATTTTGAAAATCGATAAACGGACATTAAGTTCGTACTCTCCACCCCAAATAATACAAATTTTGATAAAAAATCTGAGATTTTGACCAAACCGCCGTATACCGACCGTAATCTACCGTAATCTGCAAAAAATTGATAAACGGACTCCAGATTCGTGTTAAGCACTCCAAGTAACCCTCAGAGAATGATTTTGAGACATATCTATCGTAGAAATCCAAAAATCTCGAAAGTGGCGTCTTTCCTTCGAAATTTTCCCCAGTTTGAAAGCTTTGAACGAAATTAGCCGAAAACTTCGGAAAATCGACAAACAAACCACAGATTCGTGATTATCGCCCCAAAACCCCCCTGGGGATATTTTAAGTCAAATCTTGAACATTTTCTCTAAAACGCTTCCAGGGCCCTCTAATTGGTATAAATAAACGCCCAACCGAAAATCCGTACAAGTTCAAAGCGCTGTCAGTCTGGACAAAGTATGGAAAATGTGCCTTCACCCAAACTTTGCTCAGGGGTGTAGTTTTGGGCGCTGAACACATTTATGAGGTCCATTTCTGGATTTTCCAAAGACTTATGTGCTTTTTGGAAGCCACAAAAAGCACAAAAAACAACCTTTTTAAGCTTGTAACTTCTCGGAACCTGCAGATCGGGTCGGGATACTGCGCAGTTTCACTATTGAGCCACAAGAGGTACTAACGATACTAGTCGTTTTGGCAGATCCGACCTGCGCTTTCAATACTTCCCTTGTCAGGGAAGAACCGAAGACGGTCAGCATTCTGCAGCGCAAATCTCTGCATTGATGAGCATGGTAGAATCACTTTGAGCTTTCTATTTTACCCTTGTTTGGGCTTCCCTAGGCGGTAAACAGTAACAGGTGTACATTCAACATTAAAGGCACAGTCCAACCTCGAAATCGTGCTTCTGCTCTCCAACCTATCTTGAAAACGGTCCGACGCCGATTCCAATGAGGTCTCTGAAATCGTACAAGACCTTCTGGGGACGGAGTTATGGCCTGTCAAAATTTGAGCTGCGGAAGTACGGTGGACGAGTTGTCCGAGGCTTGTAACTTCTGTCATTTGCAACCGATGTCTGCGAGCGGACCTGAGTCGGTAGAGAGACTGAGAATGAAGGGATGAACGGGGCTATTGATCGAAAACCATCGCTCATGTCGCCACTGTTGAGCTCGAAGCATCGTAAAAGGGGCGTGCCAAAGTGGCTTCCGTGTGTGGGCGCCCCAGGGTGGCTTCCCCTTATATCTCGCCTATTCGGGGGAATCGAGAGCTCGCACTTGGCAGGTCTTATAAGGGGTGGATCCACTTCATAATTATGTGGTCTTCTCAGATTTCGCCCCTGAGCTTGGACTGTGCCTTTAAGGAAATGAAGAACATTGCAAGCACTCAAATAATCGTAATGGACTCGACGTTTAGCAGGCCACGATTTACGCTCCGGCACACCAGTGAAAACCAAAGATCTACGCCTCGCAACAATAATGGCAGCATTATCTTCGTCATCCTATTTATTTATTTATTAAGCTATATAAGGTAGACGTTATAGAAAAAATCGCTCACTCGTATATCAACTAAATGTAAAGATAAGATACTGTGACTATACACACAAAACATAAATATGAGGAACAGTTGTCATAAGTAAAGAGTACATTTTCTCAGAAACTTGGCAGCTTTCCTACCGAAAATCGCTTGAAAGAACAGAAGCAGGGGGGAATGAAGGGAATATCCGGGTTCATCGAAACAAAAACGGATCCAGCCCTGCACGTAAAACCATGCAGACTGTGCCCAGTCCTTGGTGTGTTGTACAAGATTTTCTCCGAATTACCTCTGGTTTTTCAGAAGCCTGAAGTCTGTAAAATTTCGTTACATCAGTTTCAACAACTCCTCTGAGAATTTTAAAACCATACAAATGTCATTTACCTTTCTCCTTAATTCTGAAGTGTGTAGACTACATTCCTGTTTCTCGAACACGAATCAGGGATACTCACTTATCGGAATCCTACCATTCTTAAAAATATTTTTCTCGTGAAATTTCTTTGCACTTTCTCTTATAAGTTTATATCTTTTTTAAGATGTGGGCAAAAAACAGGAGTACCGCATTCCATAAGAGGACGTACATATGTCGTATACGCTTTTGTGAGAACTTTTCGGTCACAAACAGACAATGCCTTAAAAATGTGGAATGTTTGCAACGACGCCTTCTTGACCAGAGCCTTGTAATGAAGAGAAAAGTTCAAGTTGCAATCATAATGAAAACATCCCTGGCATGAGACACTGAAGCCAAAGTGTGATCTTCGAGCAAATAATTATGAGGAAGACTAGATAGCCCTATCCTCATATGAAACGCCTTCTTTGGTGACATAGGTAAACTCCATGTTTCCGACCATTCCTGAATTTTATTCAGAGCTGTTTGAATCACAGCAATGTCTTCAGGGTGCTCAACTTTTCTATACATCTATATGATCATGTAGATCATGAATCATCTATATGATTTTTCTACGGACGTATTCAATGACTGAGTAGCAGGAGTAGAGACAGGATCAGCTGACTGAGAAATTAACGAGATAGCACTTTTCAGATCAGCATTTTCAGCCGAGAAAACTTCAGCCCTGGCTTCAAGATCCAAATTCCTTCTGACAAGAGATTCTAATTTATGCTGAGAGTCAAGCAAATGGATAAAGATATCTCTGACATGACCAGGAAATGTCTCGTCTTCCATCAATCGATCAATGACCACGGCAATTCCGCCACCTCCCCTAACCACGGGGCACCCATTTTTCTTCACAGCAGCACGAGTCATGACCATGGTTGAAAATTACAGCAGAAATATAGGAATTAACGGCGATGAGGAGAGGCGAAAAGTGTACCAGAATTACGAGATTTGAGAGGTAAACTGACGATTGGGAATCGATGTAGTAGAGCTCGCAATACACCGACCGCTCGGGGCACCCACAGACAAGGAATTAGATGTGAAGCATTTTTCTCGAGCGCTTTCAGAACCCCCTTATTGGTAGAAGTAAACGCTCAACCGACAATCTGTACAAGTCCAAAACGCTATCACTCTTTGCTAAGTTGGAAGAATGTTCTTTGACTTAAACTTCGTACATGGCGGGAATTATGGACGCTGAACACGATGATGAGATCCGTTTCCAGATTTTTGATAGATTTCCGGGCGTTTCAGGAGGTGCAATGAGTGCAGAAATCAGGTGAAAAACCGCTATAACTTTTTCAGAGTGATTCCCGGCAGCTGCGAAGGGTATATCTGGACTTTACGTCCAAAATTGGTTCTAAAAAAGTTCATGTCATTTGGAATGGTTAGTATGGCTAATAGTAGTTCCCTTAAAAGCAATTGTCTGCTTTTCTCAATAAATGCGTTTATTCAGGCCCTCTATTGGGAAGACGATCCGCATGATATTGATGCTATGAGTGCATCGCAGTGGCCGGCAGCTGATGATAGTACGTTTCTAAGCTACGTATTGACCTCGTGCAGACCACTGAAAATAGTTGGCTGTTGGAACATCTTTCTGACTACATTTCTTGGAACAAATTTATTGATCATGAACCCTTTCCGCATCGATTCTCAGTAGTGACCCGCCTGCAGTTTACTAGCTTGCCGACTGTTTATATTTAGCGTACGATTGTGCATCGGCTTGGTTCGGTCCGTGGGATGTTACTGCTTCCACTGCTCACATGGCCAAGATGCGAGCTGTACCAGGTTCAGTCTTGTTGTTTCTATAAAACTTCATCCACCCCTCAACTGTAGACTGCTGCTGATAGTATAGACTACTGCTGATAGGGTGGTCGTCTTGTGGCGCCAAGCAATGACGAGGGTGGGCGGATCGGAGGGGAGGGCACGGCTATTGATCGGCGCCACTTCGGTAACCAATAGCACTGCTTAGCCCTTCCCTCTTATCCGCCCAATCTTATCACTGTTTGGCGCCACAAGATGACCACCCCTGCTGATACATGAGGAATATTTGTATTTCTTATTACCTTTCAGTGTATTTTCGCAACATTGTCGGGCTTTGTAACTAGAGTAGTTTCCTAGCCTTTGCAGATCGAAGTGAGAGCACCCTGTAAAGTGGTTAGTGGCGACACTCTTGCAAGATATTGGGTTTTTTTGTGCGAGGGTTTTTTTTAAAATGTTTGTTGTTCAAAATTTCGCCAGAACGAATTTGTTTTCGATTTTCGCTCATTCGAATTTTTTTGGAACGAAATTTTTTAATTTTTCGTTCTTTCGAAATGTGATTTCTCGAATGTTTTTTGCGAAAATTCTTTTGACTTCCAAGACGCTTCTCAAACCTCAGGCTACGCTTTTTCGTTATTCCTCGGGTCGAGTTGTCGTGGGCGTGACCGAACAACTCACCTCCTTGATTAAGATGTGCTTGGGACCGTGGAATATAAAGCATATCTACAAATGGGTTGGAAGCAGCGGAGCGTGCGGTCATGGCAAAGTGTAACACTGATCAGGAGACTTCGACATGATAAGTCCAACAAGCATCGCTTCTATTGGCTTGAAATAAGGGAGAAAGGCTATACAGCCGGCGCGGATCCCTCGATACTTTGCATCCCTTGCTGTGTATTGAGTGTTGACGCAAACTCGGTGCATGCATGTTATAGCATATGCGCACCGAGTCTGCGCCAATGAACAACAAGGAACGCAAAGTACCAGCAGGATCCGTGCCGACTGTACATGTCCTCGACTCGAATACTCGCGACTTGAGTCGAAATCGAACACTTATGGAGAATTCATTCTCAAAGAAGACCAAATTCTACAGAAAACGTAAATAACCCTTCCGTAATAATCCAAAGGGATAACTACCGTATACCTCAAGTAATCCACCGTAGGCTGACAAAAATCGATAAACTGGTCTCAGTTTCGTGTTTAGCTTTCAAAATAACCCCTCAGAGAAGCAATTTGAGGCACATCTATCGTAGCGTTCCAGAAATCGGCAAAAACCTCGTTTCGCCTCCAAATTCTCTCCCGATGGAAAGCTCAAACAAATTAAGTCGAAAACTTCGGAAAATCGACAAATAAATTACAGACTCGTGATCAGCACAGCGAATAAATCCCCATGGGGAAGTTTTGAGTCAAATCGGACACATTTTTCCTGAACGCTTTCAGAACCCTCTAATTGATCTCTAGAAGTAAACGGTCAACTGACAATCCGTTTTGGTCCAAAAAGCTATCACTCTATGCCAAGTTCGAAGAATGTTCTTTCATCCAAACTTCGTCCAGGGGGGTTATTGTTGGCGTTGAATACGATTATAATGTCCGTCCCAAGATTTTCGAAAGATTCCTGCGCGTTTCGGAAGGTGTAATGGTTACGGAAATCAGGGGAAAACGCCTGTGACTTTTTTCAGAGCGAATCTGTTGTGGTTGTTGCCCATCTTCCACCGTAAACATTGATCCTGGATTCAACTTCCGGCACGTCGACGGCGTAGCAACGTTGCAGGAATCCTCTTCTTTGGAGGATCCCTGAGTGGGGCGTTTTTTGACCCTCTTTTCTTCGTTATTCTTTTTAGAAAAAATTTATTTTTTTAAATTTTTCTGATTTTCTTTTTTACATTTCAAATTCATTGCATGATCATGACAGGAAATTTTCGACTTCAACTGGTTTGAGCCAGAGATCTTCTATTGTAAGGTGCGTTGGCTTCCCAGAACATGAGCTTGTGGGGTACTGTGTGTTCCTCCAGTCTGCATTCCTGACAAAGTGGATTATCAGCTGCTCTATCTTATGGAGGTACCATTGCGATTTTAAGTAGAAACCACTTCGGAGCTGAGATAGCGCTGCTCGACTGGGTCTTGACAACGTCTCCTCCTCCTTGGATATCTTCGGCGGCGGTCCTCTTAGCAAAGGAGAGTTTAGAGTATACAAGAACTCTTTTACAAATTTCTTGTGAACTTCTTTGCGAATGCTCTCTGCAGTTGCTGGTTTCACCAACATTGGCTTGACAGTTCTGACGTGCTTCCTAATCTGTCTAGGCGGTTCCGGCTTCTCCATCATGTCGTGCGATGGGGTCCAGGGTCGATTGTCGCAACCGTTCGATATTGGAGTGTCAGCATCTCATTATGAGCTCGAGCTGGCATGATTCCTGTCTCGTTACTCAAGAGAGCCGTGCTTGCCATTGCCAGGCTTCCCGTCGCGTGTGAGAAGAGAGACAGTCGTCTTCTGAGCCTTTGTCAGCTTCTGGAGGTAGTCGTTCAGACGTTGGCTGGGGTCGCGTAGGACTTCACAGATTGTCCAATTGCACGGTAGTTCAGTGTGAGCAGCTCTTGGCTTTGTTCCCAGTTTCTTCCCGCCAACGCTTTCAGGAGGTTCGTTCTTTTAGTCGTCTTTTTGCGAACAGCTTCCGCATGAAGTCGTCCAGTCATCATAGTATCAAAATGATAGCCGAGAATCGTCGGATTTCTTTCTTGCGTGACTTGCGTTCCATTTATCAAGACTTTTGGCACGCATCTCGTTTGAACACAATGTGTTGTAAGAAACGAGACAGTGGTCTTTTGAATCGAAAGTTGAAGCTGGAGATCTTCCATTGCCTCCGTCAGCTTTGGGAGATAGTTGCTCAGACGTTTTTCACTAGTTGTCACATCAGGATCTAATGCAACCAGTGTTTAATGATCCGCATATCCGATTAGGCGTGTTTCTGGTGCGGATGTCGGGAGATCGGCGATGTAGTAAGAAAAAAGGAGCAGAGAGAGCATTGCGCCTTGCGGTACCCAGGAGCGCACCAATCTTACGCTCGACATCCGGCCTCTGAACTCTGTTCGTATCGTCCTCCCCTTTAGGTAGCTAGAGGTTCAGCGCGCAAGTCCTCTCGGTAGGGATGACTCTGCAAGGTTCTGAACAAGAATGGAGATGACGACAGTGTCATAGGCCTTCTTTAAGTCGAGCGCAACCATAATTAAACGGCTTGGCGGTCTCTTCTCATTCAATCCATCCGTAATGAATCCGGTAAGTTCGACCAATGCTGTGGTGGTGGAGAAGCCTTTTCGAAAACCATTTTGCCATACAGGGATTTGCAGGTGCGTCTCCAGCGTAGGAAGAATGGTTCTTTCAAAGATGCGTGCCATAGATGAAATTATCGAAATAGGCCTGTAGCTGTTCAGATCTTCTGCAGGTTTACCAGGCTTCAGGAGTGGGAAAATTCTCGCCTCCTTCCACGACGCCGGGATCAGTCCAGTTGACAGGGCTCTGTTGAAAAGGGCTCTAAGGCACTCCGAAAAATTGGTCCTGAATGTTTGAGCGTTACAGGGGCCACACCACTTGTATCCAACGCTCTAGACGGCTTGCATTTCTTCAAGGCGGCGTCGATGAGGGCTGTCGAAATGATGGGAACGTCTTCTCTCGGAAAGTTTTTGATCCATCGGAAGGTCCTTCGTGACGACTTCATGCTTTTATGAGGGCATGGCGAACTGAATTGTTTGCATAAAAGGTTGGCCGCATTCTTGTTTTTCAACGGTTTGCCCTTATGCAAAATTTGGATGGGATTGGGTTTCACTGAACGGCCATCCAGAGCCTTCATGGTTGCCCATAGCTTCGAAGAGTTTGTACGATGATCTATGCCTTCCACGAAAGTTCTCCATGTCTGCTGTCGGTCCTTCCTCACGTCATCTGTGATTTCCCGTTCAGCTCTGAAATCCGGGTGTTTTTGGGATCCGTTCTCCGAATCGCGTATCTTTCACATGAGGTCCATAGCGGTGTCCTACAGGCCCGGCATAAACGCTTTACGCCTACCCTTGGGGATGGATTGTAAAGTCTCTGCTCTTATAGCTGATGTGAGGAATCTATCCATTTCCAGTGGGGTAGTCCGAAAGTCGAAATCAGCCGACTGTTGTTCCAGCACCGACACAAATTTAGACCAGTCTGCCTTTTTTAAGTTGACGAAAGTGGTCCTCAGCGAGGGAGAAATAAGGGCCTCGCTTCTGAGCTCCATCACGATAGGGAGGTGGTCACTTGCCCCTGTGTTAATGGTGTCCCACAGTGCTGACGATGCTAAATCCTGCGAGCACAGCGAAAGGTTCGGTGAGGAGGGTCTTCCATATGTCGGCTTCCTTTTTGAGTATGGGGCTTCGTTCAAAATCACAAAGTTGGATTACGCTATCTCCTCCTCTAAGTCCTGTCCACGTTGATCTTCCTCACCCTCCGACCATAGAGGACTGTGCGCATTGACATCGCCCATGACGACCGTAGGTTTCACACATTGCAAGACTTGGGCGATAGACAGCTCATATGAGGGTGGGCATGAGGATCTTGGCGGAGAGTAGATGTTGTGAATTTGAAGTGATCCAGCCCTAGTTTCCACAGCTATGGAGATGCATTCCGTCGTGCCATCGTTGGTACCTGGAGTGATCATACTGCACTGTAAGTCGTTTCCGGACCAGAAAAGCCACACCTCCGGAACTCGTTCTGTCATTTCTCAGGCATGTATAGCCCCATACAGTGGGTGCTCCTTAATTCGGATCCAGTTTGGTTTCTTGAAGTCCCACAATTTCGGCCCCTATACGGTGCGCGAGCTTCTAGTTTCGCCGATTCGTTGCGAAAAGCATTGATATTCTATTGAATCACCTTCAAAGAGTCAGGATTCGACTGTTGCGGTTGAGATGTTGGCACGATGACGCATTTTGCGCACACGTATGAGATGTTCGCATTCTTGAAAGACTTGAGACCGGAACATTTCTTCACGTGAGCCCATTTCCTGAACTTGATACATTGTACGCCCCCTGCTGCGTCTGAGGTACCACACTGGGTGCAGGGCCATCGAGTACAGCGAGGGGTCAGGGTTTGCTTCGATTGAGGCACGAATGAGTAGACAACGGATCAGCAGCGCCGTTTTATGCTGATCCGCGACCGAAAAAATTGGCTCCAGGACTCGTGAAAGAGTGAAATCTGGGAGGTATAGTCGAGGATCTTTGACTTCGGAAGGATGACGGCATTGTAGACGACTTCTTCCGTGTACGCTCTTGCCAACGAGTAGGCGATCCTCCATAAGAGCGAATCTAGACAGTGACGAATGGCATGTTCGGATTGTACGCCCAATAATGGTTTTAGAAGAGTACATTTCATTTGGAATGGTTACTATGGCTAATAGTAGATCCCTTGTACGTAAATTTCAGACTGCGTACGTCTGACACACTCCCTCGCATGTCTGGAGAATTCGATCAGGTTTGGAAGGGGTGATCCGAGCGAAATCTAATCGCACTTAATTTCGTGCCCTAGTGAGATTTCATTGGTTTTAATAACCGTGATTTACCCGAGAATTAAGGCCAACTTTGACAGAGGGCGGCAGGTGACTGCCTGCATAATTGAAATGTGGACCATTGTTACGGCTGTGCGGTAATGACCCGCTTCCGCTTTGGTATATGCATTTCCGGTTTTATTTGGGCCGTTGCGTTCCACTTCCGTTTCTGAATTTTTGGCCGGGAAACGGATGAGAGTAGTCTTCACGGTCTTTGGTATCAGGTCTGTGTTCAAGGAACGTATATTGCTCAGACAATTGGTGCGGGCGGATCGCCGGCTCTTTGCGGGCAGACCGACATCCCCACTACGCCATCCGGTTGCCAGTAGCTAGCTCTCCTCCTTAAACAGTTAAAGAGACTTAGGCCCCGATCATAGTCTGTGCAGAGTCGAAACTGTGAACGGCTGTGACCCGCCGTGGCCTGCTGTGACCTGCCGTAGCCCTCCCGGTCGATACGTATGAAAAACATGATCGCGTGAAGTTGAGAAAAACACGCGTTGTGGCCGACACGGTCGCTATCTATGCAATACGTGGATGACGGGAGTGAAAAAGAAAATGCCGCGTAAGCGGACCGATAATGAAACATTGCGTATCCCTAGGGATCCTAGACTAGGATGCTATCCACACTGCTACCTCCACGTCTTCACTATCTTTCTGTAGAACAGAACCGAATCCAGTTGGCCACGTAACCATCGTTATCATTTCCGGTGGGCTCCGATCGGTCACACCGGGTGTTTTCTCATCACCATCCGGCCATGTTTTTCATAAGTATCGAACGGCGGAGTTACAGCAGGTCACGGCGGGTCTGGCAGGCCACACCGGAGTTTTCGCACCCCATTTTCAATGCTTCTCATGTGTATAGACCGGGCTGAATACGTCCAATCAACCAGCTATGACCGGTGCCTTACCAAGTAAGCTGAAGGAAATTCTGTCAAGAAACAGTTTAACAAATTTTACTGTCCCTAGAAACTTCACAAATGCCCCAGAACTCCTTATATTTCCCTAGCCCCACCTGTGTGTTGGCCGCCGGGGTAGTGACGGGCCGGTGGTTTGCGGCATCCTTTATCCCTTGAAGTCCAGAGCTGCCCCATCCTACCCCTCGATGAAGTTTACCGAGGGTCTTTGCCATGCTCCGAATTCTTAAATTACCAGATTTCTTCTCCTGTGTAGTATTAGAATGGTTGGAAATGTAGTTATAATTATGGAAAATGACATGTTTTTTTCAGCAGAGTACTGTTCGGACAATGTGGCAGCTAGACGGCGGACTATTGATATTCGATGTCGATGCGATAGCCCTAGTTGTGCGAGTTTTGCGCATTTGAAATGCCAAAGGAAGTTTTCGACAGAGTGTTGTTTGAAAGTGAGCTGTCCGTCTTAATTCATCTCTGCAATATTTATTTTTTTCGAAAAACCGTTTTTAAGAGTCCTTATTATTGCTCGTTCCACAAGGGTCCTGATCGGGAGGTTAGTTTGCCTGTATTTTGGTTCAAATTTGTATGTCTTGGTGGCACAGCATGATTCATAGCGTTACACATTCTTTTTTAGGCTGCTCACTCGTCATTGTCAGCGTCCCAGCATCACAGGGCCGGGTCTGCCGAACGATCATCCGGTTTCCCATACAAAGCAGACTCCTTCCCTACAGAGTTGGTGTGCTACTCGTTTCCCTGCTACTAAAAGCTGTTCGGTGGGTTTTGTTGATTTAGTCTGCTTTTCAGACCTGACTGCTCGTCGTCACAAGCTTTTCAACCACAGAAACGGTAAGATATTCAACTCAAATCGATACGAGGGTTGCTTGAAAACTGCGTACAGAATGGAACGTGATGAGTCCGAGCAAACAATGAAAATTAGATTTGATTCTGCTTCTTCAGGGGCGGGGAGGATCCTGAGTTAGAACTCCGCGCACCATCCCTTGTGCTTAACCCTTGCTAGAAAATCTATCAGTCTTCCACGAAAGTCATGCAGTCTCGTCTTACACGAAGTGTCTGACATACGTTGTGTTGTTATTACAGCACTTTTCCTGTGCGTTCATCGTGTTCGAAACTTCGCTTTTTTCTGTAGGGGCTCCTTTTATGCACCCATTTTCACCCCCCTGCAACCCCTTTCGTGGAAAATCGCTTGGACTACTCGCGGCACTAGTAATTTTCAGGTATCTGTCTTATTGAAAATGAGCTATAGTTGAGAAAACTGTTTTTTCTCTTCCCGCTGCGCCGTCCGTAGCTGTCCGTCTTATTTACTCAAGGTTGCATCCACCGAGATATTTCAAATCGATGGACGAAGCGATCCCAAGTCGCGACTACGAGCGATTTGAGATCATAACAACATCGTCTGTCGCTTCGACTTGAAGCCGAAGCGACGGGCTATAAGAAGGGCTTGCGGCGTTAAATTTCCACCCCTTTCCTTAAGGTTTCCCGACAGGGTCAAGCAATGTTGGAAAATTTTCCCAAAGTGGGGTAGCCGCCAAGCTTAAAAAATTGGGGGTCGCACCGCCGGATTTTTCGATTCGGTTTTTCGACTGTAATTCAACTCCACCACAAAATGTTTCCATACACAAGCAGGAGTTATTCAAATTTGTTTGTCAACCGCTGGCGACCTAAAAGCTCGTCAAAATTGCGATTGTCCAAATAGCAAAAATGGTTTTCGGGGGCCTTCTAGTGTAATATACAGGCTATAAAACGGCGAAATTCACTTGGTTCCTACGCGTGCTGATGTGGAGCGGAGGTTAGAGACAGTGAGAAGAGCGTAGGGCAGACGGAGGCCGAGGCGTCGCGCGTGCCGCTCGCGCCCCGAGTGATGTGAATTTCGACGTTTTATAGAGGTACATTACTCTTACGATTTCCGTGTTCCGATAAAGACTCAATATTGAAGTAGGAAAAAGAAAAAGCCGCTCATGTAGGGTGAGAAGAAAAAATCGCCCGCTGGAAAAAGTGGCGTAAAGGAACCGTTTTTACAAATGGCATTTTAGCCTTGGTTTTGACTTTTGGAAGGCGGCAGTCAAGCAGAAGGTGTATCTGTTGAATGGTTATCAAAAACTTCATTGACTGGATTTTTTCAAAAGAAAAATTTTTCTGGAAAAAAATGCAGCTAAAGTAGTTTTCGATAACCATTCAGTACATGCACCTTTGCTCGACTGCCGCCTTCTACTAGTGAAAACCATGGCTGAAAAAAACATTTGGGAAAAAAAGATCTTTTCCACCACGTTTTACAACGGACGATTTTTTCTCTTTCTCACTCTACATGAGCGGCTTTGCTTTGACTTCAATACTGGGTCTATTTCACCGGACCGCTGAGTTTGAGTAAGAGCAATGTATATGACACTGGAAGGCCCCAAAACCCATTTTCCGCTGTTTAAAGGCAGTGTTCACGATAACAATCGCTTTTCTGCTTTTCCGCCTATCTTGAAAACGGTCCCATGCTGATTCCAATGATGCCTTTAAAATCGTACAAGACCTTCTGCGAATGGAGTTATGGTCCTCAAAATTGAGCTACTCAGAACTTTCCACCTAGCTAATTTCCGCCTTATAAGTATGTACAGGCCATAAAACGGCCAATGTCTCGCCGTCGACTGCGTACCACGCGCTGCGCGACCGCGTGCGTCGGAAGCAGACGAGTTTTAACCGCCACGCGGCGGCCAAAACCCATCTGCTTCCAACGCGCGTGCGGTCGCGCAGTCATTGAGTACACATTGATCGACAGTGAGACATTGGCCGTTTATAACTGTAGCTGTCTGATAGCATCATGCTACATACCATAAAGACGCAAATACCTAGAACTAAAGACGCATGTATCATTCCTCAAAGACGCATGTAACAAACGCTGAACACGCAGGCGCCTTACATTAAAGGCGCATGTATCATTCCTTAAAGACGCTGGTAACAAACGCTGTACACGCAGGCGCCTTACATCAAAGGCGCTTGTATCATCCCTCAAAGACGCATGTAGCAAACGCTGATCACGCAGACGCCTTACATCACGTCTGCGTGCCCAATAGACTTTAGATATCAAAGCCCTCGTCACGGCGGCTGTTGTGGACGCGAGAGAGACCACTGAACTATTGATTTCAAATAGCCACGACTTGCCCTTATGAGGCGCGCCGTACATCGCGTGAGTTTGCAATCGATGTTCAACATGTGAATGATGATAGCTACGGCAACGGCCCAATCTTCGAATGGATAGCTTAAGGTTCCTACGTTCTTGTAGTTAACAAATAAAATAACAAAACCATATGACATTGAGATTATTACTGATTATTATTAAATAACTATGAGATTTAACCTTCCTGCAGGAAGATTGTTTCATCCCTCGAGCTCGCAGATACTTTACTGCAGAGAAACCTTGTTACTGCAATACCGGCCATTATTTTGGCATTTTTGGCCCAAAAAAAAACGCTAAAAAGCATTTTTCGCTCTTTTTTCCATAACTCTGTTCAAAAGGGTCAATTTGGGGATCTAACAAGATATTGGGAATCAGCATCGTGTGCTCTTTTTTTCTGGAATAACACATGGCTCCCTCTTCAACAAGATATGTATGCAAAATAAGACAAGAAACAATCAACCCGAATCGCAATTTCGCAATGAAGGCATTTATGAGCGAATGCGTCCATGCTGTTACGCCTAAATGCTTTGTATAAAGTATGCCAAATAGTGCAAATGCTAAAAGAGAGTACTCTCGATCCTGATTCCAAATATTTCTTCGGATTCTCAAATTGACCATCATGAACAGAGTTATGGCGAAAGGGCGTCAAAATTGCTTGTTTGCGTTTTTTTTTCGCGGAAAACGCAAAAATTATGGCCTAATAGTGCTCTTCTAGACCCGTTTCTGTACGTTTATAACTCCAATGCGGCAGTGAGCTACCGATTGTTTCAAATTTCGATGAAATTAGGGAGACGATATTCACCGTGGACACGTAACTGTGCGTAACTGAATTTTGTATTTTCATGAAGCGCGAATCGTAATTAAGCGAAAATGCGAAATTTATAGTGGACCTATACTTTTGCACTGCGCTGTATACCAGAAAGAATCAGGTTGCCTATGTAAGTTCAAACCGAATTTCAGGGCGTGAAATTGCGGATCGCACGAATTTTTTATGTAATATGTGGATTTACAGTTTTAGATTTGACGCCGACAAAGCGTTAATGTACGCGCGGACGAGTATACTCGTCGTCTACAGCTCCGCGGTTTCCTTATTTTCACGAACACCGCGAATACTTGAGAAGCCCAGGATGTGTGAAAGTCATGTCTGGGATTAATGTCCCGACTTTAGTAAGCACAAGACAGCAGTCGTACGCTACCGCCTTGTTTTTGTTATAGTTAGTAGAATCACGAACAAAATGAAAATCTGAAAGTTTTCTTATCAGGAAAACACATGAACTTATCAGGAAAGGTGAAATGTAGTGGTTATCGACGAGAAATCAATCAGTTGTGAAAGACGCACTCGTCGTAAACATTTTGAGTAGCTTTCTTGCGTCTAAACGGTTTGTTACTTGCGTCTTTGTGGTCTCTTCCGAAAGACGCTCTTACCACTCTACGCCCCTCGTATGTTACTTGCGTCTTTCATACGTGCAAGTGACAAGAAATGACGTTTTCGACCCTATAAAGACGCATGTAACAGGAATCGGGCTAATTAGACGCAACAACCTAGGCTGGAAAGTTCTGAGTAGGAAGCATGGTGGACAGGTTGTCCGAGGCTTGTAACTTGCCGATGTGCGAGCTGACCTGGTGAAGAAGAAGTTCAGAATGAAGAAAGGAAGAACGGGGCTTTCGATCGAAACCATCGCTCATCTCACAATCTCGAGCATTCATTTGTTCACGTCGGTGGGCGTGGAAAGTGCTTCTGGGTGTGACGAGCTGACGGGTGTCAACTTTGGTGGCCGTAGGGGACCGTTCCGAGCTCATTTTTTCTTAGTTTTTCCAACGTTAAGGTTGCGCTAGGCCCCGCAGCTGCCGATCACAAAATCAGACATGGTTTTTATCGTGGACACTGCCTTTAACCAATTGCAATCTTGACGAGCATTTAAATCTTCAGCAAAGCGGGCGGGCCTACTTTGAATTCAGCGGGGTCATTGTTAGGCGGCGTTCAGAGTTCAATCGCGACGCGATGTGATAGTTAGCATACGTATCGATCAAGCGTCGCGTCGTCGCTGGGTGTTCACAGTGAACAGGCGCGATACACGTGAAATGACGAGCAATTAGCCTTCGCGCGACGTCCATCCTTACAACGCAACCCGACGCGATAGACTTCGCGCTATGGCAATCTTGTTGCTGCTTTTCTTCAGCGTTTTAACATCAACACATTTTGATTTAGACAATGAAATAAAATAAACACATAGGATCACCTGCACTCAAACGATCACGAAAAAAGCTGCTGGGATTGCTACAAAAAATCGTCGTAGCTTGGTTACGAAAAATCGCGTACTTACGCAGTTGCGCGTAGTCGCCCAGCGTTCACACCTCAATACTCGCGCGACCCCAACAACGAACGCATTCTATCCAACGGGATGCTTGACCCTGTTTCCTGAACGCGTGGCCAGCATTCGTTGTGGCTCAATCAGTACAATATCCGCAACGAGTTCTGCCGCTCCCCGCTTGTGACGAAACGGCGTGAACTTGAAACCAGTGTCCGCACACTTTATTTTTAAGTGTCAATGTTTGCTTATTCAATTATTTTCAGAGCGCGATGTTCAGTGAATATTGCCTCATCTACGCCGGAGAAAGAGATACACTTTTCGGTATGCGTTTTCATCTGATTCTAGAGTGGTACTTCTTCCTGCCTCTTTTTCTTAGACATCGCCTGGGAGAATTTCCATTAGTAATGCTTGCAGGGATGGCATATTGGTGGAGGTGTCCTCGGGTGGCTCGGTAATCAGCAGCGAAGTCGAGGAGCTCCACCAGTGATGAGGAAACGCAGAGATGTCACGACAGATGATGAGGCATGTTGAATCTTTCTTCAAGGTCTTCATGGCACGCACTAAAGCCCACTATAAATTTTTTTGCGATCTTGATCCAACTTTGTAGGAGTGCATGCATCTGGTTTTTAACTATAAAATGCACTGTATCATTATCATATGAGCATCTTCAGTAATTCAAGTTCTACCTTTGAAATTCTTGAAGATTCACTCGAGCCTTTTCAAGAGATCAAGGTCCGGAGCCTGTGCAGATGAATATCCAGTGACGTAATCGAGACATAGGAATAGACGCGAGCAGGAAGAATGAGTATTCCATTAAACTGGAAATGTATCTCTGTCAGTAAGATGCTCGCTGTCTCTACACCAAAATCAGTTTTGACTCTCACACCGGGTTCTGAAGATTACAGTACCCATCCTGATGTCAAATGGGATGGCGTTTGTTGGCTCGCCGCGCGTTCCCTCGGCGCTCGGCTTCGCTGTCGATCTATCGTTGAGGGTTCTTAAGAACGCCGAACAAAAACATGCATTTGTCAAGGCTAAGATCAACGTGCTCAGAGCTCTGTGAGATTAACCATGAATAAGTAGCAGAGAGACCATTTTAAACACGTAGAGGTGACTCTACGGCTCGCTCGGGAGTATGCTGCACTGGCTCTCAGGAAGTCGGAGCTCGCCACCCCGCGCATTTTGGGCCTGGCTTGCCACCCGCTCACCCGTCGTTTCGAAGTGCTCGCCACCAGCTACCCCTCGTCTTCGCTCGCAACCGCTATGAGTATGGCGGGTCGCGAGCGCGAGGAAAGTGGCATAGCGGGTCGCGAGCTGTTTGCTGGTGAATCGCCCGCTAAATTGCTATCGTCCTTTAAAGTTGTTGCGAATCAGTGGTTGTTTACCCCGGGTCCGACGTCATGATGACGTCAGTCCGTGGGAAACGGCCAGTGGACTAACAACCAGAATATTACGACCTGAACTAATACCCCAGCAAACGACATACTGCAATACGCGGATGTTACTACAACATTACCGCACTCTAGAATGTTTTGCGTCCCCAACTTGGGACTCACTGTACTAATCAATATGCACTCAGACTGTGGTATAACAGCGAAAGATACCCCTCTTGCTTACACAACAGTACACCGCTAATTTAGATTATTTATACTATATAGATATTACGAAGATAAAGAGGAAAGATGGGATCAGATAATAAAACAATAGTTCATAGATAAGGAAACATATGACCGGAAAACCACTGAATTAGCAAAGAAGATAAACAAGGAATACGGCCGATGAACTGTTCATCAATCTGCTCATCGCGAGCAGCTGCATTAAAGAGATGAATGGTAGTGTTCTAAAGGCCCTAAGGCCCCACAGCGAAGCACTGTACTAGTGACGGAAAGAGGAGATAATCAACAAAACGAAGAGCAGCCGCACCGGGCCGTGGCAGGAGAGTCGACTCAATATTTTAGGCCACTCGAACCAATCCGGCGTGGGCGGCGCTCGCGTACTGTATTGCCGGCATTCGCTGTGGGACCGACCGCGCCCGGGCCCTCGTAGGAGCGAAGCATCGCGCTTTCGCGACAAAAGTGTTTCGCAACATTTCCCGAATGTTCGCCTTAATCTTACCATTCTCATCATTTTTTGTTTCTGGTTTTTTTGCTTGTTTTGTTTTTGCAATACTGTGGAGCTCAAACTCGATATAGACATATTTTCAGCTCGATGCTAAGCGTCACAGCGGCTGCGGGGGTCGTAGTTAATAGTTTCGCCGCTCTTCGCGTACACATAAATCCGTCTAAAGGCACAAATAAGCATCAGCTACGTTGTGTTCAGACGAGCCGGTCTTCTGACGGACAACTCGTTCATCGAGCTCACTTCATAGCCTATCTAGGGAACCTGATTTGGGATCCGCTTCTCTTTCGGGACAGTGAAGTTTTTCGTTAGACGTATGAAAGTTTCGTAGTCCCAAAAGTTTCAACCCCTCTCCAAAATCCTACGAGCAGCCCTCGCACTAGACGAGTTTCATGCCACAGCCGACGTGTAGGTTGATTGCGAGTATACATTCATAACCAGTGAACCTGTCTACTCACCTCCTGGTGTGCCACTGACCCCCGAAGAAGAGCGGTGTGTGATTAAAAACTTCCCACTCTATAGTTTTATACCCATCCCATTATAAATAGGTTCCCATGGGCTTTCGGACAAACTCCCCGCTATGTGTTGTACCATGCGTGCGCCGAATTTGTGGCAACCTT
>JAPDOI010000706.1:290000-292500 GCA_029168955.1 Aplectana chamaeleonis | reverse complement strand
ACGGACGGACGGACGGACGGACGGATTTGACGGACGGACGTGACGGACGGATTTGACGGACGGACGGACGGACGGACGGACGGACGGACGGACGGACGGACGGACGGACGGACGGACGGACGGACGGACGGACGGACGGACGGACGGACGGACGGACGGACGGACGGACGGACGGACGGACGGACGGACGGACGGACGGACGGACGGACGGACGGACGGACGGACGATTTGACGGACGGACGGACGGACGGACGGACGGACGGACGGACGGACGGACGGACGGACGGACGGACGGACGGACGGACGGATGGACGGACGGACGGACGGACGGACGGACGGACGGACGGACGGACGGACGGACGGACGGACGGACGGACGGACGGACGGACGGACGGACGGACGGACGGGCGGACGGACGCACTCCTCAGCTGGGCCCGCACACTTTCTCTGACCTTCGACGCACTCCTACATGGGTCCCGCACACATTCTACGGCGTTCGGCGCATTCTTAGATGGGTCCAGCACACTTTCTATGGTCTTCGACGGACACTCTTATATGGGTCCCGTACACTTTCTACGGTGTTCGGCGCACTCTTACATGGGTCCCGCACACTTTCCATGGCGTTCGGTGCACTCTTGCATGGGTCCCGCACACTTTATATGGCGTCCGGCGCACTCATAAAAGGGTCCCGCACATTTTCAATGGCGTCCGGCGCACTCTAACATGGGCCTCTCACTTTTTATATGGCGTCCGGCGCACTCTCGGATGGGTCCCGCACACTTTCTATGGCGTCCGACGCACTCTAACATGGGTCTCTCACACTTTATATGGTGTCCGGCGCACTTTCACATGGGTCCCGTACACTTTCTACGGCGTCCGGCGCATTCTCCCATGGGTCTCTCACGCTTTATATAGCGTCCACAAACACACCGTAAACTGACAGACAGACAGACAGACTGACTGACTGACTGACTGACTGACTGACTGACTGACTGACTGACTGACTGACTGACTGACTGACTGACTGACGGACGGACGGACGGACGGACGGACGGACGGACGGACGGACGGACGGACGGACGGACGGACGGACGGACGGACGGACGGACGGACGGACGGATTTGACGGACGGACGGACGGACGGACGGACGGACGGACGGATTGACGGACGGACGGACGGACGGACGGACGGACGGACGGACGGATTTGACGGACGGACGGCCGGACGGACGGACGGACGGCCGGACGGACGGACGGACGGACGGACGGACGGACGGACGGACGGACGGACGGACGGACGGACGGACGGACGGACGGACGGACGGACGGACGGACGGACGGACGGACGGACGGACGGACGGACGGACGGACGGACGGACGGACGGACGGACGGACGGACGGACGGACGGACGGACGGACGGACGGACGGACGGACGCACGGACGGACGGACGCACGGACGGACGGACGGACGGACGCACTCTCAGATGGGCCCGCACACTTTCTCTGACCTTCGACGCACTCCTACATGGGTCCCGCACACATTCTACGGCGTTCGGCGCACTCTTAGATGGGTCCAGCACACTTTCTATGGTCTTCGACGGACACTCTTATATGGGTCCCGTACACTTTCTGCGGTGTTCGGCGCACTCTTACATGGGTCCCGCACACTTTCCATGGCGTTCGGTGCACTCTTGCATGGGTCCCGCACACTTTATATGGCGTCCGGCGCACTCATAAAAGCGGTCCCGTACACTTTCTCCGGTGTCCGACGCACTCTAACATGGGTCTCTCACACTTTATATGGTGTCCGGCGCACTTTCACATGGGTCCCGTACACTTTCTACGGCGTGCGGCGCATTCTCCCATGGGTCTCTCACGCTTTATATAGCGTCCACAAACACACTGTAAATCGACAGACAGACTGACTGACTGACTGACTGACTGACTGACTGACTGACTGACTGACTGACTGACTGACTGACTGACGGACGGACGGACTCGACTGACGGACGGACGGACGGACGGACGGACGGACGGATCGGACGGACGGACGGACGGACGGACGGACGGACGGACGGACGGACGGACGGACGGACGGACGGACGGACGGACGCGGAGGGACGGGCGGACCGACGGACGGACGGACGGACGGGCGGACGGACGGACGGACGGACGGACGGACGGACGGACGGACGGACGGACGGACGGACGGACGGACGGACGGACGGACGGACGGACGGACGGACGGACGGACGGACGGACGGACGGACGGACGGACGCACTCTCAGATGGGCCCGCACACTTTCTGACCTTCGACGCACTCCTACATGGGTCCCGCACACATCTCTACGGCGTTCGGCGCACTCTTAGATGGGTCCAGCACACTTTCTATGGTCTTCGACGGACACTCTTATATGGGTCCCGTACACTTTCTACGGTGTTCGGCGCACTCTTACATGGGTCCCGCACACTTTCCATGGCGTTCGGTGCACTCTTGCA
>JAPDOI010000706.1:285000-287500 GCA_029168955.1 Aplectana chamaeleonis | reverse complement strand
CAGACGAAGAACAGACAGACAGACGGGCAGACAGACGAACGAACAGACAGACAGAGACGAACGAACAGACAGACAGACAGATAGATAGACGAACAGAACAGACGGAGCAGACAGACAGACAGACAGACAGACGGACAGACAGACAGACAGACGGGCAGACAGACAGACAGACGAACAGACAGACAGACAGACAGAGACAGACGGGAACGAACGGAGCAGACAGACAGACGGGCAGACTGAGACGAACAGACAGACAGACGGCAGCGCAGACAGACAGACAGACGAACTCTATAGGACACGAATTCAGACGCACTCTTACATAGGTCACAGACACTTTCTACGAACAGACAGCACAGACGAGTCAAACCCGAAGCGTCACAACAGCACTCGAACAGACGGGCGAACTGAACAGACGAACGGCACGAACGAACACTTTGAGAACAGACAGACAGACCAACGAACGAACGAACAGACAGACGGCAGACTTAGACAGACAGACAGACGGAGAAACAGACAGACAGACGAACCTTAGACAGACAGACAGACAGACAGACAGACAGGCAGACGAACAGAACAGACGAACGGACAGACAGACAGACAGACGAACAAACAGACAAGAACAACGAACCCAGACGAACAGACGAGACAGACAGACGAACCCGGAAGCAGACGAAGACAGACAGACGGAGCGAACAGCCCAGACAGACAGACAGACAGAACGGGCAGACAGACGAACAGACAGGCGAACAGAACGAACAGACAGACAGACGAACGAACAGACAGACAGACAGACAGACAGACAGACAGACTGACTTGAACGAACTTGAATGAACAGACAGACAGACAGACGAACTTGCTTTGTTAGAACAGACGTTACACTCTCGAATAGGCCGAACGAACACTTTCTCTGACGCTAACGACAGAGCAGACTCTATAGGTCACGTACAGAACATGGTCTACGGCATTCGCACTTTTACATGCCAAATAACGGTCGCACGAACGAACGAACGGCGTTCGGCAGACACTCTTTGATCGGTCCAGCACACTTTCTGAACGGTGTTCCTTTTTCTTACATAGGTCGACGCACCAAGTGGCGCACGGCGCACTCTAATATTTGTCCCGCACGAACACTTCCACGGCGCAGCGTCCGGCGCACTCTCTGTGAAGGGTCTCCGCATTATTTTCTATGGACGTGACGGAACGCACAGACCCAACGATGGGTCTTCTACGCTTTATATGTCCTCCGGCGCAATCTCAGATGGTCCCGAACGCACACACTTTCATATGGCGTTCCGGCGCACTCTCTTCAGACGTTGGTCCTGACACACTTTCTATGGCGTCCGACGCGCACTCTAACATGGGTCTTTCCACTTTACACCTTTATATGGTAAGCCTTCATACGGCGCACTTTCTTGAACATGGGCATAAATTCTATGGGTCTCTCACACTTTTATATGGCGTCCGGCGCACTTAAACTTTCGCTACATGGGCTGACCGTACTGACTTCTCAATGCGTCCGAGCGCACTGTTCATGACTGGGTCCCACACTGACTTTCTAAGGACAGACGTCCGGACGCACTTACACATGGGAGAGTCCCCGTACAGACTTTCTGACGAGCACGTCTGGGGTACTTCTTTACAGACGGACAGTCCTGTACGTTTTCTAACGGACGCGCGTTCGGGACGGACGGAACGGACAGACAGACAGATGAACGGAACAGACGAACAGACGAACACACGAACAGGAGCAGACGAACAGACGCACTCTCTCACATGGGTCTCCGCACACTTTCTATGGCGCATGGCGCACTCTTTAAAAGTGGTCCCGCACATTTTCTATGGCGTCCGGCGCACTCCAACATGGGCCTCTCACGATATGGCGCCCGGGCGCAATTTTCACATACGGGCACCGTACATCTTCTACTGCGTCCGGCGCACTGTTAGATGGGTCCCGCACACTTTCTCTAGGCGACGTCTTCGGCGCGCACTCTTACACGCGGGTCCCGTAGACCTCTCTCTGGCGTCCGGGGTACTTCACAGAGGGTCCTGCACTGCTTACGGCGTTCAGCGCACTCTTCACCTGGGTCCCGCATACTTTGTATAGGCGTCCGGTGCACTCTTACATGGAAGTCACACGCACACTTTGCCAGGTTGTCCGGTGCACTTCGCTTAGATAGGTCCCTGCACAGAACTTGTCGGTGCACCTTCGACGCAATCTTACATGGGTCCCGCACACTTTCTACTGGCCTTTCGGCGCACCCCTTGATCGGTCCAGAAAGCACACTTTCTATGGCTCTTCGACGCATTCTCCCATAGGGCGAATGGCGCACTCTAATATTTGTCCCCCCCACCTTCTACGGCGTCCGGCGCACTCTTAAAAGGGTCCCGCACATTTTCTATGGCGTCCGGCGCACTCTAACATGGGCCTCTCACACTTTGAATGGCGTCCGACGCACTTTCACATGGGTCCCGCACACTTTCTATGGCGTCCGGCGCACTT